>CM067345.1:21655538-21770538 GCA_034190875.2 Urechis unicinctus | reverse complement strand
ATGGCGTTTGGCATAACAATCGTGTGTCAGTCGATTATGGGTCACCGGTTATGACCTATAACCAATGGTGGGGTTCGAAATGAACTCCACCGATCCGCCCATGGTGAGTGAAAGCGTTGTATAATGAAACACGTTATAGCTATTTCTACAGCATAATCATTTCATCTTGGTCACCAATCAACGACCGTTCACTGTCTTTGTTGACTATTGGTCAACACCCGGTTTAACAATGCGTCGAGTGACATACTTTAAAAAAATCTTGGTTACGTCTACTGTTTCTAAATATAGTCTACATAAAGAAAATATTGTGAGAGTCAAACCCAACACACATCCATTTTCGGTGCTCTTTCTCTCCTGTTTGGAGATTCTGGTAATCGTCGTTCACCAACCTGTCAAGCACCTTGCATGGCCTGTCTGCTGACTGTCGCAAAAAATATTGATATTTTCCCAGTATAATCATAACCGGTACAAAATAAATATATTCCACCACGTGTGTTTTTAAAAGCATACACACCATCCGTTCAAAAACAATGAGGATAGCCTGTTGCCTCACACGTATTTATTCAACATTAAACACAGCGCTAAACAGTACAGTACTTCCCAACCACTGAGACCAATATATATATATTATGATATTGTGTGTCCAGTACTAAACTTCCAATAAGCTTCGAATAGAGAAAGATGAGGCTAAGGTCTGGTGAAATTGCTTGAAGCTCTTCTCATGGTCATGATCACAGAAGAACTGCATGGCGATTTTCAAATCGTCGTTTTCATTTAGTGACGATGAGATCGGTGTCTTGGCGACCGGTGGAGGTGATTTGGGGGACGACGTTGCAACGGGATGGGGAGGGCTGGACAGTGCCTTCTTCTGGTTACGAAACCAAGACTGAAACACAAAAGTTGCCATGATCACTCACATGCGCTTAAAATATTTTGCTTGCTTCGTGAAAATATGGTAATTAGTCGCCATGACTACTTGTTTGAATTGCGACTGAAGTTACGTTATCACAGACAACCCACATGATGATCCCATAACTTAAACCATTCCTACCTCCAATGTCCGTTTGGGCGTATGCATCTCAAACGCCAGAGCATTGAGAAGATCTTCGTTTGGTTGCGGCTCCAAGCAGTAAACCGCCTCTAGACGTCCGAGATCAAGCTCAGAATTAGCAGAGGTCACGCCGGTCAAAGAAAGGTCGAGGACCATCTCTTCACCTTGGTTTTCAATGTTTGGGGTTGCGTCGAGAGCGAATCTGACTTGGGGATGTTGTTGGGAGTAGGGTAAACTCCGCTCTTTGTAGCGGCGATTGTGGAACCAGCCCTGTGAACAGATCACCCCTGGGTTGTTAGTTGATAAGTACTAGTTGGTAACCGTGTTAACTATTCTTTAATCTTCTGAGAACGTACCACCATTTTTCAGTCTCACCTGGATGCGTTTGCCCGTGACGCCAAGTCGCTGACTAAGCTCGGCCTGCTTTCTCGGGTCAGGGAAAGGGGTTTCTTGGAATACGGTCTCCAATGCGCTGACAACGGCAGGATGGTACACAGCGCGAGGCATGCGTCGTTTGGCACACAAGCGAGGGACATCGCGCATCACAGACGAAGGGTCCATACTAAAACAGAAAAAAGCGCGGTTATCTACCCATAAAGATTGACTAAAATGTGATTCAACTGACACTCATAAAAATAAGTGTAAATTATCTTGGAAAAGGTATAAATAACGATCCTCATGATCGATTGATATTAGTTTTTACTCACTTTGTATTGTTTAAGAGTTGAAAATGAAATCAATTTTCTCTATGTTATCCCAAAGTGAGCGAGATACTTATATTTATGACTGTTGTGGTCCGTCAATGAGGAAAATATGAAGTCTGTTGCCGTCTAGGCTTATAAATTCGGCAGTCCATATGCGCGCGTTCGTCACCTTTTCAACTTCAAATGACCATCGTCCTTTTAGCGGGCGTCGCGTAGCGCGTTCGAAGCGCGCCTGGCGCGTTAGTCCGTTTTACCGTTGACGTAACCTTTGATCTGGAAGACCAGTCGGAGACCTCCCAATCAAGGCTCGGATTGTAGTATAGCCCTCACAACAATTTGTATTGGAAATTTACACCCATATACATAGAAACTGGTCATTAACTGGCTTTTTTTCTAGGGAGGGGGGGGGGGGGGGGCAGACTAGTGTTTAATAAATGGCATTAAATTCAACGTTTCATTTCGCAAGCCCTTTATACCCTACACAGCACTATATTTCTGCTGAAAAGTTGTTCATATGGATTTATTTGCAATTAGCTAGGTGCAGCCTGATTGGTGAAGAACATCATCTCAAAGTTATTTTCCTTCGTTGTTCGTAGAAGGCATCTTGGGCCTTGAAAGGAGGTATAAATATCATGGATGTTGAAATCGCCTTCAAAAACACCTTGTTTATCGGCCGGCCTTACAATTTGCTACGTCTACTGGACCTCCTGTTTCTATATATAATCTACATGAAGAAAAAACATTGTGAGAGCCAGCTCTCCCGACTGGTCGCTTGTCGAAGTCTCCAAGGCACAATTTGCTACAATGACCATGGGAAAGTCATACCCGAGACACATTCACTCTCGTTTTTTTTTCTTTCGTTGTTGATTCTGGTTATAAATCCGCCACCTCCTCAAAGTCCGCAAAAGCCTATTGACATCAATCCCACTAAGTGTCCATCTTCTTACCACATCGCTTTTTCCGCTTCTGTACGAACTTCATCCTCTTACAATGGCGTTGTCGACCACCAACTTGTCAAACACCTTACTCTATACATATAAATATATATATAAGCATATATATACATATATATAAATATATATATATATATATATATATATATATATATATATATATATATATGTATAAATATATATATATATATATATATATATATATATATATATATATATATATATATATATATATATATATATATATATATATATATATATATATATATATATATATGGTATGATGCAACACCTTAAATAATGAAAATATTCCACCATTTTTGCGAGGCACTCCATCCGTACAAATAAAATGAGGATAGCCACTTGCTTCACACGTATTCATTCCAGAGTAAACAGAGCAAACAGTGATTTTTCCGCTACTCTACCACTCGATCCTCTTACAATGGCGTTGTCGACCACCAACCTGTCAAACATCTTATATGGCCTGTCTATTGGCACTTGCGGCTTCGCCGGAAATGTATAGTTATAGGATTTTTTACTCTCTATATAGATATCAATATAATATGATGCTACACCTTATACAATGAAAATATTTCGCCATTTTTGTAACGCACCCCATCCGTTCAAATAAAATGAGGATAGCCAGTTGCTTCACACGTATTTATTCCTCAGTAAACAGAGCACTAAACAGTACAGTACTTCCCAACAACTGAGACCAATATATATTATGATCTTGTGTGTCCAGTACTAAACTTCCAATAAGCTTCGAATAGAGAAAGATGAGGCTAAGGTCTGGTGACATTGCTTGAAGCTCTTCTCATGGTCATGATCACAGAAGAACTGCATGGCGATTTTCAAATCGTCGTTTTCATTTAGTGACGATGAGATCGGTGTCTTGGCGACCGGTGGAGGTGATTTGGGGGACGACGTTGCAACGGGATGGGGAGGGCTGGACAGTGCCTTCTTCTGGGCGCGAAACCAAGACTGAAACACAAAAGTTGCCATGATCACTCACATGCGCTTATAATATTTTGTTTGCTTCGTGAAAATATGGTAATTAGTCACCATGACTACTTGTTTGAATTGCGACTGAAGTTACGTTATCACAGACAACCCACATGATGATCCCATAACTTAAACCATTCCTACCTCCAATGTCCGTTTGGGCGTATGCATCTCAAACGCCAGAGCATTGAGAAGATCTTCGTTTGGTTGCGGCTCCAAGCAGTAAACCGCCTCTAGACGTCCGAGATCAAGCTCAGAATTAGCAGAGGTCACGCCGGTCAAAGAAAGGTCGAGGACCATCTCTTCACCTTGGTTTTCAATGTTCGGGTTGCGTCGAGAGCGAATTCTGACTTGGGGATGTTGTTGGGAGTAGGGTAAACTCCGCTCTTTGTAGCGGCGATTGTGGAACCAGCCCTGTGAACAGATCACCCCTGGGTTGTTAGTTGATAAGTACTAGTTGGTAACCGTGTTAACTATTCTTTAATCTTCTGAGAACGTACCACCATTTTTCAGTCTCACCTGGATGCGTTTGCCCGTGACGCCAAGTCGCTGACTAAGCTCGGCCTGCTTTCTCGGGTCAGGGAAAGGGGTTTCTTGGAATACGGTCTCCAATGCGCTGACAACGGCAGGATGGTACACAGCGCGAGGCATGCGTCGTTTGGCACGCAAACGAGGGACATCGCGCATCACAGACGAAGGGTCCATACTAAAACAGAAAAAAGCGCGGTTATCTACCCATAAAGATTGACTAAAATGTGATTCAACTGACACTCATAAAAATAAGTGTAAATTATCTTGGAAAAGGTATAAATAACGATCCTCATGATCGATTGATATTAGTTTTTACTCACTTTGTATTGTTTAAGAGTTGAAAATGAAATCAATTTTCTCTATGTTATCCCAAAGTGAGCGAGATACTTATATTTATGACTGTTGTGGTCCGTCAATGAGGAAAATATGAAGTCTGTTGCCGTCTAGGCTTATAAAATCGGCAGTCCATATGCGCGCGTTCGTCACCTTTTCAACTTCAAATGACCATCGTCCTTTTAGCGGGCGTCGCGTAGCGCGTTCGAAGCGCGCGCCTGGCGCGTTAGTCCGTTTTACCGTTGACGTAACCTTTGATCTGGAAGACCAGTCGGAGACCTCCCAATCAAGGCTCGGATTGTAGTATAGCCCTCACAACAATTTGTATTGGAAATTTACACCCATATACATAGAAACTGGTCATTAACTGGCTTTTTTTCTAGGGAGGGGGTGGGGGGGGGGGGGCAGACTAGTGTTTAATAAATGGCATTAAATTCAACGTTTCATTTCGCAAGCCCTTTTATACCCTACACAGCACTATATTTCTGCTGAAAAGTTGTTCATATGGATTTATTTGCAATTAGCTAGGTGCAGCCTGATTGGTGAAGAACATCATCTCAAAGTTATTTTCCTTCGTTGTTCGTAGAAGGCATCTTGGGCCTTGAAAGGAGGTATAAATATCATGGATGTTGAAATCGCCTTCAAAAACACCTTGTTTATCGGCCGGCCTTACAATTTGCTACGTCTACTGGACCTCCTGTTTCTATATATAATCTACATGAAGAAAAAAAACATTGTGAGAGCCAGCTCTCCCGACTGGTCGCTTGTCGAAGTCTCCAAGGCACAATTTGCTACAATGACCATGGGAAAGTCATACCCGAGACACATTCACTCTCGTTTTTTTTTCTTTCGTTGTTGATTCTGGTTATAAATCCGCCACCTCCTCAAAGTCCGCAAAAGCCTATTGACATCAATCCCACTAAGTGTCCATCTTCTTACCACATCGCTTTTTTCCGCTTCTGTACGAACTTCATCCTCTTACAATGGCGTTGTCGACCACCAACTTGTCAAACACCTTACTCTATACATATAAATATATATATAAGCATATATATATACATATATATAAATACATATATATATATATATATATATATATATATATATATATATATATATATATATATATATATATATATATATATATATATATATATATATATATATATATATATATATATATATATATATATATATATATATATATATATATATATATATATATATATATATGGTATGATGCAACACCTTAAATAATGAAAATATTCCACCATTTTTTGCGAGGCACTCCATCCGTACAAATAAAATGAGGATAGCCACTTGCTTCACACGTATTCATTCCAGAGTAAACAGAGCAAACAGTGATTTTTCCGCTACTCTACCACTCGATCCTCTTACAATGGCGTTGTCGACCACCAACCTGTCAAACATCTTATATGGCCTGTCTATTGGCACTTGCGGCTTCGCCGGAAATGTATAGTTATAGGATTTTTTACTCTCTATATAGATATCAATATAATATGATGCTACACCTTATACAATGAAAATATTTCGCCATTTTTGTAACGCACCCCATCCGTTCAAATAAAATGAGGATAGCCAGTTGCTTCACACGTATT
This sequence comes from Urechis unicinctus, assembly GCA_034190875.2. Lineage (NCBI taxonomy): Eukaryota > Metazoa > Annelida > Polychaeta > Xenopneusta > Urechidae > Urechis > Urechis unicinctus. The sequence continues at coordinate 21,764,342 of CM067345.1, read as the reverse complement.
TATTCCTCAGTAAACAGAGCACTAAACAGTACAGTACTTCCCAACAACTGAGACCAATATATATTATGATCTTGTGTGTCCAGTACTAAACTTCCAATAAGCTTCGAATAGAGAAAGATGAGGCTAAGGTCTGGTGACATTGCTTGAAGCTCTTCTCATGGTCATGATCACAGAAGAACTGCATGGCGATTTTCAAATCGTCGTTTTCATTTAGTGACGATGAGATCGGTGTCTTGGCGACCGGTGGAGGTGATTTGGGGGACGACGTTGCAACGGGATGGGGAGGGCTGGACAGTGCCTTCTTCTGGGCGCGAAACCAAGACTGAAACACAAAAGTTGCCATGATCACTCACATGCGCTTATAATATTTTGTTTGCTTCGTGAAAATATGGTAATTAGTCGCCATGACTACTTGTTTGAATTGCGACTGAAGTTACGTTATCACAGACAACCCACATGATGATCCCATAACTTAAACCATTCCTACCTCCAATGTCCGTTTGGGCGTATGCATCTCAAACGCCAGAGCATTGAGAAGATCTTCGTTTGGTTGCGGCTCCAAGCAGTAAACCGCCTCTAGGCGTCCGAGATCAAGCTCAGAATTAGCAGAGGTCACGCCGGTCAAAGAAAGGTCGAGGACCATCTCTTCACCTTGGTTTTCAATGTTCGGGTTGCGTCGAGAGCGAATTCTGACTTGGGGATGTTGTTGGGAGTAGGGTAAACTCCGCTCTTTGTAGCGGCGATTGTGGAACCAGCCCTGTGAACAGATCACCCCTGGGTTGTTAGTTGATAAGTACTAGTTGGTAACCGTGTTAACTATTCTTTAATCTTCTGAGAACGTACCACCATTTTTCAGTCTCACCTGGATGCGTTTGCCCGTGACGCCAAGTCGCTGACTAAGCTCGGCCTGCTTTCTCGGGTCAGGGAAAGGGGTTTCTTGGAATACGGTCTCCAATGCGCTGACAACGGCAGGATGGTACACAGCGCGAGGCATGCGTCGTTTGGCACGCAAACGAGGGACATCGCGCATCACAGACGAAGGGTCCATACTAAAACAGAAAAAAGCGCGGTTATCTACCCATAAAGATTGACTAAAATGTGATTCAACTGACACTCATAAAAATAAGTGTAAATTATCTTGGAAAAGGTATAAATAACGATCCTCATGATCGATTGATATTAGTTTTTACTCACTTTGTATTGTTTAAGAGTTGAAAATGAAATCAATTTTCTCTATGTTATCCCAAAGTGAGCGAGATACTTATATTTATGACTGTTGTGGTCCGTCAATGAGGAAAATATGAAGTCTGTTGCCGTCTAGGCTTATAAAATCGGCAGTCCATATGCGCGCGTTCGTCACCTTTTCAACTTCAAATGACCATCGTCCTTTTAGCGGGCGTCGCGTAGCGCGTTCGAAGCGCGCCTGGCGCGTTAGTCCGTTTTTTACCGTTGACGTAACCTTTGATCTGGAAGACCAGTCGGAGACCTCCCAATCAAGGCTCGGATTGTAGTATAGCCCTCACAACAATTTGTATTGGAAATTTACACCCATATACATAGAAACTGGTCATTAACTGGCTTTTTTTCTAGGAGGGGGTGGGGGGGGGGCAGACTAGTGTTTAATAAATGGCATTAAATTCAACGTTTCATTTCGCAAGCCCTTTATACCCTACACAGCACTATATTTCTGCTGAAAAGTTGTTCATATGGATTTATTTGCAATTAGCTAGGTGCAGCCTGATTGGTGAAGAACATCATCTCAAAGTTATTTTCCTTCGTTGTTCGTAGAAGGCATCTTGGGCCTTGAAAGGAGGTATAAATATCATGGATGTTGAAATCGCCTTCAAAAACACCTTGTTTATCGGCCGGCCTTACAATTTGCTACGTCTACTGGACCTCCTGTTTCTATATATAATCTACATGAAGAAAAAAAACATTGTGAGAGCCAGCTCTCCCGACTGGTCGCTTGTCGAAGTCTCCAAGGCACAATTTGCTACAATGACCATGGGAAAGTCATACCCGAGACACATTCACTCTCGTTGTTTTTTTCTTTCGTTGTTGATTCTGGTTATAAATCCGCCACCTCCTCAAAGTCCGCAAAAGCCTATTGACATCAATCCCACTAAGTGTCCATCTTCTTACCACATCGCTTTTTCCGCTTCTGTACGAACTTCATCCTCTTACAATGGCGTTGTCGACCACCAACTTGTCAAACACCTTACTCTATACATATAAATATATATATAAGCATATATATACATATATATAAATACATATATATATATATATATATATATATATATATATATATATATATATATATATATATATATATATATATATATATATATATATATATATATATATATATATATATATATATATATATATATATATATATATATATATATATATATATATATATATATATATATATATGATGCAACACCTTAAATAATGAAAATATTCCACCATTTTTGCGAGGCACTCCATCCGTACAAATAAAATGAGGATAGCCACTTGCTTCACACGTATTCATTCCAGAGTAAACAGAGCAAACAGTGATTTTTCCGCTACTCTACCACTCGATCCTCTTACAATGGCGTTGTCGACCACCAACCTGTCAAACATCTTATATGGCCTGTCTATTGGCACTTGCGGCTTCGCCGGAAATGTATAGTTATAGGATTTTTTACTCTCTATATAGATATCAATATAATATGATGCTACACCTTATACAATGAAAATATTTCGCCATTTTTGTAACGCACCCCATCCGTTCAAATAAAATGAGGATAGCCAGTTGCTTCACACGTATTTATTCCTCAGTAAACAGAGCACTAAACAGTACAGTACTTCCCAACAACTGAGACCAATATATATTATGATCTTGTGTGTCCAGTACTAAACTTCCAATAAGCTTCGAATAGAGAAAGATGAGGCTAAGGTCTGGTGACATTGCTTGAAGCTCTTCTCATGGTCATGATCACAGAAGAACTGCATGGCGATTTTCAAATCGTCGTTTTCATTTAGTGACGATGAGATCGGTGTCTTGGCGACCGGTGGAGGTGATTTGGGGGACGACGTTGCAACGGGATGGGGAGGGCTGGACAGTGCCTTCTTCTTCTGGGCGCGAAACCAAGACTGAAACACAAAAGTTGCCATGATCACTCACATGCGCTTATAATATTTTGTTTGCTTCGTGAAAATATGGTAATTAGTCGCCATGACTACTTGTTTGAATTGCGACTGAAGTTACGTTATCACAGACAACCCACATGATGATCCCATAACTTAAACCATTCCTACCTCCAATGTCCGTTTGGGCGTATGCATCTCAAACGCCAGAGCATTGAGAAGATCTTCGTTTGGTTGCGGCTCCAAGCAGTAAACCGCCTCTAGGCGTCCGAGATCAAGCTCAGAATTAGCAGAGGTCACGCCGGTCAAAGAAAGGTCGAGGACCATCTCTTCACCTTGGTTTTCAATGTTCGGGTTGCGTCGAGAGCGAATTCTGACTTGGGGATGTTGTTGGGAGTAGGGTAAACTCCGCTCTTTGTAGCGGCGATTGTGGAACCAGCCCTGTGAACAGATCACCCCTGGGTTGTTAGTTGATAAGTATAGTTGGTAACCGTGTTAACTATTCTTTAATCTTCTGAGAACGTACCACCATTTTTCAGTCTCACCTGGATGCGTTTGCCCGTGACGCCAAGTCGCTGACTAAGCTCGGCCTGCTTTTCTCGGGTCAGGGAAAGGGGTTTCTTGGAATACGGTCTCCAATGCGCTGACAACGGCAGGATGGTACACAGCGCGAGGCATGCGTCGTTTGGCACGCAAACGAGGGACATCGCGCATCACAGACGAAGGGTCCATACTAAAACAGAAAAAAGCGCGGTTATCTACCCATAAAGATTGACTAAAATGTGATTCAACTGACACTCATAAAAATAAGTGTAAATTATCTTGGAAAAGGTATAAATAACGATCCTCATGATCGATTGATATTAGTTTTTACTCACTTTGTATTGTTTAAGAGTTGAAAATGAAATCAATTTTCTCTATGTTATCCCAAAGTGAGCGAGATACTTATATTTATGACTGTTGTGGTCCGTCAATGAGGAAAATATGAAGTCTGTTGCCGTCTAGGCTTATAAAATCGGCAGTCCATATGCGCGCGTTCGTCACCTTTTCAACTTCAAATGACCATCGTCCTTTTAGCGGGCGTCGCGTAGCGCGTTCGAAGCGCGCCTGGCGCGTTAGTCCGTTTTACCGTTGACGTAACCTTTGATCTGGAAGACCAGTCGGAGACCTCCCAATCAAGGCTCGGATTGTAGTATAGCCCTCACAACAATTTGTATTGGAAATTTACACCCATATACATAGAAACTGGTCATTAACTGGCTTTTTTTCTAGGGAGGGGGGGGGGGGGCAGACTAGTGTTTAATAAATGGCATTAAATTCAACGTTTCATTTCGCAAGCCCTTTATACCCTACACAGCACTATATTTCTGCTGAAAAGTTGTTCATATGGATTTATTTGCAATTAGCTAGGTGCAGCCTGATTGGTGAAGAACATCATCTCAAAGTTATTTTCCTTCGTTGTTCGTAGAAGGCATCTTGGGGCCTTGAAAGGAGGTATAAATATCATGGATGTTGAAATCGCCTCAAAAAAACACCTTGTTTATCGGCCGGCCTTACAATTTGCTACGTCTACTGGACCTCCTGTTTCTATATATAATCTACATGAAGAAAAAACATTGTGAGAGCCAGCTCTCCCGACTGGTCGCTTGTCGAAGTCTCCAAGGCACAATTTGCTACAATGACCATGGGGAAGTCATACCCGAGACACATTCACTCTCGTTGTTTTTTCTTTCGTTGTTGATTCTGGTTATAAATCCGCCACCTCCTCAAAGTCCGCAAAAGCCTATTGACATCAATCCCACTAAGTGTCCATCTTCTTACCACATCGCTTTTTTCCGCTTCTGTACGAACTTCATCCTCTTACAATGGCGTTGTCGACCACCAACTTGTCAAACACCTTACTCTATACATATAAATATATATATAAGCATATATATACATATATATAAATACATATATATATATATAAATATATATATATATATACACATATATATATATATATATAATATATAATATATATATATATATATATATATATATATATATATATATATATATATATATATATATATATATATATATATATATATATATATATATGTATATATATATATATATATGATGCAACACCTAAATAATGAAAATATTCCACCATTTTTGCGAGGCACTCCATCCGTACAAATAAAATGAGGATAGCCACTTGCTTCACACGTATTCATTCCAGAGTAAACAGAGCAAACAGTGATTTTTCCGCTACTCTACCACTCGATCCTCTTACAATGGCGTTGTCGACCACCAACCTGTCAAACATCTTATATGGCCTGTCTATTGGCACTTGCGGCTTCGCCGGAAATGTATAGTTATAGGATTTTTTACTCTCTATATAGATATCAATATAATATGATGCTACACCTTATACAATGAAAATATTTCGCCATTTTTGTAACGCACCCCATCCGTTCAAATAAAATGAGGATAGCCAGTTGCTTCACACGTATTTATTCCTCAGTAAACAGAGCACTAAACAGTACAGTACTTCCCAACAACTGAGACCAATATATATTATGATCTTGTGTGTCCAGTACTAAACTTCCAATAAGCTTCGAATAGAGAAAGATGAGGCTAAGGTCTGGTGACATTGCTTGAAGCTCTTCTCATGGTCATGATCACAGAAGAACTGCATGGCGATTTTCAAATCGTCGTTTTCATTTAGTGACGATGAGATCGGTGTCTTGGCGACCGGTGGAGGTGATTTGGGGGACGACGTTGCAACGGGATGGGGAGGGCTGGACAGTGCCTTCTTCTGGGCGCGAAACCAAGACTGAAACACAAAAGTTGCCATGATCACTCACATGCGCTTATAATATTTTGTTTGCTTCGTGAAAATATGGTAATTAGTCGCCATGACTACTTGTTTGAATTGCGACTGAAGTTACGTTATCACAGACAACCCACATGATGATCCCATAACTTAAACCATTCCTACCTCCAATGTCCGTTTGGGCGTATGCATCTCAAACGCCAGAGCATTGAGAAGATCTTCGTTTGGTTGCGGCTCCAAGCAGTAAACCGCCTCTAGGCGTCCGAGATCAAGCTCAGAATTAGCAGAGGTCACGCCGGTCAAAGAAAGGTCGAGGACCATCTCTTCACCTTGGTTTTCAATGTTCGGGTTGCGTCGAGAGCGAATTCTGACTTGGGGATGTTGTTGGGAGTAGGGTAAACTCCGCTCTTTGTAGCGGCGATTGTGGAACCAGCCCTGTGAACAGATCACCCCTGGGTTGTTAGTTGATAAGTACTAGTTGGTAACCGTGTTAACTATTCTTTAATCTTCTGAGAACGTACCACCATTTTTCAGTCTCACCTGGATGCGTTTGCCCGTGACGCCAAGTCGCTGACTAAGCTCGGCCTGCTTTCTCGGGTCAGGGAAAGGGGTTTCTTGGAATACGGTCTCCAATGCGCTGACAACGGCAGGATGGTACACAGCGCGAGGCATGCGTCGTTTGGCACGCAAACGAGGGACATCGCGCATCACAGACGAAGGGTCCATACTAAAACAGAAAAAAGCGCGGTTATCTACCCATAAAGATTGACTAAAATGTGATTCAACTGACACTCATAAAAATAAGTGTAAATTATCTTGGAAAAGGTATAAATAACGATCCTCATGATCGATTGATATTAGTTTTTTTACTCACTTTGTATTGTTTAAGAGTTGAAAATGAAATCAATTTTCTCTATGTTATCCCAAAGTGAGCGAGATACTTATATTTATGACTGTTGTGGTCCGTCAATGAGGAAAATATGAAGTCTGTTGCCGTCTAGGCTTATAAAATCGGCAGTCCATATGCGCGCGTTCGTCACCTTTTCAACTTCAAATGACCATCGTCCTTTTAGCGGGCGTCGCGTAGCGCGTTCGAAGCGCGCCTGGCGCGTTAGTCCGTTTTACCGTTGACGTAACCTTTGATCTGGAAGACCAGTCGGAGACCTCCCAATCAAGGCTCGGATTGTAGTATAGCCCTCACAACAATTTGTATTGGAAATTTACACCCATATACATAGAAACTGGTCATTAACTGGCTTTTTTTTTTCTGGGGGGGGGGGGGGGGGGGCAGACTAGTGTTTAATAAATGGCATTAAATTCAACGTTTGATTTCGCAAGCCCTTTATACCCTACACAGCACTATATTTCTGCTGAAAAGTTGTTCATATGGATTTATTTGCAATTAGCTAGGTGCAGCCTGATTGGTGAAGAACATCATCTCAAAGTTATTTTCCTTCGTTGTTCGTAGAAGGCATCTTGGGCCTTGAAAGGAGGTATAAATATCATGGATGTTGAAATCGCCTTCAAAAACACCTTGTTTATCGGCCGGCCTTACAATTTGCTACGTCTACTGGACCTCCTGTTTCTATATATAATCTACATGAAGAAAAAACATTGTGAGAGCCAGCTCTCCCGACTGGTCGCTTGTCGAAGTCTCCAAGGCACAATTTGCTACAATGACCATGGGAAAGTCATACCCGAGACACATTCACTCTCGTTGTTTTTTCTTTCGTTGTTGATTCTGGTTATAAATCCGCCACCTCCTCAAAGTCCGCAAAAGCCTATTGACATCAATCCCACTAAGTGTCCATCTTCTTACCACATCGCTTTTTCCGCTTCTGTACGAACTTCATCCTCTTACAATGGCGTTGTCGACCACCAACTTGTCAAAAACACCTTACTCTATACATATAATATATATATATAAGCATATATATACATATATATAAATACATATATATATATATATATATATATATATATATATATATATATATATATATATATATATATATATATATATATATATATATATATATATATATATCTATATATATATATATATATATATATATATATATATATATATATATATATATATATATATATATATATATATATATATATGATATGATGCAACACCTTAAATAATGAAAATATTCCACCATTTTTGCGAGGCACTCCATCCGTACAAATAAAATGAGGATAGCCACTTGCTTCACACGTATTCATTCCAGAGTAAACAGAGCAAACAGTGATTTTTCCGCTACTCTACCACTCGATCCTCTTACAATGGCGTTGTCGACCACCAACCTGTCAAACATCTTACATGGCCTGTCTATTGGCACTTGCGGCTTCGCCGGAAATGTATAGTTATAGGATTTTTTACTCTCTATATAGATATCAATATAATATGATGCTACACCTTATACAATGAAAATATTTCGCCATTTTTGTAACGCACCCCATCCGTTCAAAAAAAATGAGGATAGCCAGTTGCTTCACACGTATTTATTCCTCAGTAAACAGAGCACTAAACAGTACAGTACTTCCCAACAACTGAGACCAATATATATTATGATCTTGTGTGTCCAGTACTAAACTTCCAATAAGCTTCGAATAGAGAAAGATGAGGCTAAGGTCTGGTGACATTGCTTGAAGCTCTTCTCATGGTCATGATCACAGAAGAACTGCATGGCGATTTTCAAATCGTCGTTTTCATTTAGTGACGATGAGATCGGTGTCTTGGCGACCGGTGGAGGTGATTTTGGGGGGACGACGTTGCAACGGGATGGGGAGGGCTGGACAGTGCCTTCTTCTGGGCGCGAAACCAAGACTGAAACACAAAAGTTGCCATGATCACTCACATGCGCTTATAATATTTTGTTTGCTTCGTGAAAATATGGTAATTAGTCGCCATGACTACTTGTTTGAATTGCGACTGAAGTTACGTTATCACAGACAACCCACATGATGATCCCATAACTTAAACCATTCCTACCTCCAATGTCCGTTTGGGCGTATGCATCTCAAACGCCAGAGCATTGAGAAGATCTTCGTTTGGTTGCGGCTCCAAGCAGTAAACCGCCTCTAGGCGTCCGAGATCAAGCTCAGAATTAGCAGAGGTCACGCCGGTCAAAGAAAGGTCGAGGACCATCTCTTCACCTTGGTTTTCAATGTTCGGGTTGCGTCGAGAGCGAATTCTGACTTGGGGATGTTGTTGGGAGTAGGGTAAACTCCGCTCTTTGTAGCGGCGATTGTGGAACCAGCCCTGTGAACAGATCACCCCTGGGTTGTTAGTTGATAAGTACTAGTTGGTAACCGTGTTAACTATTCTTTAATCTTCTGAGAACGTACCACCATTTTTCAGTCTCACCTGGATGCGTTTGCCCGTGACGCCAAGTCGCTGACTAAGCTCGGCCTGCTTTCTCGGGTCAGGGAAAGGGGTTTCTTGGAATACGGTCTCCAATGCGCTGACAACGGCAGGATGGTACACAGCGCGAGGCATGCGTCGTTTGGCACGCAAACGAGGGACATCGCGCATCACAGACGAAGGGTCCATACTAAAACAGAAAAAAGCGCGGTTATCTACCCATAAAGATTGACTAAAATGTGATTCAACTGACACTCATAAAAATAAGTGTAAATTATCTTGGAAAAGGTATAAATAACGATCCTCATGATCGATTGATATTAGTTTTTACTCACTTTGTATTGTTTAAGAGTTGAAAATGAAAATCAATTTTCTCTATGTTATCCCAAAGTGAGCGAGATACTTATATTTATGACTGTTGTGGTCCGTCAATGAGGAAAATATGAAGTCTGTTGCCGTCTAGGCTTATAAAATCGGCAGTCCATATGCGCGCGTTCGTCACCTTTTCAACTTCAAATGACCATCGTCCTTTTAGCGGGCGTCGCGTAGCGCGTTCGAAGCGCGCCTGGCGCGTTAGTCCGTTTTTACCGTTGACGTAACCTTTGATCTGGAAGACCAGTCGGAGACCTCCCAATCAAGGCTCGGATTGTAGTATAGCCCTCACAACAATTTGTATTGGAAATTTACACCCATATACATAGAAACTGGTCATTAACTGGCTTTTTTTCTAGGGAGGGGGGGGGGGGGGGGGCAGACTAGTGTTTAATAAATGGCATTAAATTCAACGTTTGATTTCGCAAGCCCTTTATACCCTACACAGCACTATATTTCTGCTGAAAAGTTGTTCATATGGATTTATTTGCAATTAGCTAGGTGCAGCCTGATTGGTGAAGAACATCATCTCAAAGTTATTTTCCTTCGTTGTTCGTAGAAGGCATCTTGGGCCTTGAAAGGAGGTATAAATATCATGGATGTTGAAATCGCCTTCAAAAACACCTTGTTTATCGGCCGGCCTTACAATTTGCTACGTCTACTGGACCTCCTGTTTCTATATATAATCTACATGAAGAAAAAACATTGTGAGAGCCAGCTCTCCCGACTGGTCGCTTGTCGAAGTCTCCAAGGCACAATTTGCTACAATGACCATGGGAAAGTCATACCCGAGACACATTCACTCTCGTTGTTTTTTCTTTCGTTGTTGATTCTGGTTATAAATCCGCCACCTCCTCAAAGTCCGCAAAAGCCTATTGACATCAATCCCTCTAAGTGTCCATCTTCTTACCACATCGCTTTTTCCGCTTCTGTACGAACTTCATCCTCTTACAATGGCGTTGTCGACCACCAACTTGTCAAACACCTTACTCTATACATATAAATATATATATAAGCATATATATATATATATATATATATATATATAAATATATATATATATATATATATACATATATATATATATATATATATATATATATATATATATATATATATATATATATATATATATATATATATATATATATATATATATATATATATATATATATATATATATATATATATATATATATATATATATATATATATATATATATATATATATATATATATGATATGATGCAACACCTTAAATAATGAAAATATTCCACCATTTTTGCGAGGCACTCCATCCGTACAAAATAAAATGAGGATAGCCACTTGCTTCACACGTATTCATTCCAGAGTAAACAGAGCAAACAGTGATTTTTCCGCTACTCTACCACTCGATCCTCTTACAATGGCGTTGTCGACCACCAACCTGTCAAACATCTTACATGGCCTGTCTATTGGCACTTGCGGCTTCGCCGGAAATGTATAGTTATAGGATTTTTTACTCTCTATATAGATATCAATATAATATGATGCTACACCTTATACAATGAAAATATTTCGCCATTTTTGTAACGCACCCCATCCGTTCAAATAAAATGAGGATAGCCAGTTTCTTCACACGTATTTATTCCTCAGTAAACAGAGCACTAAACAGTACAGTACTTCCCAACAACTGAGACCAATATATATTATGATCTTGTGTGTCCAGTACTAAACTTCCAATAAGCTTCGAATAGAGAAAGATGAGGCTAAGGTCTGGTGACATTGCTTGAAGCTCTTCTCATGGTCATGATCACAGAAGAACTGCATGGCGATTTTCAAATCGTCGTTTTCATTTAGTGACGATGAGATCGGTGTCTTGGCGACCGGTGGAGGTGATTTGGGGGACGACGTTGCAACGGGATGGGGAGGGCTGGACAGTGCCTTCTTCTGGGCGCGAAACCAAGACTGAAACACAAAAGTTGCCATGATCACTCACATGCGCTTATAATATTTTGTTTGCTTCGTGAAAATATGGTAATTAGTCGCCATGACTACTTGTTTGAATTGCGACTGAAGTTACGTTATCACAGACAACCCACATGATGATCCCATAACTTAAACCATTCCTACCTCCAATGTCCGTTTGGGCGTATGCATCTCAAACGCCAGAGCATTGAGAAGATCTTCGTTTGGTTGCGGCTCCAAGCAGTAAACCGCCTCTAGGCGTCCGAGATCAAGCTCAGAATTAGCAGAGGTCACGCCGGTCAAAGAAAGGTCGAGGACCATCTCTTCACCTTGGTTTTCAATGTTCGGGTTGCGTCGAGAGCGAATTCTGACTTGGGGATGTTGTTGGGAGTAGGGTAAACTCCGCTCTTTGTAGCGGCGATTGTGGAACCAGCCCTGTGAACAGATCACCCCTGGGTTGTTAGTTGATAAGTACTAGTTGGTAACCGTGTTAACTATTCTTTAATCTTCTGAGAACGTACCACCATTTTTCAGTCTCACCTGGATGCGTTTGCCCGTGACGCCAAGTCGCTGACTAAGCTCGGCCTGCTTTCTCGGGTCAGGGAAAGGGGTTTCTTGGAATACGGTCTCCAATGCGCTGACAACGGCAGGATGGTACACAGCGCGAGGCATGCGTCGTTTGGCACGCAAACGAGGGACATCGCGCATCACAGACGAAGGGTCCATACTAAAACAGAAAAAAGCGCGGTTATCTACCCATAAAGATTGACTAAAATGTGATTCAACTGACACTCATAAAAATAAGTGTAAATTATCAGAGTAAACAGAGCAAACAGTGATTTTTCCGCTACTCTACCACTCGATCCTCTTACAATGGCGTTGTCGACCACCAACCTGTCAAACATCTTACATGGCCTGTCTATTGGCACTTGCGGCTTCGCCGGAAATGTATAGTTATAGGATTTTTTACTCTCTATATAGATATCAATATAATATGATGCTACACCTTATACAATGAAAATATTTCGCCATTTTTGTAACGCACCCCATCCGTTCAAAAAAATGAGGATAGCCAGTTGCTTCACACGTATTTATTCCTCAGTAAACAGAGCACTAAACAGTACAGTACTTCCCAACAACTGAGACCAATATATATTATGATCTTGTGTGTCCAGTACTAAACTTCCAATAAGCTTCGAATAGAGAAAGATGAGGCTAAGGTCTGGTGACATTGCTTGAAGCTCTTCTCATGGTCATGATCACAGAAGAACTGCATGGCGATTTTGTACGTATCTATACACATGTTTATATATATATATATATATATATATATATATATATATATATATATATATATATATATATATATATATATATATATATATATATATATATATATATATATATATATATATATGTATTTAATTTCACTGTCTTATTCAAAATTTGTTTACATTGAATAGCTATTATAGGATGGACTGGAGTGCCATCGACCACACATGAACTGTGGTGTGTGGGGCATGTCCAACACTATGTAGCACAGCCCAACCCTACCTCCACCCCCACCAACACACACACACACATTCCGTGGTAGGCGTGCCTAGGACCCAAAACCTCGATTAGACATTTTAACTAGTGTTTTCAGATAGTAAAAACAAGGTAGTTGACCCTTTTGTGTGTATAGTTTTAGGGGTCTTGTCATTCAACTGCCACTTACGCTGAGTTGATTATTAGTTCTTAAATAAGACATAGTTGATGTGTGTCTGTGTAAAATTGACAATAATGTGCACCTCCAGCAGCCAAAACAGTTCATTGTATTCCAATACTGATTCATAAAGAATTGAACTTCTAAAGAATTGGGTAGATATAATAACACCATCCAATACTGGTATAGAGAGCAGCAACTACATTTATAACTGACCGATGAACATTCATAAAATATTCACTATGCAGCCTGCTGTAAAATGATGTAATTTCACTGATTTTATTAAACGCATAGAATTTGACCTTATATAAATACAAATATAAACACAATAAATTACTTGGAAAAAAACAACAACATGCTTGTTGACACTAACAAGTTCTCAATAACACTGCATATTAACAATTCAACAGTATTTTAAGAAGCTTGCAATGGGCTTCAAAGTCAACTGAGAATGGGACATCCTTAGGACTTTTGTAGAATCCTTAGTGAGTCATCAGCCAGTTCTACAGTATAAACCTCACCATTGATTTCAATAAAGTCCCCTTGAGCTAGATGAGGCAGGTTCTCAGCAGGGAGTTTCATCATATCCCCTAGCATGGTTAACTCATCATTGCCAGCTTCTGTTTCCTCAGGAATTGCCGTAGCTCCTGTATTCGAAACAGTGGAGTCCCCTTTGCATTCTGTAATCGATGGGGCAGCAAGGAAAGTTGGAGAGCCTTCAGTGCCACTGATGACATCCTCGAGACTCAGGGTGGCCCCTGAAGCGGAAGGTCGGCTGATCTCTACAGTAGAAACAGGACCACCAGGTAACAACTGCACTAACACTTTGGTTTTGTCAGAAGAGACAGCTGTAGATATCAGAGAATTGTCATCCTCAGTGACCATGTCTAGAGCTGTCACTGCTGCCTCTGTTTCTGTTGATAAGTTGGTGATGAGGTCGGAGTCCTCCCCATCCTCTTGTTGTGTGACAATACGCAGATTATGAACGTCACACATATGATTGTATAAAATGTCCCGTAACTCACTTCTAAAGTCACACAACACACAAGTGAATTTCTCTTTCATGATCACCTTGGATCCTGCAGGTTGAAATGCAGATCCCGTCACGTTTCTGGACTGCCCTTTTCCCTGTGAAGATTCAGAATAATTTGATTTGTCTCCATAGTAAGCATGTTTTCGCATGTGAACAAGGAGATTTTTGCGGCTGGTTGAGGTGTAGTTGCACATGACACAACAAAACTGGTTCTCATCAACAGCATAAAGATCACGATGTTGTACATGGACATGTTTATGGAGATTTAACAACTTGGTGAACTTCATAGTGCAGAAATTACACGCAAAGCACTTGGGTTGGGGGCAGAAATCCACTGAATTATTTTGCTTCTTGAGGTTGGACTTGGTGGCACCACCTTCCTTTCCCCTAGCAGATGTCCCCTGATTGCTGTATGCATCTGACCCACATGGTGTGTCACTGGAATCATCCTCTTGAGTCTGTAATAGCTTCTTCTCGACAGAATCATCCATTAAATCTTCCAAACTGTTCTTGTCGTGGGAGACATCCCCTGCATGCTTCACACGTATGTGTCTGACCACGTGCTCTTTTTGGGTGGCCCGATAACAACACTGACCACACCTAAATGGTTTCTCTTTACTGTGAATGAGTAAATGTCGAGCCAATCGACTACGGCAGTCTGTCACAAATGAACACTTTTCACAGAAAAACTTGATTTCAGGACCTTGCTTGTGGAACTTCATGTGCTGTCTGAGGTCTTTCTGTGAGGCCGTGGCAAATGAGCAGCGATCACAGGAGAGCATTGTGACACTGGTCGAGCGTGAGTTGGGTTCGACGGGCTGAGGAGTAGCCCCGTCATGCCGTCGTTTCATATGTAGGAGGAGGTCAGGGGTGGTGTTGGCACAGACGTAATCACACAAATGGCAGCACACCGACTTCTCCTAGGCAACAACAACAAAATACTAGATCAGAAACTTTCCTGCTGAAATATTGGATCACTTTCTTCTCATTTATATAGGAATTCCAATAATTGGTATGGTCTATCGGCCAAAACCTTGTGAAATAAAGAATTTTATTGATCGATTTCCTGACACTGCAGTTTTGTGGAGTGAACTTAACCCTCAATAATATCAAATACCAGATGTTTGTATCGCAGGTGTCGGGAGAGGTGGATCTTTTGTCTGAAGTGCTGCTCACACAGGTGGCATTGGTACTGGCGGACGTTGCGGTGTATTAACATATGGCGCTGTAGGTTACTTGTTGTCTTACTTTTGTAATCACACTCTGGACATTTATAGCGCCGGTCTGCCAACATAATGCACACCAACTAAGCTTCACAGTGCACCAGCTTAATCAATTAATAGAATATTAAAAATACTTAGCAGAGAATCATTTTAAGTAATTTTCCCAACCAGACAATGGCTTATTTGCAGATAGTAGTTTTCCATTAGTCAATAAATAGGTTAGGCAGGAGAAGCATATTTGTTAACAAGCTCAGATTGCCAAATGAAGTTTCACCTTGATGGACCACCCTGTGCTTGTACCAGTTGGCTCGCTTATCAGTGCGGTAGTCACACAACTTACATTGAAGATTCCCATCTACTCCAACAACAACGATGTCATCAGGCTGCCTCATCCCTACCATATTACCTTGACTCTCCTCTCCATCCTCTGAATCTACAGTCACCATGGCGATCTGCTCCGAGTCGGTGGCCTCATATTTAACCCCTACCTTAACACAAAGTGTTGCTGCTGAATATCAAATAAGACAAATATCAATATTATCACATTTAGAAGGAATTTAGTTTGTACAGAAATAAATTTGTATTTTAAGCTATCCAAAAAAAAAAGTAAATATGACCAAGTAATTTACAATGTAATTCAAACTTATGATATATTCAAAATGCAACAAGAAGTCAAAACACGCACTGATTCATCAGAATGAGGTTGCACTGTCATCAGGTCAGACTGGTGAAGTCCTCCATGGGCAACTTCCCTGAGATTCTGTAACTCTTGGGTGGCCACAGAAACACCACCAACAGTCAGCAGCCCAGGCTGTGTAGACTCTACTCCACCTAGCTCCACGGACACAACCTCACTGAGGCTCTCAGTCGACTGCTTTTCAACATCACTACAAGCACTTTCACCTTCACCTTTTGTGACATTCCATGTGGATTTGTTGACAAGTCTGATCACAAGACTAGATTTTGTATCCAGTGCAGATGTAGAGCTATCTATAATGTGTGGCAGTGTGGAGACTGAAGTATTGGTGATCACAGATTTGGCAGGTTGTGTAGACGCATTTGAGTTGCCAGCATCATCACCAATATTAAAACATAAGATGGTTTTGGCGGCAACTTCTCTGCCTCTCTCAGAATCACTGGTTAGAGAAGACACCCCATCACTGCCAGACCATGATCCTACTGTAGCAACTTCAGAAGAGCAATTGATGATTATAGAATCGCCTGGCACATCATCTACATCCATCCTGCCTGTGCCTTTGGTTAGACATGAAAAATTTACAAAAATCATCAATATATTATGTTTGACTCATAGTTCAATAAAATATGTTTCTAAGTGAAAACACTGAAACAGTTCAATCTTCCAATTCACTGTTTGGAGCAAGAAGTACTCGTAAATAATGCTTAAGTGCGATCAAGCGACTGCACTTGGAACGAATAAAAATTTAAAGCAACCATTATTTGAATATAAGAACCTCAATGGTATTAGGATACCTGAAATGGCGGCCTACCAATGGGGACACCAGGTCATGGTTGATGAATGTATATGCATATGTTAGATGGGAAGACAATTCAAAGGTTATTTTTAATGAGGACAGACACATTTACAATACAAAGGGCATTTCAGTGTCCACCAATCTGTGTTAATGCTCTACAGCTACAACCAGTATATATAACTCAGGTACTGTATGGGATATACGAAACAAGGCAGTGGAATCTTTCAACAATTTGTGACAGAACAATAGAAGGTATTTCTTGGTAGACCATTTAACAAACGAAATCTACTTTACATTCAATTTTTGTCAATCAGCTGTTGTTGTCATAATACATCATAGTTACAAGTGACTTTTTAGTTTGATGGGGTAAGAAATTTACTTGTGCATGTGTTAAATAGATTATTTGTACAGCAGTAGCTAAAGGCCAGGTGCCAGAACTCTATTTCCCTGGGCTAGAGTTCCTGTACCCATTAATTTCATGAACACCCATTGCAATATTTTAGGTCAAATCAGTATTATATTGTATCGTATTGTCATGCTATGGGTAGAGCCTGTTTTCATATATTTGAAGTAAATAACAGCAGTACACAATGTAAAAAAAATTATTTAAGCAAATGCATGTTATTAGGCAATCTGTGTTGATAGTCCCAGCAAATTTACCCTATATTCAATCAAAGTGAGATTCGAGAATGGGCACCACAATGAAATCAATAGGCTTCATGGTGAATTTTACAGCTATTTACGAATGCTCACTAGATAAATACTAAATACAAAACTTTTTGGACAGACTTTTTGTAATATATCTAAATTTCTTAACGAGGTGTTGCACTGGATAAAATCACGACTGATTTTTGAGTTATATCACTCTTATCTAATCAATTAAAACAGAGAAGTACAAACAGGTTGAATACAACTACAAGAAACACAAAACTAGTTATGTATCTGGGGTGTTGCGTGAACTGAATCACGGTATATCACTTGCTAAGCATGAACATACAAAAAGTAGTAATACAAAGTAACATTCAAATCACACCCTTTCGATTGATGCATTATGAATACATTTGATTGGATTAGAAGTATTGCTTTTAATGAGTTGATAAACATGGACAAATAGAATTGCTGCAAAAGCCATTTTCTGCTGCCTCTTGACACCCCTTGAGGTAATGTCTACCTGACCTCTCTAGCCAGCTATGTCTAATGGAAGTTCAATACCAGACCTCTAGCCCCTGCCAATTGGTAAAGGGATATCTAACTTTGTGGTACCAATCTTGTATGTGAGGGATGTCCACAATTAGCTTTCTTAAACCAACTTTGGAACCCAGTGCTCCCTCATCAAATAGGCAATCAAACCGGCTGTTGGTCTGTAGGGCTAATGTGGGCCAGTACATCTGTGTTTTATAAAAACGCCACTCCTTCTGAATCACTCGCATCTCAATATTTTTGAGTGAAAACTATATTTTCTATACACTAGGTATTGTTAGTAAGGCAGAATAAGTTTAATGCACATCGAAACCATCATTAGCTTGTAAATTTAAAATGGACACAACAGCAGCGGCGAGTTTAAACACACAAGGCGAGTATAGGCCATACAGCTCGTACATCTTTCGAAATGAAAATAGTGGGGCATATTTTACATGGTATACTTGGAGTATTAGTGACATTTTTTTAACTATTTGGCGCGACACAGTAAGAAGAGTGCGAAGTGTCTTTTTGATGACAATTATCTTGTTAATCGAAAAACGGAGAGTTACGTAGAGGAGGAAGAAACGACCTTCAGCTTCGCTCCTCCACTTCATTAATTATCTTTGGTGCTATGACCATCGTGTGAGATTTAATCAGTGTTCGTTGACTTAATTCCTCATATTATTAATTTAAATATATCACAAGTCACAAATCTTTAACAAAAAACTCTTAAAACCAATGAAAACGATCTTACATTAAAGTGAAGATTAAAACGGATATGACGTATATTGTGACAGATCCTTCGTCCGAACACCAAATGAAAAGTAGTAAAAGGTTCTATATCTGTGTTTCGCGCTCAACTCATGGAATAAAAGAGATTTGGATAATTTACTCATTTGATCATGTTTTGTCTGTGCTCATTAATATTTTAGCACGCAACTCTCTCATGCTCTTAATATCTAATTACTTTGACACATACATGATTAACATCAGATCAACAGCAACTCTACCCCTAAATCCTAAAGACTAATGCAAGGACTGAGGTTAGCCTAGCCCTACAAGACGTCTGAGTATAAATTCATGTTACCGTTATGACCGGAGCTAAGGTTAGCCGTGCATGACGGTAATATAAATATATACGTCGTGCACGGCTAGGACTGAGGTCTTCATATGTAGACATGTTTGTTGAGCTACACCAATCCCTGTCATTTTTAAATAGAACTAATGTCATATACTGCACATTTGAACAATTTGTGGAAATAGAAATTTAGCATAAATGGTTTATCACAGTATTTGACTTATTATAATCTTTTGGCAGGTGAAAGAATTATCTAAATGAGCAAAGATGGGACACATTCCTATTGTGGATTTCGCTGTCCATGAGCACTGTTTGTCATCTGATGTTACCTCAGAGCAACTGGATGTTTTATCCAATGCAATTTACAATGCTTTCAAAGAAACTGGCTTTGTTTACCTGAAGAATGCTGGGGTGAATTCCTGCCTGGTAGGCCTTTCTTGGCAAATTTTATGAAGTTATATTTGTAATTCATGTTAATGGATAGCCATGGTGAGGCATGTACTGATACTTCAAGCAGTCAAGATTCAACGAAGTAAATAAATATATATGCATATCCATTACATTCTTTTGCATTATTTGGTGGTGAACATGTATGTTAGATAGACACTGTTCGTGACAAGTCAAGGCAGTTCTTTGCACTACAAGATGAGGTAAAGCAGCCGTTCTTGCGAGGAACCACAAACCATGGATGGGTGCCTGTGGCCTATGAGAGGTATCCATAGTTTTCATTCATCTTTCTCAATTAATTCTTTTTTTACAGCTTGGTTGATTTTAATTTTGTTCATTGGCAGTATAAACTGATGGAAGATACTTTGATAGAAAAAACAATAACCCATGCAATACATTAAGTGTTATCATTTAAAATATGATGCTGTACCTATACATTTTCAGCTTAGACCCAACAAAAGCAGGAGATTTGAAAGAATCATTTAGTGTTACAACGTCCTATTCCATGGTATTCACCATAAATGTTTCTTGCATTGAATTACATATTATTCAAGCTAATCACTTTGATTTTTACACTTGTGACTTTATTCTAGTTTTTAGTTCTAAATATGTTGTCATTTGTACATTTTACTACTTGAATGTTCTAAAATATGACTATGAGAAATTGTGATTTTCACCAGGCCTGGCCAGATGATAGAATTACAGGCTTTAGTTCAGACATCAATATTTGTATGAAGGAGTGCATGATGCTGGTTGACAGAATTTTACTGATGCTGGCCCACTGTCTAAATGTCGAGGTACCGGTTCAAAAGATTATTTTTCCTGGTGGGCCAAGTGGGGAGGGGTGGGTGTTGTGGGGGTTGGGGGATGCAATAAAGATCAATTTTTATGGACGAGTGAATTGCAGTACAAAATAGATAATTAAAACAATTTGATACTGGTTATATGATACTAATTACTTGACTTGTCAGAATGGATTTTCTGCAATTACAAAATTGTATGCTTTTTTTAACCTTTCAGAAGGATTTCTTCAGAGAATGTCACCATATGAGTTCCACTGAAAATCAGACTGCTCTACGATGTCTTCATTATCCAGCATTCAAAGAAGGTTAATACTCTCTTCATTATCATATAATCAATAAGTTATGATAAAGTGACCCAAATTAGTAGCAGTCTTAACAGTGAGTGGCAGTTTCAAGCCTTGCAGAAATGTTTTGCTGTCACATTTACAATAACTCCTTATCCTTTGTCTTATCAGCATGGCCTATGGTATTGATATGGACATGATTCACCATACTTTTATGTTTCCCATGTATTCTGTTATAACAGAGTGTGTACCTATTCCTGGTCAGCTGCGGTGTGGGGAGCATTCTGACTGGGGTTCAATTACTCTGCTCTTCCAGGACCAAGTGGGGGGTCTTGAGGTCACTAATATCTCACAATACAAATTGAAATTTCAGTTGTTCTGTATAACTTCATACACTTGTTTCCCAGCAAATTGGAAAATTTCAAGTGGCCTTGTTGGCTCTGCCTCTATATAGTTGGTTCACGATATCTTGATATATAAGTTGAATATCTGTGATCTCTCACAAATGGAAATTGTATTTGCCTTTCTCATGTTTCTCAGCCTTGTGGTCAAATAGGTATGCTAACTGTATGGCAGGTAATGAACAGGTGTGGTGAATGGGTAGCAGCTACACCTGTGCAGGACACAATCCTCGTTAACATCGGAGATATGATCCAGCGCTGGACAGATGACCTACTCATATCTACAGTAAGGGTATCTTTTAATTATATTATCAACAGGTGGATCATGTAATCATTACAAGGATATTTACTTAGGAAATTTATTTATTCAAGCTTTGAATGTTGTTTATGACACAATCAACAGAGGTTGGCCTATGATTCGCCTCCTTGTGATCGTGTATATTTTGATGATCATAATAAAGCTTATCTAAACGTTGAAACATGCCTGTCGTGGTTTCATTGAAACGGTAATAATATAATGTTTCAGAGGCACAGAGTTATAATCCCTGATGGCAAGAGCATGAATTCCCAGCCAAGATACAGCATGGCTTTCTTTGCAACACCAGACAATGACTTTCCCATCAAGTGCTTGAACCATTCTGACCGATATGAACCAGTTACTGTGCGAGATTACTACAAAGACAAATTGACATCAACTGCCAACTATTGACTTAATCACAAGTGTAATTTGAAAGGAAGATCTATATTTTTTAAGATTGATTGATGTTTATGTACACAATGACTTCAAAATTCCATTTTTAAACCTGATTTTAAACAAATTTCTAAGCCAATGAGATCCCCTCTCCCCACTTATAAATGTTATGTCCAAACGGTCTAGAAGGAATGTATCCTGCAATCAGTTTATGTAGGTATTTCAATAGAAATAATTCATAGAATTTAATTAACTTTGATGTTTGATTTTTTTCAGCATTGACATTAAATGAAAAAGCCAGTGTTAACATCCGAGGCATTCAATTTATTTCAAATGATCGACCAAGAGTAATGTATTACAGATTCTGCAGTGACTTATATCCTAAAAGTTATTGTATTTTACATTTAACAATGGAAGTACCCCTCTGAAATAATCCTTATAACATGGATGACGATGAAGTTATATATAATCAACACTTGTTATAGTTTTAACAACAGGAGTGTTACCAAGTATTCCAAAGAAACTGCATTTGAAGAAACTTTAAAGTGGAGCATTATCTCACCATAGAGTGGCTCATTTAGAGACATTACAGAGATGAGTCGATACTAACCAGATATGCAACTTGTCAACCACTTTTCAGTCTATATCTTGCAAGAAATTGTTATATATTTGGTGGTAAATACTTGTTCAAATGTTACAGTATCAGTTTCTAGAGTTTAATTATATACACATCAACAGTTACAGCAGTTCCATTAAAGAAATATACACAGTAAAATTTATGGGGTGAATATATAAAGTGCCAGTGATTCAGAATGCACACCATGATATGCTTGTGGTAGTTTTCCACAAACCAATAAAGTTACTATAATATACAAAGGAGCATCCTTTATTTTATCAATACATCCTTTGATCAATCATGCCGGAAGAAAGAGCTAGTCATTTGCTATCAATAGTTTTGTACAGAAATTACTTAGCCCCAATTTAAACATGCAATATATGGATCCGTAATCATTTCCAATGATTTCATCATAAATAATTGAATAACTTGGGCCAGTCAGAGCAATAGATGACAATAACAAACCAAGTCTTTTGAACAGTTGTGTACCCTCATGTCTAATTCAATGGAATTCTTAGCTATTTTGAAGATTCAAATATACTAAATTGTTGAACACAGTGAGTGATGAAGAAGAATTCAGCGATGATCATTCCCTGATGTGGGACACAAGAAACCCCTCAAGTGAACAATCTAGGTGTTATACACATACTAGCACATGCAGATGATATGGTTGCTTACTCAGGTATTGGCTTCAAGCTTTCCTTCTTTTCTCTCCACACAAGGCACTTCTTGATTTCATGTCCGATCTCTCTTGCCATGGGAGGGGGCACTGCATTACCAACCTAAAAACAGCCCAGCCAAGTGGTATACAAGCTAAGACATCCAAAAGTAAAATGTAAATTGCTATGAGGAGATAATCGTAGGTTGAAAGAGCAGTTATTTAGGAAAGAGAAGGAGCCCAATAGAAGCCTGACCTGTCTATGCCTGTCCAGGATGTTCCCAAAGAAACGGTAGGTATCAGGGAACCCTTGCGAACGAGCGCATTCCCGGACGCTGACCACCCTGTGCTGCTCTGGGTGTAAAACTCGACCCTGTCACACATCATCCATGCACAGTAAAATGCTGCATATGAGTAAACCCTCTTATGAAAACAGATCTCTACGTACTAGTCATAGGCTATTTACTACTGTTTAAGTCATACTGATATCAAAGTGTCACAGTTCACAGTAATCAGGAAAAATATTTCTCCAAATGTCAATCTGACCAAAATACTCCATCACTCAACAGAGGGCAGGTACGATTAGGAGAAATTTCGAGATTTTGACTTTGCTTCCATTTAGTTGCAATACGACCTGCTTGCCCATGGGCTCAGGGTTGGTGACTGTAGTGCTGAAGAATCCATCCCACTCAAGACGGCCATAGAGCCCGGCCCAGTGGTTGTGTCGGTTGCCAGTGTGAGGCAGACACCAGGGGACAAGGGTGTTGAACTGTCGGTCCATAACATCACACTGACTGCCCTCAGAACATGAGCACACACCACGCAGATACCCGCTGGGAGAGCGCCCATTTCTCTTGTCTTTGTGGGTATATTGCCTGGATCAAAACATATATGTTAGGATGATTATGATTAATATGTGTGTATATTGCAAAAATTTGCGTGACATTTACAGTTTAGGTCCCCAAAGTAAGGTAAGTTCACAGTGTGACAGGACCTTGGCACTTGCATGCAATATGGTGCCTACAAAGTTTGCCTGTGGCACCAAGAAATCAGCAAGATGTTTACCACAAGGATTCATTATGATAAGATAGATGAGCAGAGGTTCAATTAATTTGAAGGCAACAAGAGTTTTACCCAAGATCATCAGTATTACCAGACACCATATGTTGCTACCACAGAAATCTAAACATACGGTAGACCAATTAGTGGAGTGAATTAATTTGTGTACTGTTCTGGGGTTCAATGGCTTACAGTTTCTTTGACTTGGTTCCATCAGCGAGGCGCATTTCTATGTTGGGCAAGTCCCGCCAGTCAGCGCCGGGGTAGAGTGGAATGTGCTGCATACGAGCATGAACCAGAGGGCTCATCTCTTTACAGATGTGGTCGCGACACATAGGCTGGTGTTGGTGACCACGAATCTGAAACACACACACTAATGCCTAAAAATATATATCATAAATAGGTGTTCTACATCAATAACAACTTTTCTGGGCGTGGCATACAATGAATCTATGAAAGATTAGTGACTGAAAACAACATTTAAAAACTTCTGATTATAATTATTGCAATGATGGAATGTAAACAATGTATAGACAGCTTTCACAAAGGGAAATGAAAAATAGCAATGTAACAAAAAAAGGGGAAATCAACTCGAGATTCCTGAACAAGTCTATAAATAGACAAATACCATGTAGTGAATTCAACAGCAAATCAAACACATACAGAGAAACCAGATTCCTCATAAAAATCAGATTCCTTATAAATCATCGCCCTTACCTCCCTCTGGAAATGTGACATGGGTTCTCCATTATAAGAGATGGTCTCGGCTTTGGCTCCGTTGCGGATCTCAGGCAAGTCGGACATGGCATCACGCACAGTGATGGTTCTGTACGGGGCAGCTTTCATGCGCTGGACGCAGCTCTTGAACTGCAAATGGTATTCAAGCACGATTCGTACAATCCAGTCCTAATTAGACTCAGATAAGAACCCAGATTGATGAGATTTCGTTTAAACCCAAGGAAACAGACATCTCTAAACATTGATGTAGATGGTAACACTATGATGTCACCAAGGTGATTGGTCCAGACCTTTTTGTCATCAACTTGTACCGTGAGAGACATGGCACGGGGAGCAAACACATGAGTAGGTTCTGGGTAGCTTGGTAGTTTCTCTCCCGGAGCTGCAGCTAGAATTATAGCTCTGAAACACATTCAGTTACAATTACCCAAACATCACCCGAGGAAAGGCTTAACAAAATTCATCAAATATACAAAAAGTTGACACATATAAGGAACCATAAGCATCCCTAAATCATTTGTGCAAAATTCTCCCTTTTTAAAACATTAAATGGGCTCAATCAACACTTCACAAGTCACTCGTAAGTATAAAAAAATCAAAAGAAACGAAGAACTTTTTTATCGATTGACAGTTTACCTGCGTCTAGTTTGTGGAACACCATAACATCCCGCCTGGAGGACTCCAAATGTGCATTGATATCCCATACGCAAGAGACATCTTAAGGCCAGCTTGAGCACCATTGACCGCTTGAAGGACACAAAGTTACGCACGTTCTCGAGCAGGAAGAAGCGAGGCCTGTAATAGTCGCAGTAACTCAGGTAGCTGGAGATCAGGGAATTCTACAGAAAACACATTCGGGGAAGTCAAGCCATTAGTTTCAGACAGCAATCAATTGTGAGGTCATATCTTGCATGGTATATATATTCCACAATTGTTTCCACGGGAACCTATAGCTAAAGCAAGTTTTGATAATCACTGGGCTTAAAAGAACAGCACATAGGCTGATATGTTATTTGATGTTCCATGGGGTATTAAGACTACTGACATAATAAACCCCTGGCACTATTTCTAGTACAAACTATATTGCCCATCATTAATTTTTCTATCCTAAAGCCCATAAGGCTTAGAAACAACCCAAAAGGGTGAACAGACTCATTCAGCACCTTGAATTTGGAGTATTCTCCAGCGTTGAATCTGTTCATTCCACTGAAGCCCTGGCAGGGAGGACCGCCACATAACAACTCCACGTCACCCTTCTGGGGCAGTCTCTGTCCTGTCTCATTCTCTGTCTGGCCCTGTAGGGAAGCATTAACACATCAGTGTTGACACATCACCCATGTCTGTTATGCTGCACCATCGACATCTGCCAAGCTTCATTGACACATCATTTATAAACACAGCATTCAATTCTAAAAAGCTTCATTCAAATCTGCTGCAGTTCGTTTGCACATCATTTAGATCTGCTTCATTGACACAAAGTGATAAGGTAAAATTGGGGTTTAGCGTCTCTTTCAACAACGAGGTGATATCGCGACTGCGATGGATGACGATGATTGTGAGGCTTGGACAGCCCCCCTTTAGTGCCAGCGCCCACTTGGCACAAACTTGTTGCCCAGACCAGGCTGCTAAACTCACACCGCTGGGACGAATGTCCAACACAGTACTATTGAGCTACCAGGTCAGGTGCATTCCCTTTTGGAGACGGGAGTGCGTGCATATATACTTCTGAATGCTTCTGTCACCTACCTCCATGACAGCCTTAAGAAGGCAGTTACAGTCATCGGTAAACACAGTACAGCCAGGGTTGTTGAGTCGGAAGGCCTGAGCGGCTGGTTCCTCCTTCTCTATGGCCCAGCGACTCTCAGCAACCTGGGCCTGGTGGAAGCCCTCTGACAAACCTGGACACATGCAACAAATGATATCATACAGGTTTCATGTGTGAAATATTTGGATAAACTAAATGATTGATGAAATCAACAGCCAAAACCTTTAACAAACATAGATTAAATGGTGGAAAACATCCGATAATTTTCAATAGGTTAAAACCTGCAACAAAACTTTAACCATTCAGCCTAAAAGACTGATGGTCTAACAAGGTAACATATATACTTTAAATAAACAAACGTCAAATAAGTTTTGCATAAGTGTCTTATAATGTTTAATAAGAATAATCTTATTTTATAACTAAAATTTGGTCAGCTCATCTTGAAATACAGTATTCAATCTGAACAATACAACCTACAGTATTCAAAACTTAATATATCATATAAACATCTTATAGTTATCAAGATGAATTGGCTTAATGGATCCACTGCTTGTTAGTAGCAAGAAGTGGCTTTGCTTGGAATAACTAATAAATTTGTCACAATTTGTACTATTGCAATTGCCTCTAATCCATTACCTATAGTGAACATCAGAGTAGTAATTCCAATGCGGTCTGACTGAGTTACTGAGCCAAGTCTTAAAGAAGTCACCAAAGCAATAACTCAGTTTAAAACTACACCATTGATCTCACAGCCTACCTCCACAGCCAGCAAACACGTCCAGCGTACGCAGGCGACGAATTGCCACCGACTCTTCCTCAGTAACAATTACTGGTTTCTCCTCCTCTGTGGAAGAAGACTTCCCTTTTCCTTTACCCTTGCCTTTTCCTTTACCCTGTTTATTGAAGACAGAAACAACACTATGAAGAGATTGTAGCAATTCTAAATTAAACTGAATATGCTTTAATCAATTAAAAGAATGTTGGAAAGTATCCGTAGCTAGAACAGGTGTGGTCTTCTCTAGGTGCAAGGATAAAATGGAAATGAGATGCAATGTGAGAGAAGCTAGTATAGAAGTGACTATGCATGTAGTGATGGGTGTGATCTGACCTTGCCCTTGGAATTTCCACTTCTGGCTTGTGGAGGTGGTTCATCAAAATCTCGACTCTCAGGGTCATATGCCTGCACACAAAAACAAGTTAAATGATAATTAAAATATAAATGTTTATTAAGAGATGGAAAAATCACTGGCCAATGGTTAAGTGTCCGCAACCAGAAATAATGTAAGACTGACCTCAGCAAAGTGGAATTGGTCTGGACCACTGTGGAAATACTCGTCCAGTGATATAGTGAGGTCAAGGCTGCAAACCATGTGACACTTGCCCCAAACAAGGCTCAACTGGGTCTGGCCCTCTGTGAAACACAAACTAATCGGTAATTCAGCCATATGGGTGTATAATTCAGAGAACCACCCATGTAGATGTAGCCTCTAGCAACTTCTCTCACTTGCGTCGTGTTTCTGATATCTATACCCACAGTGATAAGTTTTCCAAATTGGCAGCAAATTTACTGACCTTCCTCTGTCCAGTAAACTACGTTGAGGTCAGCTTGATGTCCAGCAGATTTCCCTCGGTGAGTGTCCTCAGGTCTGAGAAGTACATTATAATAATGATAAGACACATACAAAGTGGAATGTGATGATAAGTATCGACAAAGATTGGGGGCCATTTGTTGTTTCCCTCCTAATTAGTTATTTATTGCATGACTTTGGTCCAATGACAGACCAGCAGCTACAGTGAATCCCTGCTCACTGCAGCATCTTCCCTTATTGACTCCATCAACAACAAATCCCAAAGTTATTTGTCCTGATGGAGGAATTGCCCCCTGTGACCCCAAGGCAGGTAGTCTAGCTCTGACTGAGTCCATGTGACCCCTGTGACCCCAATCTATGCCTCCTTAACTCATCACTTGGACCTACTTCCCTTCTCATGGTGCTCTGATAGATAAGATATCACTAAAATCAAAAAGGCAACTACAGATATTGGAAAAGATTGTGCTCCATGTCAGATGACCCATCTGTGTTATCTAATTACAATTACCGCATGCATAGTCTAAAAGTAAATACATTATATATGCTCAAGAAACTTTTCTCAATGGAACTGATATCCCTTTCTAAATTTTATAAGGCAATGTCAACAGAGCTGATGAACCTAATTTTTTTATATCAAGTGCATTCACCAGCATGACTTCATTGTAGAGCTTGGACCTGTGACTGGGTTAAAATGGAACCACGATCAACCTACTGCAGATATATTTATATCTACATCTGATCAAAACAATCGTATATACTTAATATTGACAATGACCTGTAGTATTTCCTGACTTTCAAATAGACTTCCTCAGCTTCAGGATGTAGACCTGATCCACTCTTAACATATATCTGTAGGATCTGCCCGATCATGAATGGATCTGGAAGGCCATCATTTGATCCTTTGATGTATTCTCCCTTCCTGTAGGCTTCTGGATATAGCTCATCATCGTCCATCTGCAACAAACAAGCCCAGGTATATAATCTATACATGCAATCTTGAAAATGCATGTCATTTTTTTAATGAATTATACAGATAACATGGCAAACTTCAATTGTTGTCTACAAATTTATATCTTACGATTGTTTTTCATTAAGATCAAATTTTTCCAATCGTAACTGGAAATATACAGCCCCAGTTAATTACAATAACTCCATCCACCCACATTTGGTCTGGCATGTTTGGGCTTGGAAGGTGGAGCTTGCTTGACGCTGTAGCTGTAGGCCTCCGGGTCGATATAAACGTGATCTCCCACCATGTACTTTTCCCCCCAGTAATCGACGGAAGTGTAGCTAGTTTTGCTGCTCCCCTCAAACTCCAAATCCAACACGCCCAGCTGAGGGGTCTCTTTCTGGGAACAGCCAATATATATTCTAAAATGTTGCAAAGCATAGTCGTATAAAGGTCTTGAAACTGACACGCCCAAAAGAATATGAATACATGTAACCTCTTCAGTTGATATAGATCACAACAAGGATATATTATCTGAGAGCTGCCAATTCTCACTGTTGTCTTAGCTTCACTGGCCGCACATGAAGGGCAGAACTTGATAAGGTCCTTAGAATCCGTGGGTGGTTTGCAAGCAGGAATGTCTTCAAACCTTGCCTGATCAGGATCATACCTGCATCAACTCAACAAGATAACACGTGACAACTATCAAATTGCTAAGGTAATAAATTGGACCAGTTCTTGATGACTGTTGATTTAGAATCACAAATATAACAGGTGCCCATTGAAGACTTGTGGATGTTTCAGTCCAGCAGACTAAGTTGAACCCTCACCATTTCTGGTAGAAGAATGTATGCCCATCATCCTGCTTGACTGGGTAGTTGTCCATATAACTCTCCAGACCCCCTTCTATGAACCAATCTGCACTGGCTTCATGTCTGATCACCTGAAACAAACACACATCCACAACAGATGAAACCTTGCTTCTAAGTGTGCCTTTAACAATCAAATACTGATTTGTTCCACTTTAAAACAGTCAACTATTTTATGTGTCAACTGCACAAAACAACAACCAGACACAATTTTTTTTTTATTGATGACTAGTTCCTTTTTCCTGCTCAGTTTTTTTTTTTGTGGGGGGGGTGTCATTGTGTAATATAGGTGAACTCTGGTTTTCAACAACTGCATCACTAACATATCACCAAGACCTGAAACATTGTGACCTTGTTTCACTGACCTTGACTTTTGCAACACAGTAGCTCAGCTCAGTATCTTGACAGTCATCAACAGCAAAGATTTCCAGATGATCGGACGCTTCTCCCAGCACTGTGTCACTTCCCCGACTTCACACCAAAGGCATTGTGCACACAATATAACTTGCAAATGGCATGAAATGCAGATGCTATTGCTGTAGCACCTGCTAAGGGGGTTTTGACTGATGGACCCACACATAAATAAAACAGAGGTTTCATAGAGAAGTGAAGTGTCTGGTTCAAGACTGGTGTCAGAGATAGATATGAATATTATGACGTCTCGAGTGACACAGACTGAGGAATTATGTAACTCCTCCACAGACCTATTGGGAAATTAGTTTCGGTTATATAATACTTAAAGTAAGGGTCAATGGCACAGACTGGCTTGGTAAAACAGTCATAGGTCACCTAAAAAATGTGCATACAATCTCACCTGAACCACTTGGCATGGAACATCATTTCATCCTTGTCCTGCCACATGTACATGATCTGTGCGATATAGAGTGGTGTGGACGGGTCGTTTGGCTTCACACTCACAAAATCATTCACCTCCACTGTCTCACCGTCAAGGTTGAGAGAAGTATAGTATGTCTTCCGTTTCTCCTTCAGAGCAGGTTCCCCGACCCATTCCAAAGCAACCTGTGTTAAGATGAAATATGGAATTTAATTCAATATATCAGAATATACTAAGACAGCCCAAGAAAATATAGGTATGAGAAACCACTGTGAATTGAGGTGCCATCAACCATGCCACTCCACCACATACATGACACCAGTGACCCCAAGTCAGGGAGTCAAGCTCTGACTGAACCCATTTGACACCAAGGCAGGTAGTCTAGCTCTGACTGAGCCCATGTGACCCCAAGGCAGGTAATCAAGCTCTGACTGAGCCCATGTGACACCAAGGCAGGTAATCAAGCTCTGACTGAGCCCATGTGACCACAAGGCAGGTAATCAAGCTCTGACTGAGCCCATGTGACCCCAAGGCAGGTAATCAAGCTCTGACTGAGCCCATGTGACACCAGTGACCCCAAGGCAGGTAGTCTAGCTCTAACTGAACCCATGTGACCCCTGTGACCCCAAGGCAGGGAGTCGTGCCCATGTGGTAACTTCACATTGGTCACAAAACTATATGACCAACTTTGCATTAGCAAATATTGACACAAATGTCATTTGTAGTTTGAAAGCTTAAATGGTTACAACTGCCCTGAGATTTATATTTAACATACCATCATACAAGACATGATTCAGGTTTCATGAGATGCCATAAGGTCAAAGAACATACTGTGTGTTCAAACCATTTAACAAATAATAAGAATAAATCACAATGAGACTTAGTAGTGGTTTTGGTAGGAACCTTTTGTTTCTTGAAGCTGTGTGAGCGCTGTCCCAGCACTGTCGTGGTTGTCAGTTCAGCCTTGTTGATTGCACCTTGAGGGTCCTCGTCCTCCATGACATCATCTTCCTCTGCATCCTTCACTACCATATTTGGGCACCTTAAGCACACACACACATAAAAGGACATCTAGAGCAAACAATAAAGGCAACAGGAATCATGAATAAAATTATATCATAACAACCATACCATATTAGAACAACACCCACATCATATTAGAACATCAATGCTTTTAACAAAAGTCTGACAGCAATGGTTGCAATACACACTCATACAGGATCTAAATGCTATTGATCCACCTGAAGGCAATGCTAGAAAATATGGAGGTTCCAAAATGTGCAGGCTGTTCAATTACCTGCGATTGGCACAGGCTTGCTTTGCTTTGCCTGTCCCTCCAAACTTGACCATTGTCTTACAGTTGTTACATTTACCGCAGTCAGGCTGCTGGCAGACCTGAAACGAAACCAACAGGACCTCTGGGTGTAAACACTAGTCATAATGGACAATACAGAGGTCATTTTGTGTCATATATATATATATATATATATATAAATATATATATATATATATATAAATATATATATATATATATATATATATATATATATATATATATATATATATATATATATATATATATATATATATATATACTGAGAGATAAGGGTTACTAATAGCTTACCACCCACACTAAGAAAACTAAACACACGTACTTGGATACCACCAATAACTAACCACCCATTACAAGAAAACTAGTCAACCCATATTTAAATAAAACACCCATACATACTAAGATAACCCACCTCACAGATACCACACCGTTTCCGACGGCCCTCAAACACAGCTTTCTTGTCGCTGATCTGCTCTTGGAACAAGCTGTCAAATATCCCCCTGACAAGTGGGGTGGTGGTAGCCAGGGAGAACGTGGCTTTGGGTTTCTTGCTCCGTATTGTCTTGGCATCTCGCCGCATGGCTCTCCTGCCAAATCAACATGAATTATAATCCATTTATCAGACTTCCCGAAAGTTAAAAAAAAGTGTCGGACATTCGGTCTGACAAGACACATAAATATGTCAGACCAAAAGAAAATCTGTCAGACCGAAACATAAAACTTCAGCGACGCCATAGCTGCGAGAACGACTGGCAGTATGTAACATGCACAACGATTGGTTTTTTTACGGGCACTGTGCCGAAAGCGACCAATGAAAACACCTGTAACGTTTTTTTAACGCCTTCATGCTAAAACCCGATTACCGGGCCTTAAGTTAATGCTAAAACCCAGTTACCGGGAATTTAAAAAGCCGGACAGTCGGACCGATTTCTGTTCAGAAATCGTCGGACCATATCAAAATTTGCCAGTCATGTCCGTTGGACAGATGGCTTTCGGGAAGTCTGATTTATTCATCATTCAAACCTGTAACACCAATGGAAACTGTCACTGGTTAATTTGCCAGTGGAATTCCAACCAGAACATGCTCAATCCAAATCAATACCAATACAAACTCCTTTCTCCATTATTGATCAAGATTGACAGGTATAGGGAAAGGTTCTTTGAGTGTGAGTTTCAGTTGAACACAATAAGTCTGACACAGGCTGGATATCTACAGAACGCTACCTACCTCTTTCCCAGGGTGACTCCAGCAAGCTTGATGAGACTCCTCATACAGGAAGTCGTAATGAGGAACGCTTCATCATCATCAGCAGCCTCGTCATAGCTCTCAACCTGTTGCCAACAGCAATGGTTGCCAGGAGATGAGATGGTACACATAGTAAGTTAACTGCCAGAGTGCTAAAGAAAAAATTAGAATGATGCTCCCCAGGAGCTGAGTAATTTATCGTAAGTTTTGTTATTGATGCTCAACCAATCCCAGGCTGGCTTCCATCGATTTATTGCCATCAGGGTAGGCAATGGCTAAAAAAAATTTGGTTCCTTTCGAGATGTGGTATTGCCGAACTCAGCACTGGTGACCCACGGTGGAATACAACAATATATAGCAATAGCTTCCTTTACCTGACTGACAATCCACTGGGCATGTCTCAGAAGGGTGTCCTCAGAAAAACTGGTTGTCAGGCCCTGGGGTGGAACTGTCGTCTGCACTCTGTTTAGCATGTCTTCATATGTAGCAACAAGCTGATTCTTGGCAAGATATTCGATGACAATTTTACTTAAATATATCTTCTCGGTCATCACATCCATAAACGGTTTGTAGATTTCACTTGGAGACATCAGAATATAGTCCGCGAAACCTGATGTAAGAAAGAAAAAAAAAAAAAATATTCCAGACTGCACCAGTAAGTAACAAGTGAGTGTACTACTGAATGAGGCAGAGTATGTCCACACAATTACATCTCGAAGCCCACACTCGCTAGAAAGGCTGTGAAACTGACCTGTGCTGAATCCTATCAAGGCATTCTCTCCTCCATCAAACCCAGTGGTCCACCACTCGTTTATTGGCCCAAGTTTGGTCGTACATATACCTTCTGCAATATTCCGTATGACAGGTTCAATATACTAGTTTTTGCAGGAGAAACGTTTACATTTAAAACAACTGAATTGAAATGTAAATAATTCTCTCAAGTCCCCAGAGTTAAAATGCATCATTTTCAACAGCCTTATACCAGAAATAACCATGTTGGTTAACCATGGTTATGTCATTGGCTAATATAAAGTATTCCATTTCTACTCCCTTGCTACAAAAAAGTGATATGAATAGAAATTGCTTTGAGGTACATACCCTCAATGCTTGGGTTTTCGTCATAGATGGGCTTGACAAAACCGCTGAAGTAGAGTTCAACATTCCTCTCTACGAGACCCGAGTCAAATGGACAAAGATGCATGTGTTTGTCATATATCCTGTCAAAAATACAAAATTTGTTGATATATCAAATGAATATGATGCTAGTAATTTATCTTCATAAAAATTGAATGGACATGATTCCCCCCCCCCTTATTATTAGGTGATAAAAAAAAATACATATATATGTATTTTCATTTAAAAAATACTAAAAGCAAGATTCTCTTTGCAGTACTCACGTAAACCCGGTGATTTTATGCTGCGGCCTCTCATCAGCTTCCATGACTTCATCCTCTTCCCCGGAGAACAAGGAGAGCTTAGGGTTAGTCAGCATCACGAACTCCTCCACCTGGTAAACGGGAAATAACATTAACAAGGCAATTTGGGCAATGGGACAAACTACCATATGTCTATATCATACCACAGACAATGGAGTTCCTTCAGTTTAATCTATAAATTAAAACAAAATCCTTATTATAGTATATCAAGCAGATATGAATAAATTTAGAACAACATACTTGTCCGTTTTAACACTTCATGAATCAAAAGCATGATATCTATTATGACTGTGGGTCCTGATATGAAAGTGACATATTTAGCTAACCGCATCAGTTGAGTCACCCGGATACACTTTAAGATCAGGATCGTCCATAAGTTGACGACAATCGCGGCATTTTGCTGGAGGGATCTTCTCTTTCTCAACATCTATCACAACCTTTTCTGAGTGGGCGGAATCCAACTCAGGATCAGGAATCTCT
Organism: Urechis unicinctus; assembly: GCA_034190875.2. Classification (NCBI taxonomy): domain Eukaryota; kingdom Metazoa; phylum Annelida; class Polychaeta; order Xenopneusta; family Urechidae; genus Urechis; species Urechis unicinctus. The sequence continues at coordinate 21,728,775 of CM067345.1, read as the reverse complement.
ATGACATCGTCTCTTGGGCGAAGTTGTCTACAATCCAGAAGTCATTGACAAAAATAGCTTTTACCAACTAAATAAATATTTGACCAACACAGAAAAATTATTCACGAGAGCCAAATTTCTTACTGCAAACAAATTTGTTTCTAATCACCTCTTAGGAGATATAGTCTCGTTACAGCATTCTGTTTCAAGCTTGACTTTTTTCTCAGGGGGAGTCAATTTTTTGCCTGTCTGATCACTCTTTACTGGACTATTATCTGAGGATTTGCGCTTAGCTGGACTGAAAAACACAAACACATCGTTAATTGACAAAGGTAAACTGAAAGCTGACCAGAATAAGAATACCATCCTAGATATATTTTGTGTATTCTCGAAACAAAGCACAGGCAGTTAAAATAGTCATAAGTGTATACTGAGAAATCAATCATTCCTACACTTTGGCAAACATGGATGCAATGGAGGGCTGAGTTGTAGGGGACTTTAATTTCGCGCCTTTGGATTTTCTTTTTGGTGTGTCTGGAAAAAATATAATACAAACCATCAAATCTTGGGTTTTCCATATCCAATAGTCTTCAGGGGAAAATATTGTGACTGATTATCTGTCCGGATATTCACACATGTGAGAATGAGGTATTTTAAAATAAGTGTTTCAAGAGAAATAATAAATCTATGAACTGAATCAAAATGTAGGAACACAAATTCAGAAAAGTAGAAAGTACAAACTCAGAAGACTAATCTGATCCATGTTGGAGTGGCTTTCAATGACGGAACAACTGGCTGGTACATTGTGACAATGAGGCAAATTTGGAATATCAGAGCCTTTTGTAGGTCAGGGGGTATACCTTTAGTGTGGCCATTCTCCACTTCTGACTGCCGTTCATCAGATTCCACTTTAATCTCACAGTTGTCTTTTGTTGACACTTCTACATCAACCGCTTCCACGACCTCAGCATCCATTGTCTCCTAGTGATAAAAAGGATAAACAAAATTCTCACATACATTTAACATGGAGAGTATGGTGGCTGGAAGGACCCATTGCATCAGAACTTCAAGTCATATTATGTTGCCTGTTACAACATCTTATCAGTTATTCAGACCAGAGCTGGAGAGAGAAGTAGACACCTGGAGGAAGAATCTGATACTACAACTCACCTCCACACAAAGAGACTTGCTATTCACAGTTGTAGGCTCTTCTTCCCTGTCAGAGACCTGGCCATTCTCAGAATGTTCAGACGAAGTCTTGAAGGCATCTTCAAGCAGCTGCTTCAGCTCCTTGAAGTAGCTCGGCTGAAGACAGAGTGAAGGGTTGACATGACCTTAAAGGTGCATTTCATAAAAAATCATCAAAATTCTTACTTGAAAAAAACTTCATCAACCAATTCTCCAGTGCGTCTGGTAATGATATAAAAAAAATCAGTTGCACACGCATAGTTGATGGTCCAGGTCTCTGCTCATTTGAATATTTTCAGAGGCAGGGCACGAAATTGGCAAAAATGTGAACTGGCCCTCCATTTTTGTTCAACTGGCCCTTCAACAAAATGAACTGGCCCTGCCAGTATTTAACTGGTCCTCTCAATGGTCTTGTTATTCACAGTGCCGAAAGCATTAATTGTATTGACAATAGGTATCATAAGATAAACATGCATGATCAAAGTAGTTGGAGTAAACCATAAGGCATTATTCTTCATTCATTTACATAGCATTTATTAGTGACATAATAAAGAATAAGTAGAAGTGAGAAAGCTGAGTGAAGGTGGACTTTTTTCTAATTCATCACCATCGCATTTAGGTAAACATTTGACGAACTTGTCCATTATTAAATTTGGGAAAGTATCAAATCAGCGATGCATAGGAGACTTGTAACGCCGGGAAAATTCGACATTCAACTGCATTGTGCACGTGACATACACTGACCAATAAAAACGAGTTATACGATCTCATTGATAATCGTGTGCTTTCGTCAATACGGAAATAAACAAAGTACTTTAGATGAATGCTGAGGTCAAATCAATGGGACAGTTCACAATTTCAAAATCGCGGATTGTCAAATGTGTTTATCTTTTGACGTCGAGAATGGTTACAGAATAGTTATCGGCCTGGCGGACCGACAACTTTGACAAATGAATCGGCGGAATTAACATTTAGTCGGCGCGCGCCGACTAGAGATAGCCAATTTCGTGCCCTGAGAGGCTATTTGCAAGGCCCCTCAACTGATAAATAATCAATGATTTGGTGTTCTCAATAACATGAAAGGATTATAAACTAGACATTTTTGAAACTACACAAAAATGGAAGCAAAATTATAACTGCACCGAATTGCAAAAAAAATGGTAGCCAATAATAAGAGTGCTATAAAAATATATAGGACTATCATGAGAATTATCATCACATAGGACAAACAAATCTATAACATCAAGTGAAAGTCCTTTCCAGCTGAAGTTTACATAAACTTGGTTAAGTTTTGATTGATCACCTCGCTAACATGGCCTTGTTTCAGGTTTCCATTCAATAGACTCAGTGCTTGCTTGACTTCCAGGGACAAAACATCCTCTACCAATGAACATTTCCTCTTCCAGTATCCCTGAAAAATAGCAACAATAATGAACATTAGGCCTAGGACACATCTTGGAAATCATGTGAAATTAGCAATAATGAATAACCCATGAAACAGCAAGTTAACATCATTTTTGATGTATGAGCTGCCTTACCTTTTCTGTAAGGCAGCCATCTTCATACTCCTCTTCCAACTCAGCCAGCCTGCGTCAGACAGGGAGCAGATAATGTACATAGAAAGGGTCTAAACAAGAGACCATACCAGCAGGTAGTCAATAAAAACCCACCCAATTGTTTTTCTTCACCAGCACTTTCAACAAAATTTCAATCAAACCATACCATCGGGAGGCATTTACCAAAAGGACACCCATTCAAGCAAGTCGCCAACTTGATGAGCATTGCCAAGATCTGATGAAGCCAATTTCCATGCTTACTCACTGCTTACTTTTTTCAAACCATTCCTGTTTTTATTAATATAGTTGGCTACAACAAGCTTATGTATGGAACTTACAATGATTAGTACCAGCTGTTTGACGATATTGTTAAGTATTGAGTTAACCTCTGATATTCGATTAATTTCTTTTCAGCAAAATTCCACTCCATATTGGAAATTAGTTGGAAAAGTTAATCGCCTACCACATTTTAGGAGATTATGCATATTTACAAGTTATTGCGGATGCTGAGACTCATTCACTATACATAATAACGATTTCATATTTAATTGGACTTGTTACATCAAGTGGACATTGTGAAGGTAAGGTCTTATCATTTTAAGAATTTTTGTCCAACATGGCTACCGTGCGAATCGAAAACAAGACCGATATCACACAAATTATCTAGAGGTAGCAGCATGTCGTGTCTGCGGGTCGAGGTCGAGTGGAGGAGCCAGCAAGCAACTTGCACTTTTCAATTGGGCGCGCGTCTATGGGTGATGTACTATGAAAATGGACCAGCGATGATATAATACTGTTCAGGGATGCCAACAGGTTTTTGTAAAAAAAGAGGAAAATTTGCTGAAAAAGGAAAAAGCCCCCCCCCCCCCCCCCCCAAATTTTTCTCCTCGGATTTGCATTGATCTCAAAAATGGTCCTGGCGGCCACGAAATCCGCGGAAAATTGGCATCCCTGTACTGTTTCATGCTGCAGGTGTGAATGTTACAATGGCCTGTATTGGTTCGGCTTTAGGTTGGAAATCACGAGCTCCATCAAATTTAGGCAAAGAAACTCCGCCTCTGACAGCTCCGCACTGTTTACTACTTTCGATCTCTCACATCCGAGATGTAGAGGCGAAGCGCCGCTTGCGAGATTTCTAAGGTTCCGAAGTCAAAACAACCGATGAACTCGCTAATAACTTACCAAAGCCCTCCAAGAAAAAAAATTTGTGACAAAATGCAAGATTATATCACAAAATGACACGAGGACTGTTTCTATTACTACAGTTTTGTCTAATTGTTCTGTTTGAGCACTAAAATACAACACATGATGAAACTTTGTTCAAAAACTCAACATGGCCGACTCCCACAATGCAACATAATTGAGTTAATACTCGTTAATAAGCTATGATATTGCTCATGTTTTCGATTCGCGCGGTAGCCATGTTGGACAACAATTTTAAAATTGTGTTGGATTTCGTCGATTCTGTGGATTAAGGAGTATGACTGTTGTTGCATTCTAGGCAAGATTGATGGTAAGACATTTATGGATATGAAAATCTATGTTTTTTAAACTGTCCCTTGTCTGCATTGCGAGAAGGAGCAAATTTGCTTAAAACGCTCAGATTCTGCCATACGGACCCTCGCCCCTAAGGTGTCATCAAAACACCAGGGGCAAGTTGCCTTGCCTACACCAAATTATGCTGCATTGTGGGTGTCTGCCATGTTGAGGTTTTGAACAAAGTTTCTCGACATGCTGCACTTTCGAGCAGAAACTTAACAATAATACAATACTGTATCAATAGAAACTGTCCTCGTGTCATTTTGTGATACAATCTTTCATTTTGTCACAAATTTTATGGCCTGGAGTGCTTTTGTAAGTTTTTAGCGAGTTCATGTCATTTTGACTTCGGAACCTTAGAAATCTCGCAGACAGCTCTTCGCCTCTACAGCGCGGATGTGTGAGATCGAAAGTAGTCAATAGCACTGAGGCGAAATTTCTTTGTCTACGTTTGGCCCCCGGGTGTGGGGGGTATCACTTAAGTGTATAGAGGTAGTATATATGTGCTGCGCGACAGGGTATGTTTTTTGGGCCACTCAACTTGTACGTCGGGTTTTTGGGCCTCATACTTGTACGACGGGGTATGTTTTTCAGGGTCAATGTGTACGACGGGTTATACATTCGCATAATACCTTGTACGACGGGGTATGCTTTTTGGCCATTTTGACCTTGTACGACGGGTACGGGTTTTTTAGGTCCCGCGGCACACCCCTATCCAGAATAAGGCCAAGTGCCCCCCCCCCCCCCCCCCGGGGTTTGGCCACTCCGCCACCGCTTGTCAGCCCCCAGCCCTACGTCATTGAAGTACTCATCAGTTGAAAATCGGATTCAAGGCTGGGCATTGTGGCATGTCATGATGATGTGACTTGTGGATAGGAGTGACCATAATAAATACCAGCAGTCGAACGCGCCGCGGTGTGTCAGGGACCACGTACAGGGTATCACTGTCGGTGTAATCAGATAGCTATTTTATATGCGTTATAAATGTTATACATCATAGTACCAACCTTTCTCTCACAACGTCACTCACGTTGATCGTTTGCAGTGACTCCCCGGGCATTGTCAATCGAGTTACAAATCAATCAACATTACCAATCCGAAAGAGTAACAAATTTCCCGCGGTAATGAATGGACTCGACCTTCCCTGAGGGTTATTGAAAGTCAACAACTTGTTTTAGACAACTATCGGAACTGTGTAGAAGCCAATAAATATTACGCAATATAAGGAGACTCATTTATTTCATAAAAAGAAGTAATGTAATATTTTTGGTAATGCAAGGACTTGTCAATGAAAGAAATGTAATTTGAAATTAGCACAACCTCAAATAATCGACCCACCTACTTCCGAAATGCTGATTGTTTTGAAGATAGTTAGCAGTTATAAAAAGACGTAGGACGTTATTCAACTTAAAATTCTAAATCATGCGAGTCTTGAGACGACTCTCGCTGCTGATATACAGTTTGTATGTCATTGACCATGATGGAGGGGCTTCGTGCCAAAGGCTTCTTTTTGACTACGTGGTTTAATTATTTTGCATTTTTACTATTATCAATGATTGTGTAATTAAAAATTGAATTATACAATATATTATGAAATATAATATATTGTGAACGAATCGACATATCTTGCCTTTGATTCGATCAATGCATTTTGTCATGCTTGGTGGTCTATGACAAGTCAAATGATTCTACCGGGTCTATTATCTGTAGCCCAAGACGAACTTCCTTAATCTACACCTGCAAACTGCCGACGCGTCATGCGCTTCTTAAGAAACGTGTTATATCGGCGTTGAAAGTAGAACGCATTTCAGATTGTTGATGTTCATCAGTCATCACGTCCGCCTCCTGCTCTGTTCGAAGTCGCTTTTCTGTCGAACTGTTTTCTGTGGTGGCGAACAAGGAAAAGGGAAAGGTGTCCATAGCGTGACAATCTGAGTGTTTATATTTCGAGTATGGATTCTGGAAATTTATTATTACTAGTCTATGTTTAGCCGTGCACGACGTATTGGTATATCACCGTCGTGCGCGGCTAGTCTATGTTTATCTGTTTATTTACATCGACATACATTAGTCATTATTCGTCATTCACCATGCGATTTACTACAATGTCAGGAAACCCTACGTGACGTCTACGTTTACTGTCAACAGTGGTTATCAGATTATAGTGAAAATGAAATGATACGCCTGCGCAGGGCAGTTACTGTAGTGTAGCCTACACTACAGTAACTGCCCTGCGTGGCAACCCGAGAAGTTGCTGCGATCAATTTGTGGCAAAGTTCGCCCTAGGCTACAGCAGAGTCCATAGCACTAAATATGAACAGGCTTTTACCCTGCTTTGATCAAAAATCAAACTTAAGAGTTACCATTTGGATAATCCTGAAGTAGTATCCTATTATTTGAACCAGATGTGGGATGTTTATCTCAGTCACATTTCTTTGAGCTGGGACCACATAAGTCACAGTATTTTTCTATTCCTTTGTATCTTCATGTATCTATTCAACTATTGAGAATTAGTAAGTGGGGTAGGGAGGTGACATGAGGGTAAGGTATGATTGCGATGAGGAACTTAAAGTGGTATACTTTGAGCATTGTATACCTTAGTACAATGACATAAGATGTTGGGGGGCAGCCCAACCAGAATTGACAGTAAGCTCTGCCAGTGTTCCTCCAATCACCCTAGACAGGTAGTCCACTGGAGGGATCCATTCGCGGGGGGGGGGGGGGGGGGGGCCACTTGGCCTAAACTAGGATAGGGGTGGACCGGGGGACCTCGAAAAACCTGTGCCCGTCATACAAGTTAGAAATGGCAAAAAGCATACCCAGTCGTACAAGGTATTATGCGAATGTATAACCTGTCGTAGAAGTTGAAAATGGCAAAAAGCATACCCCATCGTACAAAGTATTATGTGAATGTATAACCCGTCGTACAAGGTGAAAATGGCAAAAAAGCGTACCCCGTCATACAAGGTATTATGCAAATGTATAACATATAATCCGTCGTACGTCGTAAGCAGGATAAAAGTTGCGGATAAATCTCAAAATGTTATGAGCAGATATCTGATTACATGCAGTGACATCTTTGTGCGCTTGCATGGTCGAGCCGCAGGGATTTTTATTGGCCGGCCGCTATCTTCTACATATACATAAACCATAAAGGGTTTGTATACATAGAAGATATCGGTTAGCCGGCCAATGCAAATCCCTGTGGGCTGAGCGTGTGATTCTCGGGGAAAACAAACCCGCTGTACAAAACGAAGCCCCCCAAAAAACTCTCGTACAGATCGAAGCTGAAAATCATACCCCGTCGTACAAGTATGAGTCCCAATAAAACCTGTGTATACTACCTTTATACCCTTAAATGCCCCCCCCCCCAGGGATCCATTATTGATTCAGGTTTTTTTAAAGCTGCCTTAAATTAACATGAGCATGGAGTAATGGGTCACTACTCCACGTTATGTGCAATATTAAATTAAACTCTGGGTGTTTAAAAATGTCAAAATATTTTCTCTAGTTAGTTTGGAGAAGGGTCATCTAGCAGATAAATAATGAATATTCTTTTAGTGCCACAGACCTTTATATACCATTGGTTGCTGTGTCTGCAGTAGCAGAGAGTTAAAAATGGTTAGATAATTAAGTTATGGATTATTGTGGTGTTATATGTCAGTGCCATGAATTCATCCATGTTTCTTGTTTCAGTTTTAAAGAAATGACATTGGCATTTGGTAAACACTCTGCCAAAGTAGAATGTCTCTTTTCCTCTGCTTCTGGTAACAATGACCCTTCATTCAACCCAGATAATGTTTCATTGTTCATTGACGGTAACAAAGACTATAACAATACAGATGAAAGGACTTATACATTCATCCTTTGGCCCAAATGGGCCTGTGTGCCAGCCAGTGAGCTGGCCTTTGCTGGCTTCCACTACTCAGGAACCTCTGACCTTGTGAGGTGTCATGGCTGCCATATGGAACATAGTGGATGGGTAAGGACTGATGATCCATTGGATATGCACTTGCGTCATAGGCCAGTTTGCATGATAGCTCGTGGTATATCAGCTGCTTATGCCTCAGAAATCCATGAAAGAAGGACAACCAGTTCACATAGTCCTCAGATAACACGGTCACGTTCTGGTCTTCATGCTAATGATAGGACATGGAGTTCTTTACCAGCATCTCTGGAAAATTCAAAGCAGTCAGACATATATGGAAATACTGATACAGAACCTGTTATTGTCCCCAGGCAATCTCCCAGAATGCCTTCCCGTAATCCTTCCTTGGACATGGCCAAGTTGAGCAACGAGGAAACTCGTTTGCTGTCGTTTATAAACAAATGGTCAGAGGACTATCCAGTTCAACCAAAAGACCTTGCAAAAGCAGGATTCTTTTACAAAGGCCCCAAAGACAGAGTCCAATGTGCATTTTGCAAAGGTATTGTTTGTAAGTGGGTACCAGGAGACTCTGCTTTAGGTGAGCATGCTCGTCACTTTCCATCCTGTCCGTTTGTTGCTGAGATAAGCAGTAAGACCACTACCATTTTGGAGCTGCCAGCAGCACAAGTGATGCTCAATATTGGGTATAGTGAAGCACTGGTAACCAAAACTATCAAACAACTCAATGAAGAAGGTAATCTCCTGTTTAACTTTGAACTCAATGTGAAAACAGTATTCTACTTGTCATTTCTGTGTAAAGATATTTCTATGATGATATTCCTGTTATTGCCTATTTGTATGTCCCTGACCATTTTGTATGCCAATAATCAGATAATGTATTGATAGGAATTGAGACTCCAACCACTGACCAGATGGTAGACATTTTGTTTGATATGAGTGATGATGAAGAAGAAGTGACATCCTCTCAAAGAAAGTTCCACCAAGATACAGAGGCAGGGCAGAAACCTGGTGATGAGAAGTCCTCAGGTCAGTACCTGAATCTGAGTAAATTTGAGCTAATAAATAACAGTCGAATATATCTTGCAACCTTGATAAAAACCTAGTTTGTTTGCTCTGATGTACAGTACAGCATATCATGTCTCTCAGTTTGTCTGTCAATCCATCAGCAGAGCTTATCATATGTCTTTGTCTTTTGGTTTGTCTGTCAATCCAACAGCTCGCTCACAATTAAATGATAGCAAATTTTATTATGAAGCAAACTAGCAGTGGTTCAAGCGGTGCTTAATCACGCGAGCCCAACTGCTGTTGTATTGAACTGGGCGTGAGATGTTAGCGCGAAAAAATCTACCCGCCAGTCGGGCGGGTGGTTGTGATTATTTACCCGCCCGACTCAAATTTCACACGCCATTGGCAGGCGGGCGGGTGGTAATTTCGAGCCCTGTTATGGTATTCGTTGATGTTTTGTTTTTTTCAATTTGAATTCAGAATTGATACATGATCTGCAGCAAGAGAACGAAAAGTTGAAGCATTCCGCTCTGTGCAAGGTGTGTTTGATGAACAAGGTGGAGATGTTATCACTGCCCTGTCGCCACCTTGTGAGTTGTGCCGAGTGCAGCCATAAACTTGATTTTTGCCCAGTCTGTCAGGTCAGGATCGTTGGAACTGTCAAGACGTACATGGCTTGATTTGGCTTTGGACATTCATATCATACTATTCACCCTCAGGGCACCACTGAACATTTTGCCAAAGTATTGCCGGATGGATGACAAAGTTGACTTTGAACATTATGACACTACCATCACGATCACAAATAGCAATCTGAGTGAAGATCATTTTGGAAACAAACCACTGTAATTGTTTTATTTCTCGTGTTAACTCTGGTTGCTCCTTTGCACTATTTGATATTTCAGTTATCATTTTGTGTCCATTTGCTGCATTCATGGTCTGTATGCTTACCACTCCATTAATAAAACGTATCCTACACTATGGCACCAGCAAGCCATTGCATACCTTCTTTTTGTTAAGGAGATACATAACACAGACAAATATTCATCACTGAAACTGGTCAGGTTTTGTACCAACTTTATTCAAATATTTCGGTCTGGCAGACTGACACAAATTCAACATAGCTGTGTTTAGAAAAACTAGAAATTTATAATGTGAGGCACACTGAACATAAATACACTGGAAATTACATAAATACATAAATCTATTGCAACAAGTACCGTCTATATACAGTTCAACAAATATTCACAAAGAAAAGACTTAAAATTGTATTTTACAAGAGAAGACAATAGGTTGGAATGAGAACTTTAAATAAAGTGGTTATTTCATGAGAGCGCAACAACCTACAAGAGCACACTGTTCCCACATAACATACCTTCCCATACCTTAACACAAAAGACCAAATACACAATAGCAACAGAATAAAACAACAACAGAGAAATGTAGTGCCATAATTAAATAAACCTACTTGTATATTACACTACATGTATCAGGCACAGATTTACCGGACAAGACATTGGTACCGGACAAGACATTGGTACACACATACACTCTGCCAGTGAACTTGTCCTTTCTACCAACTCTTTAAGATGCATAACATTACATTTGGTCGACCTTATATCTACATGAACACATACTGCTGTAGCTCAAAAATCTCGAAGCTCACAAGACTTGTTTAAGTAATCCCAATTAAGACTTCCAAGTTATGAAAGTCATCAACGAAACATGAGGAGACCACATGGGGTCCAGTTTGATTCTGACAGGCGTGAGGCTTCCCTGGAGCACCAAGCGGACAGATCAGAAACAGGACCCCAACACCAATGAACACACGACTCTTATATTAGAAGCAAACACTTTCAAGTGCACCATGTCAACATCAATGCACACCCCATGCAATTGGTGCTATGTAAAGCATAGAAGGACCCCAGCAATCGCGAACACTGTTCATACACCTTGACCGCCATTCCAATGGTTCTCTACAGACTTGGTGAAAGACTGGCATTAAACACTGGCAGAGGACCCTAGCCGTTCAGCAACTCATCTTGATACTCTGTGAAGACTGGAAGCAGGGTGGAGTGAGAAAGGAGTCTGACTTGGGTCAGTGCTTGTGAAGCTCCAGCAGGCAGTTGGCTATGGCAGAGGAGGACTCCACTGAACTTAATGCCACAAAGGCCAAGTGTTGTTCATAGCGCTTGATTTTGCTGCAGCATCGAAAAACAGACAGCCCATATCATTCACACTCCTTGCATCATAAAAATGAAAATGGCAAGTAATTGATCATTACATACAATTACATGATGGAACCACTGGTCTGACTGTTATGGGAAATAAATTTACCCTTTTTAATAACCAGGGACAATTACATTAATTAATGACTGTCACAGTGGTTTTCATGGTAATTATACAATGATGATGTCAATTAAAACATGTAATTGCCATACTAGAGTACAATATCTAGTGAATGACTCGATAATGATAAGCTGGTTACCTCCTGCCCAGAGCTGAGTAGCGGGCTAGATTCCTGAGTATTAGGGCTGAAGTGAGGCGGATATGCTTAGTCACAGGGCCTTCCTTACCCTCCTACAGCAAACATCAATTGTTATAACATAAACATCAGCCTAATAAAAGTTGGTTTCAAAATCCTGTAATCCTATCATGTTACTGTGTGATGAGTTTACCATGAGCTCTTGGTAGGGGGGCCTGAGGGAGAAGCGACGTATAGCTTGGATGGCAGCGTCTTTGGGGTAGACGGGGGGAGGAGCCGGAGGCTGCTGGATGGGTGCTGTGTTGCCTTGGTGACGCTGGATGGCTGTTTTCTGTAACACCTGGACATTGAGGTGCCGGTCCTGTGGGAGGTAAAGAGAAGCTTTTAATGGATGTGATGAGAGAAAGCTTAAACATGTTCAGAAAATAGCAATAGTATGTGATAAAGACTGGTACATTGAAAAGTATCAGCCAAATGAATGTGACACATTCAATTCTTAAATAAATATTTTTTGTCTTTTCTGTATAAATCTGATTTGGTTGTCACTTTTGTCAATCATCATTTATGGTTTGATCGTAGAATTCTCTTGGTGTGAGGGAGACTCAATTGTCAATAATTTATTAATATCAGTATCTTGAAAACCACCTTCATACTTCAAGACCTTGAAAATATCCTTAAAACTTGTCTACAAAATATACAAATGAGATGTTGCCCGATTGAATAATAAGTTACCTGTAAATGAGTCATAAATGACCAGCGTTGCCGTGGCAGCTTATCGCAACCCTCCCAGTCACACAGGAAGGGCCCTGTACCTTGCGGAAAGTGCTCCCCAGTCACATGCTTACTGATCGTCGTCACAGAATCAAAATTCCTGCCAACACAACATGTGAAAGACCATCAAGCTACGTTTACATAGCATGCACCTGTTACAAAGGTGATGCATACACAGGGCACAAAATGGGCTAGGCTTGTTATGGTATAACTTGATCACTTTATTATAAGGGCCCCTTTATTCACATATAATCACAGTTATTTTGTAACTTTCAGACAGTATGCATGTATCGTAACTGTGACACAAGCAATTAATTAAATTAACATAGGTAACATAATTGGCTGGTAAGAAATCTCATATCATTCTGATACAATTACAGTAATCAGTGAGATATCAAACTGCTCTGTAGGAATGAAAACTGACCTCTTGCAGCCTTTCCATTCACAGGTGTACTGAAGCACAACATCAGGAGAGATGGTGGGTGATGTCACTTGGGCAGCCACTTCATCACCCTTTTTCTTCTTTGAGTTCTTTGGTGGTTTCACAGCAGCACCAGGAGAGGCTGAGCGGTTGCGTTTGGCTTGCTGTTTTGAGCTGGTCTTCTGTGCACTAGGACTTGGCAAGGGTGATGACTGAGGGGTAGTGTCTGTGGAGCATGTGAGAGGTTGTGTAACTGGTTGTGAAGCAGGGGCTGGCTGAGGAAGGGGCGCTTGGCGTACAGCGTGAGATGAGGAAGTGGCCGTCACTCCTGTCATGAGGGGCATCTGTGTGTTGACGGCCGACGTGGCTGCGATGATCACTTGCTGTCCGCAAGTTACCACGGCCGGCTGGATGCCTTGTTGCTGTAGCTTTTGCTGCTGCTGCTGCAGGAACGTCTGCAGAGACATGCCAGGTGGCATGGAGATGTGCATCACCTGCTGCTGACCCTGTGGTGTCACGGTAACAAATCTGACCCGGACCTGTTGCTGCGGAGTCTGGTTGGGGGCCATCATGGTGGTAGTGGGATGTACCACCTGGGGTGGAGCCCCACCTGATACCACAGGCTTGGGGAGAATCTGCTGAGGCTGCGAATTAGGGTTGGCCAACACCTGAGGCTGACCAGAGGAGAGCTGCACCTTTTGAAACTGGACAGTCTGAGGCATGGTTTGAGCAACAGTTTGTGTGGGCACAGGCATGCGACCAGGCATGGCCTGTGGGGCAAGTTGCTGAGGCAGGGCCTGAATTTGTTGTTGGGCGACCTGTACAGTCGGTACCTGCTGGGCCCGAACCATCTGTAGTGGAACCTGTTGCTGTACGAGATGCTGTTGCATGTCCACCTGGTAAGGAGCTTGGGCCAGCTCCTGCTGGGGCTGCATCACCATTTGTGCTTGACCCACCTGCTGTTGACCAGGGGATGCTTGTGGAAGTTGTCCTATCTGCTGGGCCATGGCTTGTGTGACCTGAGGATTGGTTACAAGTTGCTGAGCTTGAACAATACCAGTTGGATGCCCCTGAACAAACTGCTGTGACTGTTGCTGTGGGACTACTGTCTGTTGGAGGATAGGTTGAGGAATGCTGTGCATTGTGACCTGTTGGGGCAGGGTAGAGGTGACAGTCTGAGGTGTTGATTGGGACAACACCTGCTGTGTCATCTGGACCACTTGTTGGTGAGGCACTTGGATGAATTTGGGTTGCAACGAATTCTGCTGTGCGAGGGGCTGGGTGACCTGCATGAACTGGACATGTGAAGGGGTAGAGGTTGGGGGCTGAGGACAGGGGGTGGGGGATTGTAATGAGATCTGGTGAGTAGCACTGGCCGCATTTTGTGAAACGATCATGGAGGGTTTACATGAAGCCACCAGAAGGCCATTTCCTAGAGAAGGAATAGGATGAGGTTCATGGTAGCTTGCAGGGATGGGCTGAGGCAATGTATGGGAGGCTGCCAGAGTGTGCTGGCCAGGGGGTCGATGTAACAGCACGTGAACCGCTGACACTTGTTGCTGGGGTGCTGAGAGGGTGACAGTGGACGTTGGAGTGGCCACTGCCTGCTGCATGACCGCTCCTGCACATGTTACAGACGGGGGAAATCGACTGACTAGAAGGCCAGACTGACCTGATGATGTAGCCTCATTGGTTGATGCACTAGACATGGTTGGGCCAGACTGCTGTGTATTGCTATCTAGCCCCATACTAGACTCACCTCCTTCATTTACAAAACCTGCACGCTCACCTCCACTGGAATCACTGCTCTGAGATGGGCCATGAGCTAAAGTCAATGTAGTATTGTCCACTTGTGGCACAGAGATATTGACATGTGTGACTAGGGAGTTACTGGCTATGTTTACACTGTTGAGTTCTAATTGCTGCTCGGCATGGCATACCTCGCCTTGCCTTGCAAGCATTAGTCCATCACTGGAGGTCTCCACCTCACTCACAACACCACAAGTAGATCCAAGAGACACAACTGCACTGTTCTCATTCTCATGAGAAGCTACAGGCTCAGGGAGAGCTAGAGATTCTGACTGAATATTGACAACTGACCGATTGTTATCAGCCGCTGGTTCAAGTGTAGATTCGCCATCTGAGTCGGGATCATCAGCACAACCGTCCACCTGCAACGGCCCGCTGGCACCAGACCGATGCAAGGCACTCTCACTCTCTTTAAGATCAGAGGCTGGAGATTCATCTGAGTAGCCATTTTCCATGGGTATATCGACAGTTTCTTGGGCAGCCATTTCAACGTCCCTTTGAAGACTGTCTACCTCCAGACTGTCGCCAGCTGTCTGGCATAGGGTTTTGAGACTGGACTCGACTTTTTCCACGTCTTCAAATTCCACGCCACCATTTGATCGTCCTTCTTTGGCATTTGCAGTTGAGTTTTCGTCTTCCGCATGACAATCACCGTTACCTAAATGCTTCACAGCTCCATTGAACGTGGAGAGTTGTGACTTGATGTCCATACTAGGACTGGACTGTATCAAGTCCCCATCCTCTTTTATGTGTATCCTCCTCCCCAAGGCTTTTGTAACGGCAGCTTTCAGGATATCTTTTGGTTGGGAGGACTCGGATTCTTTAGAATCAATACTGGATGCAACACTGCATGGAGTTGATGGGAGAGACAGTCCGTTGAACAGGGCATCTGCCCCGGTAATATCCGACGGCAGTTCCAGAGGAGGGATGGGAGGCTGCATATTGCTTTCATTATCTGCAACCAGGGGGTCTTGTGAGAGTGCCAGAGCTGCTGCAGCTGCTTCATCGCCATTGGAAACCTCTTCCAGCGGTATATCCGAGTTGATGTTAACCTGGTCCATGACCTGCCCTGATAACATGGTCTCGGCAGAGTAGAGCTCTGTGTCCATAGCCGCATCATCATCATCAGCAAACAAATCACTCTCCATCATAGCTTGCTGGAGCAGATCACTCTGGCCTGACAGGTTGGCCCCACTTTCTTCTTCCCCACCCAATCCATCGTCCAACATATCTACATATTTATTGGCCCCCACTTTACTTTTCTTACTCTTGGGACTTTTCGTCTTGGATTCGGATTTTGGACTCTTGGGTGCTTTGGGAGAAGATGGTGTTTTCTTGGCTTTGGGAGATTTTGCTTGAGCAGGTGATTTAGGTTTGGGTGACTTTGGTGAGGCAGCACAAGACTTCTTTTTAGATGAAGATTTGGTGGTGTTCTGTTCTGTTTGCATTGGTTGCGTAGCTGGGGGTATAATCACCTGAGGCTGATGGACAATGGTTGTAGCAGGAAATGTCTGTGGGTTTTGTACGACAGAGTATTGATATTGGGCCTGCTGTTGTTGCTGCTGTTGCTGCTGCGGCCACTGATGAACAATGACAGTACTCTGTGTGGTGGCTGGTACCATGGTTTGAGATGAAGCAGCCATTACATACTGGACAGACACAGGGGTACTGCCCGAGTAGGTGACGTTACTGCTGGGCGGGGCCAAAACTCCACTGGTAGGTGGGGCAGCTTTGGCCACCAGCACCTTATTGTCCTTAATGCCTGTGGTTATATTCATCACATGGTTAGCTGGCTTGGGAAGTGAATTCCCAAGCAGTGCCTGCTGGATAGAAGGGAACTGGGCTGATGCAGGCTGTTGGCTGATCTCACCATACGATGCTGGAGAAGCGGGAGGAGTCATCAGTGGCTTGTTTTCTGTACAGGCTGGCTTGAGGAGGGCAACTGGGGGTGCCTGAGGTTTCTGAGCTGTTAGAGTAACACCATGCTGGGAGAGGAACTTCATGGCGTCTGTAACAGGTCAATTATTTATATGTCACATGATATTTCACAGTCATAAGTTGTGAGCCACCTCATTATAAGACACATGATACTCAATTATAAGTCATATGATGCCAGATAAGTCATAATATTTGAGGAAAGGTTCACCAAAAAAAATTCACATTAAATTAGTACTGATAATTGAATTTAGCAGCAAGCAATTTCTAAAAAAAGAAAACAAATGCTAACATACAAGTAAACTGAAGTTCATGTGGGGAATTACCTGCAGGGCTAGCAGGGGGAAACGGGGCCACAGCGGGTTTCTTCCTCAGTCCTGTGTACACTACATCACTCTTTCCTCCTTCAAGTTGAATAAATCGCTGATCAACCATGGGGAACACTGCTCTGACTAAATTTGGGATTTTGTCAACATGGACAACATTACGAAGAGCAGTTTTGTTGCAGATGATTGAGTATTCTTGGAAGAGGGCCACCCTGGGGATCTGCTGTGAGGCACCGATACGATGCTCATAGGTGGTGTGGAGCCAGAAGAGGAAGAGAGCATCTGCGTCTAGCTCCTGTGTGGTGGCAGGCACCACGGGTGTGGGTGTTTGTGGTGTCGGGGGTCGGTAGACATTAGCAGTGGCAGTTGTAGTGGTGGTTGCAGGAGTGGATGCTACAGACACACCTGCATTCATACCATCACCACTTGTTAAATCAAGGTTATACCTGGCATATTGTTTATACATATGGTAGATGAAACTCCTATATGCTTCGGGAATACACACTTACATTGGTTAATACCAGCATCTATTACATGAGTGACACAATAACAAATACTGTAAACTAGCACTGATCCTACTCACGCTGAGCCACTGGTTGAGGTGGAGCTGGTTGAGCTGGAGATGCAACGGCTAGTGATACGGAAGGAAGGGTGACCTGGCGTAGTGGAGCTGGGATGGGCTGGTTCATAATGGGTGTCTGAGCAACCACAGAAAGGGGCTGCTGCTGTTGTTGTTGCTGCTGTGCTTGGGATGCTGGGGTAAAGGATGAAGAGGCTGACATCAACTCTACCACTTTGATCCCCATTAGAGATCCAGGCCCATAAGACTGAGCCTCAACGGTTACTAAACTCACCAGAGTTTCTGCAATGAAGAAAGTCATATTCAAGTCAATTGCTGAAGCCACAGATATCAGTTCATAGCATCAATTTGCAGCATCAAACAAGTGAGTCTGGTCACAACCCTAAATCCTTATACAATCAGAGCACCCAGACTTACCAACAGCAGTATGCACCCCAGCAATATGAGAAGTTGTAGCCTCGCCAAGCTCTGAGAGCTGGTAAAGCGTCTCCAAAGCATGCACAATGAGCTGGATGTCATGGATGGTGAGGAGAGCAACAAGGGACTCATATATTGAGGGTGTTTCCAGCTGATCGCAGAGCAAGTCTTCATTGGGTTCTACTTGACACAGCCCACTCAGGATATCCAGACCTGGAATCAAACACGCACGCTTAGCTGTTATAACGGGGCTTATTCAACAAATCACACCATCAAACTCATCCTAAATACAGGTTAGACACAATGTTGATCAAATGTCGAAAGCTATGTCAAACATCAACTGTACCATCAAGTATTCAATATCGAAAGCTGCCTCCCATTTTCAAAGCTACAACATACCAAATAATTTCATAAAATGCTGCTGGCAGAGGAATGTTTGTGGACTCACCGCTGACTATCTCAAATTTATCCTGTGAAGTGATATATCTGGATATCGTCCTCAGAATAAGCTGTGTTGTAAGGTTGGTGATGGGGTCTAATACCATCTGAAAACAAACAAATTCATCCATTTTCGTCATAAAAACCTCAAAAAACATTTATACCATTATTTGTATAATTTGCAGGGAAACAGTGTTTTTAGCCTCATTACCTTGGGAGCAATATTGCCCAGTGTATCAAGGGCCATCTGTTTGAGGTTTCCCCAAGTGTTATGAGCACACAGCATGATAAATCTGAAATCAACACAATCAAATTCATACTTCAACCCTAACAAATTAAGTTATTGAATTTCCTCCTAGTTAGTGCTGATGTACAATGTTGTCCAACAAGCATCAGCATGGTACATACAACTTTTGATTTACTGCATGAAGCAGGTGCATGAAGCGGATGGAGACAAAAACAAGGACATAAGGTTGTACATCCATCGCAACAGTCCAGATAAATAGCAAATTGGAAATGTATTGGTTTGGTGGAGGAGGTCTCGTACCTGAAGACTAGTATACTGGAGGCCAGTTCTTCCATGTTCTTCTGTTCAAACGACAGGTTCCTCACAATAGTTGCCAACTGAAAACACCAGTGCATTTAGCATCAGCCATTACACCTAGCATGACAAAGACTATGCCTTTGATAAACGTAGAAGTATATATCAAACAACCAACTGACCTGAAGCACTCTCTGCCCCTCTGCACCATGAATACCAAGGTCTTGACTCAGGTTAAACAGGTATTGATGGTCATCGTTTGGGCTTGATGGTAACTCCTTGTTCTTGCCTTCCACAAAAACACCTGTTTACACAAAACCATCAAACAAATCACTTATCTTATCACATATATTTTATATGAATGTAAAATGGCTTATATTACTGTTTGCATACCATTTTGAAGAATGATGCCTTCTGAAGAGATCAGATTACGAATTTCTTTGTCTTTGACTGTGTCATACCAAAACTGCACACACATAATGAAATTAAAAGCATTATAAGAGAAACCGGACATTGTTATTAATTGCCTCAAGGAGTACCCCCCACACATAGAAGGTAGATAAAACACTGACCCGCAAATAGTTTTTCCCAGAGTTGGACTTCCACTGTTGATGCAGTTTCACCAACGTACCTTCTGCAATGACAAACCAAGACTTAGTTATGGTATATTCAACAATCGTAAAAAGTCATGTTTACAATAATAATGATTAGAATAATAGCAACAAACATTAATAACTAAGGAGAGGTATATGTTAGGCAGCAACCAGAATAGAACCTACTCCATGTGATGTGAATGACATAACAACTGAAGAAAGGGGATTGATCAATCTAATACCATCAGATTGTACTGATCGAAGCAACTGGAAGTTGGGAGACAAAATGCTTTCACCAACAACAAAAACCTAATGTGAATAACATCTGACCATATCGATAGATTGCCACATGGGCCATGAGAAGTTCGAGGAGGCGGGGACACTGATGGAGTTGCAGCGTGTGTCTCCCCTCGCTTGACAGCAGCGTCACCACATTGAGCACAAAGTCCACCTCGTTGGGTAGCCCCGACAAGAGCGATTGTTCCAGCTTGGCGAAGATCAGAGGGTCCTTGACCAAGGCAGGAAGATGAAGATGATCTCGTTGGGAGACTGGGTTAGAAAACACAAGATTCTGGTCATATGATGTACTGCCAAAATACTTTAATTACAGTGAACTGTTAAGAAACATCCCGGGTTGATGGTCTTTTGTATTCACAGATATAAAACTCTGCTGGGGAAAAGTGGTTCCCTTAGCCAGAGGCCCTGTCCTGTCTTTTTATAACTGCTTCATCAACAAGATTAATAGTCGAGAGCCAAAGGCTTTGGAGCAATAAAATATGACAGCCCAGGGTTGATCCACAAAATGTACATTATCTCTCAAAAATACCTGTGCTTGGTAACTTTTGTTTTACTGAGTTAATTATACAATCAGTCAGCTACTGTGGCTGACTGCATGAGTCTAAGAGAACATGGATGACACCAACCTGTGAGGTTATGCTGCTGGTACTTGTAGGTGGATGGTATAGCATCAGTGGGTCGTGCTCGCTTCTTACGCCCAGACGCCTGGTCATCCATATCATCCTCATACTGCGGGCGTATGGTCAACTCACCTTTAAAGTTAACTCTCTCATACACCTCCAGATATCTGAAACACAAGGAGTCAACAGATGTCAAGGTGGATTGATAACCCAATAGATGCTACTGTGAGCTGACATCCTATGTGATTCCTTGAATTGTTCATCACCAAGTGGAACAAGGTGGGAGACAGTACATGGGTTATAGCTAATGAATAGTTGTGCAAGGTTCTCATGGAATACTACAAAACTCGTTCAAAAGGATTACCATGACATATTTTATAAAGTTGCTGAAGCACCCAAAGAACTAAGCCAGGGATATAAAAACAGATTCTAGTGGATTCTCTCATTTAAATACATATAAAATAAAGAATGCTGCATACACTCTCATGCTTTCAGAATCATTTATAGAAAATTAAACTTCTTATGGTGAATTAACACACACCACACCAACATTATACTGTCCATTTTTAGTTATGGGTATCAAATCCCAGTCCACAATAGTTGGGTGGTTTTATAGTCACTTAGAATGCTAAATATGATTTTCTGGGTCACACAGCGCATTCATCTATAGGAAAGGTTACGTGCATAAATCAATTGTCCGCATGTGGAGTTTCCATGTGATTTAGTAAGCAGAACCAGCTGTTGTGCTGCATGGTAGAGGATAAACGCAAAACTCACCAATATTGACACTTTATACCCCACTTATGTGCTACAGCCTTAGTGTGAAAACCATGTTATATTCAACATACATCAGACATACGTTTGCCTATACGGATCAGTCGAATGAGTTCGCGTGGGCATGAAAATTCAAACATACAGTAAGTGACAAAGCGATAGATATTCTAACTTCGTTCTGACTAGAATCTATATGGAAGCAAGACATAATGTACTATCGATCAATCATGTCAACCTCAGAGAACAGATGGGTAACGGAGATGTGAAGGAGTGGGGGAGGGATAGTTTAGGGAGAGGGCCTTTGTTAAGGTGGATGAGACAATGGCGGTGACGCCCTGACCACTGGACAAGGCATGGCGAGCAGGTGTTAGCGACTGCGGGCTGGGGTTCGGGGAGAGGAGAAGGACACGCTCAGGACAGGTGCCCTAGGACCCCACAATGGGCCACTTCTCACATGGTGGACAACACTCGGACATGCATGTCTAAGTCCGCATTATTGAAAACAATAGACGCGTAGTGGTGCTAAACACAACATGGCTGGCAAACTTCCGATTCCAAAATAATAGGTTCCTCGTGTGAATAATATATACCGGGTACGCGTGTATATGTATATATTTATTTACCATAGGCAGATGCTCGTGTGCGCATACAGCAGCCACCTCGAACACGTTTAGTGGAACAGGTAATTGTGTCGGTCGCGATGCCGATAGACACTGCTCATAACTACCGGGTCAGCTGGCCTTTTAACCACAATTACGATATGAAGACATTGTAAAAGGCCTTAAAAGCGAGTTCCAGTCTCCACGCAGGTCATCTATTTGACATAGTTGCTGTGTTGCTACATAATCAAACGAAAAGTTCCCCAATCCCACCCCATGTAAGAAATAAGTCACCTGGAGAAAATCAGACATATGACGGGTATGCTCCATACAGGAAAATAACAAGCACTATCAAGAAAGCAGCTGGAAACCTAAGCCATGGAAAGCGCATTCCCACCCCTATCCGTGCACCCGGTGCAAAGAATACAAGGATTGACCGCCTACGGCTGGTAAGTACGTGGGCCTAGTTTATTGTCTCAGGTGTTTATAATATGGTGTGCACTATGCACGGATATTGATATTGGGTAACGGATCGATGGTAATTTTAATGACAGATGCTGTAGGAAAGGTTGAGCTGTAATCATTCAGGAGGCTCTTGCATCTACTTCAAATTAAAATTTGGTCCAACGCCGCTTTCCATAAATGTCATATCCTACAGGATTCAAAATGTTAGGAGGCCCCAAAATTTACCCTTAGGATACCATATTTTCAGTAACGGATGTCCAGTGATTCCACCAGTCTAGGTGACAGCCATGTCACTGCCGTATAAAGCAGGTTTTATTGCTAAGCAGCTTGATGTTTTTTCCCTCAGCGAACAGACCGTGATGCATCCTTAAATACATGGGTTAGTTTTCTCATCTATCAAAATCAATCATGTTGAGATAACGCAAACAGTATTCACGTACTTCAAGTTTCATTCTTGCTCCCAAATACAGTACTTTTTGATGCCAATACATCAAAGTGGTACGGAAATTACAATACAGCCAAAATGAAACGACTTGGAACATAATTAAGATAAATACACATCGTTTGTAACCCACCAAAGGAATGAACCACCAATACTTACTGTAAGCCACAGTTTGCTGTGGCATTTTGGCCTAAATATCAGTTAAGTTGGACTCTAATGAGAGTGATGTATGAGTATGGTCGCGATGATTTGATGTCATGGGTTGTGTCCCACAGCTTAATTGAAACCCCATCCATAATATATTGGAATCAAGACCATATCTGATATTGTACAGTTGGATACATCACTTGAGCAGGTAGATCTTGTGAGTGGAAAGATCCCCTGGGTGATTGGGTCACTCTTCTGTAAAGCACAGAGCCTTTAGGAATGAAAGCTGGATGACATATCTATGCAGGTGTACTTATGTTGGAACATTGATGGTTCAATACCAGGAGTCCTGCAGGGCCGGTTGTTGCTTTGTCATATCATCATACAGACGTCAAGTGGGGCTACACTGGAAGTGAGCTTATTGAATCATCTTGCCATAACTTAATAGGGATTTTTTGTCTGCAGGAGGAGCACTGGTGTCTATGGAATGATGGTCATTAAGACTTTGTACTTTCACAGCTGTATGGAACACTGATCATAGGTATACCTTGCATTGTAGTGGCATCCATGGTTGACAAATCATAGAAAACTTACATTTGGAAATGCAATACTGACAAACAAGGATTTTGATACACCAGATGTATTGGGCATTGTGTTACTAGTAACACTAGGGATCAGCTTGGCTACACCTGTTAAAATATTTCAGTTCCAATTTATTTTCAATTAAAACTTCATGCAACAGCAATCCAACAAATAATTTTTGCACAAATATAGTTTTTATAGATAAACATTGCATGCTATTGATTTTCAAAAATGGTATTGTAATTGTTACAACGGCCATAACAAGGAGAGCCAAACTTAGTCAGAGACTACCGATTGCTGTCATCCTGATTATCCAATCACTTCATCTTAACTTCAAATAAATATCACCAGCATTGATGACCAGTGGTGCGTACTGAGTCGCCAGGGCAGAGCGATGCGCCGTCATCCTAGAGCGCCAGCTGACTGCAAGGCGGTCGTGCTAGCGGAAGGTAAGAGAGATCCCTTTCAGCCTCTACCGCTCGCTTTATCAGCCAAGAACCAGTGACGGCCAAACCATCGGTGACGTTCAACTGCTCACAGCAATCTCGATACTACAGCAGCCGAACAACCACGGCGGGATCCAGCCAATCAGGGAGCGGCAGTGTGGGCTAGCAACCACAACATATAACCGCCGGAGACTTGGGAAATCCCCGGCATGCGCCGTCTCGGCCACGCGAAGAGCTCACGTGTGGAGGGCGCTCTAACGAAGACGGGCGACACACGGACTCTCACCCGCACCGCGCATAATATTTGACTAACGACGCATCAGTCGAAAACCTAACGGCCCCCAAAACAACCAACCATACAGTCTGGTTGAATGTTAACCGTAAGCAATCACAAAAAACTCAGATAATCGGCAAATCACGTTCACAACATGACAATAGCTAAAACATCACTAACTTCACCAAGCATCGCCACGAAATTAGATTCCATCGTACCCATTCGGGGACAACGAGGATCTATGGTATGGTGATGTACATCACAGGCCTCAGTTGTATGGTAACAACTCGGTTTGGAACGACACTGGAGCAACCACTCATCTCAGTCATATCAACCATGACCATCATAGTGAAATAATGACTCATAGCATCCGAGGAATGATTTATGGGTGTAGACGAGTTGTGCACATTAAGTCACTGCACGCGAGACCGCCTCTTTCGAGAGGGACAGGACGAAAAGGAAATGAGACACATGGCGTCAACAGCACTGGTCTCTCTCATCAGTAAATCAACCATATCAGCTAATGTTCACGCTACGAGGCGTAGTATAAGGTCCAGACAGGACCAGTTAGCGTACACAATAGCCATACATTACAGGGTTGGGAATCATGACCGCCGCAGCAAACATGAAACCACGGGCTGAATGATAAATAGCTGTTCGGAGGGATTTTTTTTTTTTCATTAGTGTGGCCAGGCGTTCCACGCCTTCGCCTTGCATAATAAGCAATGCAATCCACCTTGTACTTTGCGGCTTCATTTGAAAATCGTGCTATTTATGTTGGTTAGCACACAGAGTATTTGAGCCACAGGCGCTCGGTTCCCGATGCCAAGCTTACGATCGCCGAGCCGCTTCCGAGCGACTGTGCTTTCAGCGGTGCTTGGAAAAAAACCGCGGTAGAGCTTGGGAATGAACCAAGGAGAGACGACGAAATCACGTACCATCCAGCTGATGGTACGGAAAAATTAATTTGTGTTACAACTCTCATCGCATTTCAACTATGGGGAGGGCAGCGAGGAGAATGAGCATTGGTGGGTACTCAAAATAGGAGGCTAACATAGACAACAACGGTAATGATATTAACTGTCAATGGAAAATTGTCCAAAGCGTGGTGAGCGATGACACATGGCTGGACTAGAAACCTTACGGACTGACGATACCACTAAACGAACTCTAGGTCAATGTGAGATTTTAGCGCGGTGGCCGATATGAGCATAGAAGAATTGCCACCTACTACATCAACCTGGACCGCCAGGAAAGATTTGGTTGTCAGCGGGAACAGGACAGTGTTTACAAACATGATAGTACTGAACTTCTAGATTGCGCCGCCATGCAGAATGTGAGAGCATCACGGGGCGTTGCTGTGAGTGGGGGTGATAGCAATAACAGGAGAGAGAGAGAGAAAGAGAGAGAGATTGACATGGGAAATTAGGTATCAATGATTTAGTAAAGTATTCTGATGCACATTCAACAATGTGATTATACAAACAAAAATATTTACGGTTGATTTCAAAATGGCAGAATTTAGTGGTCACACAGTTATCTTCCACAAAGAAAGCTGTGTCTTTGGATATCAAATGTCAAGTAACTAATACAGACATCACTCTTGACTAGCTCGATACTGGGCAAACCTATTCCACTGTCAAAATCAATTAATACAAATCACTGTATCCCCCTATACCATTGGAAATGTGTACACTAACAGATATCAACAGCTAAATGGATGACATTTACACAATGATACTCTTGAGAAAATTGACACAGCACCTTAAAATGACATGAACTGCCTTGTTTTATTAATTCAGTTTTCTCTAACCATATTGACCCTCCCCCAGCTACAATCCCTGGATGCTATTCACATACCTGGTTGAATTCATCTTGAATTAAAAGCCATCATAAAACCTAGTGAACTGTGACACTAATGCAGAAGGCCAATTTTGGCAAGCTCAGCAAGGCAGTTATGCTTCAGATACTCATCACTTGTGTCACAATATATGACACACAACAAGCTCATTCAAGATCAAAAAATTAGGCCCAGCGGTAGAAATTACAAACCAATACCAGCTCTCAAATGTGTGATGCATGATTCAAATTTTCTTTGAAGATAGTGTTGTTTTGGCATTATGTTGTTCAAAATGAATTACAGAAAACAATCGATAATAAAACACTATTAGCTTAATTTTGCAGAAACAATATTATTCAACATAGCAGTACTTTGTCTTTGAACTTTTGATATTTTTATCTTGATCCAAATACAAATCAAAACCGCCATTAAGGACAAGTAAACACATCCCAATCAGAAACAAACACAGAATTGAAATCATATCAGTGGGCGGCACAGTCAAAAACCCTGTGCAGCTGTTGGTGTTAATTTAAAGTAGAAGTTTACCTCAAGTAAAGCAGTTTCAGGGCATGTCCAGCATTGGTACATGCTACTGGAAGGTTGAAGACGGGCAGCAAATCCTCCCATTGTTGATTATCATTAACCTGAAAGGTAAAATCAAATCATCAAACTCAAACAAATGACTGGAAGTCTGAACAAATATGGTAATCATAAGGAGGTTATTGTAGTGATTTTGTAAATTCAAAATACAGATTTTATCAAATGATTTTGAATGCACAATTTCTACATCATGGCCAAATAAACCTATTGCAAACTAATTTTTTTGGTTATCTGCATTTGAACAAGTATAATCCTGGGTTAACAAAGCAAATGCATTCCTTCAGAAGAATAAGCATATGGTATATAGAATTTGATATATATTCATCATGCAAAGAACATGATTTCAGACCATATGACATAACTTATTTTGTAGTCAAACAAGAATCATAGTATTATTTGTCATTAAATGTGATGAAACCATGATGTATACAGATTTAGGTGTTTGAATAGGACCATGATATGGGTGACACACAAGACTCAAGACTTTTATCTCACAGAGTTTAATAGTTACAGGCATATGTCTTAGGTCTTGTTTATTGTATCCGTTGCAAAATGTTATACTTAAGGTGTGTCACTGAAATAAATGATACAAAAGTCTCAGAATGCTGATAATAGCAACCAGTGTTTGAATAAATGTATCATAAGTGAATAGCAAATTAACGGAATATGTTGTTTTCCAAAGGGTAGTATGAAAGTCATAGGATATCATATTTTAACAAGTGCGGCCCCTCCTCCTTCAATATATATGTACAGTCACCTTATTTCAATCAAGAGTGGAGCTGTTGTTCCTTTATTCACTGTACAATTGATACTGTGAGGTTAATGGTTATGCCACGCTTGGAAACCAGTGAGCTCATAGATGTTTAAGAGAAACTAAATGCACTAAAAACAGAATGATCAAATGGTTATTTGGGTAAATTAGTGTGCCCATTGTATCTGGCAATATGAGGTTGAACAGCGGGTCTTGCAAACGATCAAATTAACTCTTTTCCCTTCATCCCATGGATGGCCTAGAGCCTATAGGTCATACAGAACTCACAATTTAATATTGTGTTTTCTGATGAACCTACACAGCCAGGGGAGAACATCATGGGGGAATACACATCTTACAGAAGAGATTTTATAAGACAGGCTACAGAAATAGACTGATGTGGCTGTGCAACCATTGCAATTGACCCAGGCAACAGCATCCAATACAATGAACATTGCCAAACGCACAAGGGCTACCCTTGACTGCGTGAACCCTTCTCGCCACCGCACAGGGCTATGCTTGACTATATAATCATCCACACCATACGAGCGAGGCAAATTCAAATTCAGCAACAGAGCAAGCGAGCTAAGCAGCAGTCCACGCACCTTTTCCCATCCGCCAAGCTCCGTCACTTTGGTGTAGAGCAAGAATAGGTCCACCGCTTTTCCACCCACTGTGGGCATGCGATTGACGGGTGTCCTGCAACATAACCACATCAAAGCGTTAAGCGAATATCCTAATCAATGCTGCTGCATCGCCAGCGACCTTTAAATACCCGATAACCAAAACGAGCGCACGATTTAAATCCTTACCCGCGACAGGCATGGAATCTCTTCAGGTCCTTCACAAAGCTGTCGCGTTCCTTATGGTATGTGTATGGGTCTTTGTTCAGAAGTTGAGCCATAGTGAAAAACAATTTTCAAGGCATAATCCGAAACAAAATGT
Organism: Urechis unicinctus; assembly: GCA_034190875.2. NCBI lineage: Eukaryota > Metazoa > Annelida > Polychaeta > Xenopneusta > Urechidae > Urechis > Urechis unicinctus. The sequence continues at coordinate 21,700,521 of CM067345.1, read as the reverse complement.
CGTCTAGTTATCCAATATTGAGTGACCGAAACAATTGATCACCGATGATGCGCCCATTTAGGGGAAAACCCACAAGAAGAGGGGGCAGCCGGACTATGCCAGCTCCAGAAACGCGCACTGAACACCGATGCCAAGCCGTCGGCTTGTCCTGCTTTCCGCAGCGTTTTCCACGCTTTCCCTTAGACGTAGCTATATTCCAACCACAGAAATGAACGCAACGCTCACTCCGCCTTCGTCCATCCCAGTTCCTTCGAGAGCATCACAAATCCTTACTGGATCATGGGCCACAGAATGGACCGACCAGGAATGAAAATCGACAAATTCGTAACAAAAAACATAATGAGCATGCCGAGCATCAATTGCCTCCGAGAGGGGTAGCTGCTATTGCTCTTTGTCTAGAAGGACGTATCCAAAATGGCGGCCCCCTCCCTGATTTATAAAATCGAATTTAGACGAAATATGAGTATTCAGCCAAAAAATACAAGCTACCATAAGACAGATAACATCATGAAACTATGAAATGGCTTAATACTGTGGATTTATAGAACGAATTGCGACCACAATTTCAAGACAAGCATATTGTGGGAGAAATGTTAGATTTCAAAGAGGTAACCAGTGAAGATATCGTCAATGAATAAAGACGCCATATTGAGCGTCTCTGGTGCAGTTTTTCAGTTTAGTTGTTTTATAAACATTGCTCTGGTCCTGCACAGTTCTGGCATTTGTAACAAGTATACATTCAATCAATCGCTTCAATCACTGCCAAATCTCACACATACAAGGGTCAACCTGTTGTGAATAGCATTTTTAATTACGGTTTCCTTCATTTTTTGCTTGTTTTTTTTTTTTAGAGTCGTGTGACGGATCAGGTAATCGAATAATAAAGAATTGTCCCTTAAAAGGAACTCATTCTATGCGGTAAATATAATATGAATATTTTTTTCATGAAATGTCAATTAAAGGTGAGATATGTTAAAGGTGTTTTTCGCTACAAAGCAATATGGATATATTGTATATTTCGTCGTTTTGAAGTAAACGAAATAATTGAATCACTTCATGTCATGGTAAAGAAAGATTGGCGGCGGTTGTTTTCAATGATGATTAAATTTGACAAACGAATACAGCATCATAAACATACCATTTCGATAACTCCAACGCCTCATTGCGGTCATCGTATATGCATATCGAGTTAAGGGGCTTGAAAATGTGAAAAAATTCCTCTATAAGTGACGCAATTCCAATTATGATAGTGACTTGGTGGATATTTTGAAAATAATTTTTTGGAATTTTGTGGGGTTTTTTGGGTGGCAAATGTTTATCAGGCGACAGCGTGGAGAAAATATCACTCGGCGATGTTCTTTTTCGCTTACCAAAAATATCACATGATACTAATCTGGCGATCATGTGACATTCAGGATGGTCTCATCCATCTGTCAAAATGGCTGGCAAGAGTGAACTTTGTTTATGTTCATTATATTTCCTTTTCGTCTTTATTATCGCATCGAACGCTAAAGTCTTTTCTAGAATTATTCTACAACATGATGTTGCGAATGCATTTTACAGTCGAGAAGATCCAGACATTAGCAGAAATGCCGTAAGAATTAATTTAATTCTCATTATGCTGTGTGCGTATTAATTATTACCATATTGCTGTTAGTGTTAAGTAGTTTGATCTCCACATTACAGGTGTCAATGAATATTTCAAAATTTGAGTATAGTAATGAAACTTAACTAATTAATAAAGGGTTTATTTATTGAAGAACAAAGCCTATTTCATTGTTTTTACTGCCAAAACTGTGATACATGGTCATGGGGGTCTTAAAGTTAAAGCTTATCCACTGATTACATATCTGATATTGCGAAAGCGAAATGGAACTCGCAGCATGCTGAAACAATTATCCTATCAAATAGCTGACGACATGCCATATTGGAAACCCCAAGGGAAGTGGCAAACATTATAACATAGACGTCCTGTAGGACTAGCGTATTGATTAAATGCAACTAGGGTTGATTGGTCCAAATAGTGGCCCACTTTGAGAACTGTGAGTCGCTCAGGATTTAGGCCACTTCATTTACGGCCTCTTTCAAGGTTATTTCAAGAACCAAAGAGGTTGTGACCATTAACGATCCACCTGCAGGTGCAATCATAATTCTTCCATTTAATTGCCTGCTTCCGAAACGATATACGGTCAATTGCTTGGATGATCTTGGGCCTTTATAAGTTTATGGCAGCAATCTTAGTAGAATATCAACCATGCTATAACATTTATTGATCTTATGTTTCAGCACATTCCCCCCTCTGTCAACATGTGTCGCACGCACTGATGAACTGATTGATTTTATGCAACCAGGGCTTCTTGTGACTTTCCCAAAACATTTGGCGCTACCCCTACAGAATACTTGTTCATTTCCTATCCCTTTCGTCTATCAGTATATTTGGCAAATAAGAGGCCCTTACCCCACTTAATTAAAGCCTGTGAGGCAGATGGTAAAAACGGCTGCAGTCAATGTGAAATTTTTTTTTCACAGAACTATTCTTTCGTTACTTTGTTATAATACTATTCTATCCTAAACTTCCCCCCTGCAACCCTCATTTATTATCAGCACAATATGCCAGCCTAGCCTATCGTGTGGACCGGTCAAGGGTCACGGGAAAGCTAGTCAGCTGACCCGCGGGACCCTTTATAAGGACCACTGATGGGTTAGTCACGGACATCAACTAGTCAGGGACAAGATTCAGACCGCGAGATTACCAGGGAGCTTAATTGTTGAAATTTAATAAACCAAATAAGCATCTCTACTCCAGGACTCGGGTTATTTATATGGCTAGTCCCCACTCCAGCAACCACAGGCAGCAAAGTAACAGTACAAAAACGAAGGAGCATCAAAATAAGAAAGCCTAGAAAATAAAGTTTAACAACTTTATGCATACAATTCAATTTATTTCGGAAATTGGGAAAGTGTCATAACTGATGATATTCATCTGCTGCTATGGTGTGGAACAGGCCCAATTAGATCGGTGCAGTGATACGAGTAGAACCTTATATTCAAATGATTGTGGTAAAACTGCTACAGTCAATATAAATTGTTTCATGTAATTATTCATTTGTTCTTGATATTTATGCATATATATATAAATATATATATATATATATATATATATATATATATATATATATATATATATATATATATATATATATATATATATATATATATATATATATATATATACATATATATGTTTGGGATTGGATAAGTGACAACATGTACGAGATATGCATCAGCCACAGTGGTGTGGAACAGGCCCAGTTATATCCATTGTGTTGGATCCCAGTGCGGGGATAAGTGTGGAGCCTTGTAATGAAAAAAATAATGTAGACCATGCTGCAATGGCTTCCTAACAGGTGATTGAACTGGTCAACTTCCCTGAGAAGCAGCAAATGTCACAGATGAGCCTGATGACAAGAAATATATTACATTAGTTCAGAAAATTGTTCTGTAGATAAGCTTATTAGTTCAAAATCAGTGATATTGTGTAGTTGTTACAGTAGCTAGAGGGTGGGGGTGTACATTTCTGACCGATCTAACATTAGTGGTGATGAGGTTGCAGGATTCATCGCTGTAGTTACTTTCACTTAGTCCAATGTGTAATGGTATAAAATACCACTTTTGAAATAACAATATATTCTGCAATTACCTCGCCTATAACCTATGCAGTTTATCTAATATCTTTATGCATGGTAAAATTTTCCCAAGCACACACCCCTGTACCTGCAACCCCATCACAGCCTAACAACAAGCTAACCCATGATTTTTTTCATTTGCCTGCAGACTGAGCTCATCACTAGTAAAGGATACCCTGCTGAGGACCACACAGTGCAGACAGAAGATGGCTTCCTACTCGACATTCAGAGGATTCCTCATGGGCGAGGTCCCCATTCTCGTGCCAAGCGTCGTGTGGTCTTCCTTCAGCATGGTCTATTGAGTTCCTCCACCTGCTGGATCGTCAATAGCGCCAGTGAAAGTCTGGCATTTATTCTGGCTGATGCTGGCTATGATGTGTGGCTGGGTAATGTGCGAGGGAACACCTACTCCAGAAAACATATATCCCTTCATCCAGATCAACCAGAGTTCTGGGCATGGAGGTTGGTCTGTTAGAGGGAATACTCCTGAATTATTCAAAACATGAATAAAGGTTGATACATTTTGAGCATGGTTTTGAGTTTCTGTTTGCTGCAGTTGGGATCAAATGGTAAGATATGATCTTCCAGCAATGTTGAAGTATACACTTAATGTGACTGATGAAGATGAGCTATACTACATTGGTCATTCGCAAGGAACTCTCATTGCAATGACCCAGTTTTCCCAAGACCCACAGTTAACAAAGAAGGTACAATAACTTTTTCCCTATTTCCATACATATATATGTTATTCTTATAGCAAAGTGATTTATAATACATCATTTACATTCTGTTTTCAGATTAAGTTATTCATTGGCTTGGGACCTGTTGCTACTGTGGGAGATATCACCACACCATTTCGATATCTAGCCTACATTAGTTCTAGCCTCCAGGTATAATAAATGCCCTTCTTTTAATTTTTCCTAAAATATCCACAATGATTCTAGTCCATAAATAAAACATACTGGTGGACAGACATCTCAATTTTCCTGAATGTTGTATCAAATTATACTCTACTATTCTGGTTGTGTAAGATGCTAGCATTTATATCTGTATTTCACTACTAAAGCTATTCAAATGAACAAAACACCGATTATTTTTTTCCTGTCCAGGACTTGTTTGATTTGTTCGGTATTGAAGACTTCCTGCCAAACAGTGAAATCATCAAAATACTTGGAGCCAGTGTGTGTAAAGAGGTTGTGGTGCGGGAAATTTGTGAAAACATCCTGTTTCTCTTTGCTGGGGAAGATGCAACAAACCTTAATATAGTATGTAGAAGGGTTTTTTATAAACTCATCACATTCTATCTTGTGCTTGATGAGGAAAATGCCAATTTTCACATATGAGATTATAATCCTATTGTGTTATGCATTTATTCTATTGTTAACTGTTTGAGTTGTGAGTTGTTAATTATATTCGGTGTAAATAATTATAGTTGTCTCTGTGTGAATCCTGTGATATGTTCATACTATGTGATTCCTGTGTTATGCTCAATGTGAATCCTGTGATATGAGAAAGCTGGGTGTCATGTGGAACTATGGCTGTAAGTTGAGTGTGTGTGTGTGTGTGTGTGTGTGTGTAGACTCGACTACCAGTGTATGTTGCTCACGCTCCTGCTGGCACCTCTGTTCAGAATATGGTCCACTTTGCCCAGGTAAAGCTTCTGATTCACAAAACCTCATATGCCTTTCAAATAACATATACCTCATGTTGGTATAGATGAAATTTCTTTGTTTTGCTCAGATGGTGAAATCCGGTAAGTGTGAGATGTATGACTATGGGTCAAAAGCGCGTAACATGAAGCACTACCATCAAGTAAGCACCTTCATTAGGAGACGATTAAATATCTCAGTGTGAGTCATACAGTGGATGATGCAGTATGATAGATGTCTAACTTTGTATTTGTTTTGGTTGCAGCCTATGCCCCCATTGTATGACCTGACCCAGATGAAGGTGCCTTCTTATCTCTTCTCATCGCAGAAAGACACACTGGCTGACCCTCAGGTTGTAGTTAATGACTAGTTTTGCTTCCAGAATGGTCTTTTTCTATCGCTGGCGATACACAATATGTTATTATTGTAATTGAACCAATGAATTGTTCACTTGTAAACATTTCTTTCATACTTTAGTCTAAATCAGCCTGTGGTAACCTTTGTATGTTTCCATAGGATGTAAAGAAGCTCCTCTCTATGTTACCCAACATTGTCTATCATGAGCAGATTGCCCATTGGAACCACCTTGACTTCATCTGGGCAACAGACGCCAACACTGTGCTTTATAAACGTATACTTCACATCCTCAGCTCCAACCCCATTGTATAAACTGATAAATGGACCCAATAATATTGACATCAAGTTTTTACATCTGAGATACAGTTGTTCCAGGAACAAAATCTTAGTGTTTGTATGGACTTACTAATTTGGTAATCAGGTTGATTCATATAATTGTGAGCTTCATTCAGTAAACCATAGCATGGTCCAGTCAGTGTCATTAAATGAACTGCAGTATATTTGTGACTGTTATTCAGAAGTACATCACTGTTATACATTGTTACAATATTTTTAGTATTTCTATTTGTTTGAGATGATATTTTTTATGATGTTCAACACTTAATGTCACAGGCACTCAAGTCATAAATCGCCCCTCTTCTCTACTTTCTGCCAAATGAGGGTCATTTTGTAACTTGTGTGCCTGTGCCTTATCTACTCTACTTAAGTCTATATGAATTAATTAACTTGAACATGATATTCTGTGAATTAGAAGCTCATATCTTCCATATTTAATGCATGTCATGTTAACTTGTAATAATTTTAATATCCAATATTGATCTTCCTGGCAATTTCATGTGCATATATATATATATATATATATATATATATATATATATATATATATATATATATATATATATATATATATATATATATTGCATCTTGCGATGTATTATGTTGTATAACACTGAATGGGATTGATTTATGTTTACATTGTTAAGACTTGTCAAAAAACGCATGTCACTTGCATGCACATTTTTTTCTACAAAATCACATATAAATATGTGTGTGTGTATATAATATATATATATATATATATATATATATATATATATATATATATATATATATATATATATATTGCAACTTGTGTTGCATTATGAAGTATAAAACTGAATGGGATCAATTTATGTTTCCATTGTTATGGCTTGAAAACTTTTACACGCTTCCATGCACATTTTTTTCTACAAAATTTGTCTTCATTGGAAATAAAAATGTTCTGCTATTATATATGTAAGCTCCCATCATGCGATATTACCACAGTCTGACTGAAGCCATATGACTTGCTTTCACACTCAGCCTTTATGTGTTTGCCCTTTCTGCAATCAATTCAAATATGTTGAATCATAACACAATACCCTACCATATTAGGTAACAATGGCAATGGAAATCAAATTGAAATTCGAGAACTATATGTAACACCATGAAATCATGCTGGACACTGTTAGGTCTCGAATGATTGATTTACCGCAGAATGGCATGTGAAATTCACTTCTGAAATGTACCTCAAATGCAGTTAGTTTTAGAAATCTTTGGTTCTTCATTTCAAAGCCGTTTGCACCCAGGTAGTAATGACATCTAAGGGAAGTTGTAGAATCACGACCACTAATCGTCATGTTGTTGAATATTATGTGACACCCTAAAATTTGTGTGACTAAGCACAGCAAATATTTAGGCCAACTCCATCCCAAAGCAATAATAAAACAAATTCCCACAAGAGGTGCTGTACTCCTCACCCCACCCTCAATCCTCGCTCGCAACCGCATCCTCACACCCCCACGCTTGCTCTTCCCCAGCAGATAAATAATGAATGGTCGCTTATAGCTTAGCTAACTCTTGCCTCTGGGAGAGGCACGCCCTACAAGACGTCCGAGTAGAATATATATATATATTACCGTTCGACCGGGGCTAAGCCCGGGGGCTAAGCCAACTCATACATATGTATGCATTCATCTACCCTCCTCGAGCAAGCCGTGGATGGTGAAATAGATGCAAAATTGTTTTATGGAACATCTGTAATTGAAATATATCCACATCTCTAATTGAAAATCATCATCACATTAAAATAGAAAATCCACATTTGACTAGTATTTATCGCGTGCCCCCTCTACAGATATGTATTCTTCATATTCGCCGGTAGATGGCGTCACTATCGTCGCTCATACTGTCACGCGTTGTCTGCTTGTCTGATCTCTGAACTCCAAGTTACATATTCATCAATAACGCCAGGACTATATAAATCGGAGAAATGAGCGAACCAGCGGTCAAAATCGCCAGAATGTCATCATCTCTAGATCAACTTAAGTCCCACACCATAGTGGTGGCTGATACGGGTGACTTTGAAGGTAAGTTCACCCACAGGGCGAAGCGGGTGAAAACCGTGGCGTAGGTCCGGTTCAACTTATTATTTACGTTAGCATCCTGCATCGCCCTGTCAAACCAAATACGGGAGTAACTGCTGGTAATAAAACCTGATGTTGGTCTGTTGGGCTATTGCTGCATGATATGAGGCTTTTGATATGTCTATGTTTCTTCTAAATCTGTACTCGGTGGGCGTTTTTCGTCGGATGACATAGGTATGATGTGTCGTCTTAAGACTTGATAGCCGTGCATGGTATATATTTATATTACCGTCGTGCGCGGCTAAAGACTTAAGTACCACACCACTCACCACTTACCAGGCTATGTAATGTAGTAGAAGGATTATGTTGCATTTTTAGCCTCTAAAATGCTGTTTTTGCTTGCCACTCATGAGTTGGCCTAGCAGCACACGATGGTAATATAAATATATACCAATAAGACGTTGTGCACGGCTAGAGTTGGCCCTGCACGACTTCTTATTGACGTATATATGTATACTACCGTCCGACCTGTGCTAATCCTGAGTTAGGCAAAGAAACTCCGCCTCTGACAGCGCCGCGCTATTAACTACTAAGGTGGCATCAGATCATCAAAACACCAGGGGCGAGTGCCTTGCCTAATCCTGAGTGAGCCTTTTCCTTAGCCCTGCGTGGACGTATCATTTCGTCTACGTAGACGTCCTTTAGGGCTACCTTCTCCTCTTACGACATGCCCCCTCTCTTTGTACACTGCATGCCGCCGGGTATTTGCACTTTTCACACTACTTCGATCTCTGATGCCCTTGCTGCAGATCATGAGCACCTGGTTTTGATGTGTGTGTGTGTGTGTATGGGTGTGTGTGTGTAGCGGGGTAGTGGTAGTGATATGGTTACCATTATAGATATGTTAGAATCTGTAGTCATTCAGGAAGTTACTTGATCCAAAAGAGCAACATTTCTTCAAAATATTGATCCTTATCATGTGCAGAACACATGATCTATTCACCCTCTATAGATTACTTTTTTCCAGGTACAGATCATTAAAAGAGCTGTTTAATATCATACTGTCACACGATGTGTTTCATGGTGTCATTCTATTCAGTCTTGTCCTCTGGTGTTCCCGAGTGCCTATCATTCATCATGACTCTCTGTTGATATATAGCAACCACCCCCACCCTCACAATGCTAAAACCATAATCATTAGCCTAAAGACTGACCTTTGTTTCTGCATCCTGAGATCAGATGACCATAGATGCATATCTCTTTACAACCCCTGTGATGACGATTGTTCCACGTGTAATGTTTGCAGCTGGACAGACACAAGCAACGTGACTTGTCATGTGGTCCATATATCTTTATGCTGGAATATTTAAGCTGTGTGACAATACCACATGATTTTTCCCTTCTTTCAATTTACGATATGCTGTATTTTGTCAGTGTTCATACTGGGGATAGGTGAATATTTCCTGGCTTATATATACTTACATTTTGTCTTATCACCTCTGTTGTAACTGTATAATGCCATATTGGTGGTATGAAATATAGAGTGGACAAAAGGACTTTGCCAAGTTGGCAGTGACATTACAGTATTACTTTTGGCATTTATATCTACTGTGCAATCATTATATCTCAACCTCATCCACTTCAGTCACAATATGACTGTTTAGAAGTGATGTTATGTCCCAAAATATTTTCCTTCACATCACTCTCCTCTGCTATCTCTATGCTCAAGAACCATTTACATCTTGCATATAGTTATCATGACCATGTTATTCTCCCTTCACTTATGGATAGCCAATATCTATTTATGAGTATAGACTAACATGATATTGTATAATCTTGAAACATGTATAGTGTTCCGGTGCCTCATTAAATGACGTCATAGCCTGTGCAATAAGCACTCTATAACAGAGACGAGTGGCTTTTCAAGACTGACTGCAATTTCTTTTGGACTAGAGCTGTGCACTTGATATTCATCATAACGTTCACGATTTGGTTGTCGTGGTAAATCTTTGTATTGATATCAATGGTCATATTTCAGATCACATCCTCTTTAGCAACTGATATTTGGTTAAAATTCTGCATCTAACATACAAGCATTTCCATTGCAGCCATGAGGAAGTATCTGCCCACAGATGCCACCACCAACCCTTCCCTCATCCTCCAGGCATCCCAGAAGCCCCAGTACGCCAAGCTCATCGACGAGGCTGTGACATACGCCAAAGCCAATGCTAAGTGAGTGATCTTGGAAAACTACTGCAATCCAACATTTGATGAGAGAATATTGATGATTACTTGTTATACATGAATGATAGCTACTTGTTACTTGTTTCAAGAGATTACAGTGATAAAATGATTTCAATTATCTGTCACTTGTTAAACATTTTTGATAATCTAGGTTAATTATTACCTGTATGTGAGATATCACCATACCTTTATGATCTTAGCTATCACCATATTAATATGATATGTATAAAAAACTGTTTTTATGTTCCTCACCTCTTTATGTTTAAAGCTCCAATGTTGTTTACAATGTTGTGTGATTAACAGGAGCGAGGAAGAGAAACTTGATTTGGCCATGGATAAGCTATTTGTGCTCTTCGGATGTGAGATTCTAAAAATAGTCCCAGGTCGTGTCTCTACTGAAGTAGATGCAAGGTGGGTTCATCAGGTGGACGAGAATGAATGAGCTAGCTGGATTTTTAGATCATCATCAGAATGAAAAAGCAAGTCACATTGTCATCAGAATGAATGAGCTAGTTGGATTATCATAAGAATGAAAAAGCAAGTCACACTGTCATCAGCATGAATGAGCTAGCTGGATTATCATAAGAATGAAAAAGCAAGTCACACTGTCATCGGCATGAATGAGCTAGCTGGATTATCATAAGAATGAATGAGCAAGTCATATTGTCATCAGAATGAATGAGCTAGTTAGATTATCAGCAGAATGGTTATCCAGCAAGATTTTAATCAGAATGAATGAGCTAGCGATATTGTTATCAGAATGAATGAGTTGGTATCAGTATGAATGCAACTTCCGGCTGTTTGATAGTTGTGATATAAAAATATGCTAATGTGCTGGGGGCTTGATTTCCAAGAGCTGTGTATTTGTTTGAACTTGACCTGTTTTCCTATTGCCCGGTCCTATTGCCTGTGGTGTGATTGCTGAGGCTTCCTTTGACCAAGATGCTATGGTAGAGCGGGCCAAGAGTCTCATTGCCATGTATGAGGCGGCGGGCATCAGTAAGGACCGCATCCTTATCAAACTCGCCTCATCATGGGAAGGCATCCAGGCCGGAAAGTACGATATCACACAACCTTTATTCCCTACCAACACATATACTAGTATATTTGATATTTTATTTAGAGTTATCGTTTGATATCAACACTTTAGTTCATTTCTATTGCTGCTACGGATTCCCTGTTACAATTGTGTGGCCTCTTCTGTCTTTCCATGTATGAAGTTTTTGTCAATTCTATTGTATTTTTCATTTTGTACTTTGTAGCTATAACGACTCATTATGTGTGCAAACAGAATATTAGAAAAGGAATATGGAATCCACTGCAATATGACACTGCTCTTCGCTTTTTGCCAGGTGGGGGCTTATAACACCTGTCATTAACATGACAAATGACTACCAAAGGGCGAAAAGCTATGCTAAGAGGATTCACTCACACCTCCACCCGACAATATCTAATCACCCCAACTATGAGCAGTGTGGTGCTTTGACTTAGCATCTCTTAAAATTACGTGGAATTTTCTGATTAGTTTTGGGACGTGGTCGCCTCAACCAATCAAAAGACTCCATATCAGTGACAGACGCCAAGCCCCATTATGTTGTATCAACTGTCCAATGTGCTTTTGCTGATTTCATGGTAGCGTCACCTGATGCAGACGTGTTTCACTCGTTTACAGCACAGCTATTCGGAGTGAACCCTCTTAGCATAGCTATTAGCTCTTTGTTACTACAACTTGCTCGATTGCAGTTGAGTATCTTCTAATCGGCTTGCAATTGGTTGTGTACTTTAGGCTGTGTCTTGTGCTGAGGCTGGAGTCACTCTCATTTCGCCGTTTGTTGGTCGTATATATGACTGGTATGTCAAGAACACTGGACAAAAAACATACGAGCCACTGGAAGATCCTGGTATGATATCTATATATGGTTGTTGTTGTCAGTTATCAATGAAAATTAAGTTTATCATGCATTAGTCAAAATGCATTATCATTAGATCATATTATCAAGTTAACTTTATAATGCATTTGCATGATCATGTGTTTATAAATTATTTGGTGTAATGAACTGTACGTACATTGCACCAAATAAGTAGTATTTTTGTATAGCATCATTGTTATTATTTTTGCATGGGGTGTCTTTGGTTACAGGCGTACAGAGTGTCACTCGCATATACAACTACTACAAGAAGTTTGATTACCAGACCGTAGTTATGGGGGCTTCTTTCCGTAATACCGACCAGATTCGAGCTCTTGCTGGCTGTGATCTACTCACCATCGGGTAACAACATCTATCGCAGTGAAAGAAAAACAATGTGCAAAATCCTAATATTGTTCACTTGGTGATGTAAGCTCTCACAGTTCATTTATATTGTGCATTTGTGTAAAGGACTTCACTGCTGGAGGATTTGACCCAATCAACTGAGGATATCAATGAACATCTGAATGCTAATGCAGGTCTGTTGCTGCCACCTTTGTTTACTCCCACATCATAAGAATGCGATGGTGTCTGTATATTGTATTGGTATGTGTGGCCAAGAATCATGTATAATTTCCCTAAAAAAGGTTAGCATAATTGTTTCAAAATAGTATTTACTTGCACCGATTTCCCTTCAAATTCCATTCAAGCTTTCATGAAAACCATTATTACCATATACCACCTTGTTTTTTAAAAAGATATGATGCAATGCAAATTGTCTGACATTGCAGCCAAGAAGCTTGACTTGGACAAAGTTTCTTACGATGAGAAAACTTTCCGGTGGGAATTAAACGAGGATCCTATGGCCACGGACAAACTGGCCGAAGGAATACGCAAATTCGCTATCGATGCTGTGAAACTGGAGAAAATCATCAAGGAGCGACTAGGCAAATAAATATGCTTTAAATGCCCGGCTTTAGTTCAAGATGGGCTCAGTAATATCCTTAGACTGTGACTCCAGGATACTCATGGAGGTTTCACAAAATAGCAGCGTCATCAGTTTACCATCAGCAGCAGAAAACTTTTGAAGGAACTTGTTATGAATACTATTCTAGGGGCTTCAAAGCAAATGATTCTGATTATAACATAAGGAGAACTCTAATTCATTCCAATCACAAATGATCATGACTGCACAAATTTTTTTCTATAAAAAATATATTATTTTTGGGTTGTTGGTGTTGAAATTCATCTGTACTGATGGAATGATCGAATCTCTGGTAAAGAGATTATAGGTGAAGCATTGATTGCCCGCCATGTCGGGACATTCAAGGGTCAATATAAGCTATCTGCTACAATGAGTTCCAACATGTGTTTGCATAACAACCAAATATCTGCATGACTACAGTATAGTGACTGTGATCCCTGGGTTTTATCAAAGTCAGGCAGAATTTGTGGAATTTATATCCTTAACACTTGCAACTTGACCGATCACAACTTTCTTTACAATCCTGTGTTACAATATGATATGATTAATGTAGCACCATGCACGTCATTTATTGAAAACAAGACAAAAATACTTCGTGCATTTAGTCATATGGAATGCTATCATACACCCGGAAATGTAATTATGAAAGCTTGCAAGATTTTTAAAAAAGTAAGAACTACTCCATATTGAGTGATGGCCATAAAAGCACATTCTCAAAGTAAAAAGGTGTTGAGTTATGGTTCTAATGAACACTTGTTTATATATGAATTATTAGGTAATCGTAAGCAGCTAGATTATCTGATTAGAGTGTAATAGAAACTTGATGACTGACAAAAACACCACAAGTGAGGTAAGCAACAAATAAGTCTGGCGGGGTGCAATCATAATCCATGGCAATTCACTTAATGCACTTCTCATAGGTCACAATGCAAGGCTTCGACGTGAGATAGCAGTCTCAGATATTAGCAATGAATTTCGTGGTGATCTGTTCCATATACGAGTCTCATCAGGAAAATAACATGTATAATGAGATTATAAGGGAGTCCTAGCCTACTTGCCACTGCAAAGAAAAGCCATTATAAATGTACATTTAATTAAATCCATGTATGTCACACCACACTCTTGCATACACATATATGTATGTATATATGTTTACATGTATATATATAAATATATATATATATATATATATATATATATATATATATATATATATATATATATATATATATATATATATATATATATATATATATATATATATATATACACACACATCTCTCTAGGGCTTTTCCTTACCTTGAGTCCACCTCCACTATCAGCAGGGGACTGCTCAGCAGCTCTCTTGTCTGCCTCATCTCGTTTCTGCTGCTTACGCTTTACCCCCTCTGGATCTTTCACTCCTCTGCCTTCATTTGCTTGCTGTCTTTTCTCTGCAGCCTCAGCTTGTTGACGTCTCCTGGTTTCCTACAATAAACCGCAATTGTGTTTATTCATTACTTTTTGTTTTAGGCAAGTTGGTTGTATACATGATAGCATGCATCCAGGAATGATTACTGAACATTTAGTCTTAAAATATTGTCTACATGGTTGACCAGGTTCCCCAAAGGATTTCAAATGACTCTTCATCTGACTATTTTGAGATTTGACTGTATTATTGCTGGTATAACAAAAGAGCAAAGAGAGAGCATTGCTTCGACAAGTGTGACTTTTTGTACCTGTATTAGCCACGTGCATCATGTCAGGGCCAGTTGTTGGAGCCAGTCTGGCTGTTTTCGCACCTTATCGCGGGTGCAGCGTGGGGTCAGACGGGATTATGACATCACTTTGTAGCACTATAGCAAACAAAACACTGAAAAAGTGAGAAACACTGGGAATTGTGTATGTCATATCTGAATCAGATTATATCCAAGCAAGTACCTTGCCTAGCCCCGGTCGGACGGTAATTAGCCGTGCACGGTATATATTTATATTACCGTCGTGCGCGGCTAGACGGTAATATAAATATACACCAAGACGTCAACAAGACGTCGTGCACGGCTAGTACCTCGCCCTGATGGGTATTGACTAGGCAAGGCACTCGCCCAGGTGTTTTGATGATCCGATGTCACCTTAGCTGCTTAGGGATGTGGGAGATCTAAAGTCGTAAATAGCGCGGACGCTGTCAGAGGCGAAGTTTTTTTGCCTAGGTATTGACTAGACGAACAGCGCGGACATGAAAGATCAAAAGTAGAAACAGCACGGACGCAGTCACACGATAATATTCTTTGCCTAGATAATAACGTACACAATTTTCAGGGCTTGCACTAGCACAGGACATACATACATCATTACCTGATTACATTGTAATGAATGATACGTCCGCGCAGTATTTTGTATGTAATCACTTCATAAAAGATATGGACACCAACCGGATCAGGCTGGTCGTAATCATCGTTCGAACTATTCAAACAAGGCAGGCACATTCCCATGTTGATTGTCAACCGCTCAGTAATAATTTCAGCTGGAAATTTCCTCAGTTTTCCCCCAGTTGGCTACCGAGATCGGTTGTCGACTTGTTTGTAAACACGAATAGCGTGTCATGACGTTCAAAGTGACGAACAAAGGGAGAATTCGTTACTTGATATAGTCAGTATTGTATTTAAGGTTATACCCAGTATGCGAGTTGTCGGGCCATGACACCTGACGCCGAAGGCCCACCGGAAATCGGTGGTCTACAAAATCAAAACATTGGTGTGTAATGGCTTCTCCCCGGCGGAACGTTTTTGCGCTTCGTGAGATTCAGCTCGCCAATTGCGATATATCACCCGAAAGTGCCGTGCGATGTAGTTCAGAGATGACAGAAAGTACTAGAGCCTCATTTAGTTCATATACTGTGCATTATTTGGGAGAAATACGACTGAAAGTTGAAGAATCAAAGCAGGAGCTTGCGACTTTGGCCTTTTGGGCTTGGAAATGGAAACTCAACCTTCCCAAAAACCCCACAGGTATGGAGTTATTATACAGATATGTATCTTCTATTTTGTGTTTTTTTTAGACCCAATGTTATTTGTATTGATTTTATTTTGTTATACTGCAATATGCGTATGATTAACTCGGTAAAGAAATCAATTGCTAATCAACATTTTGTAATCTTGGGTGGTGATTTATCCAAATTAATCAAATAATTGGGATATTGTGTCACATTTGGTATTGCTCTGGCCCTTGATTTTTGTTGTGGTCAATGTATTTATTTTTAAAAATTGTATTATCCTGAAGACACATTTGTTCCAGAAATTGAAACCCAGCAACTTGCCAAACAGCCTCTGGACTGTCTTCTTCAGCTTGATGGTGAAGCCTCACTTCCCCATCCACAAAGTCTAACAAACTGGTCGTCCCACAATTTCAGTATGGTAACCTCTACAACTAATTGATTGACACACCAGGTATTTTTTTTGTGTTTAGTTGCTTTTGATTTCTTATCAGTCATACTTGCTTAGAAATGTTTGTTCATATTTCAACACTACTTACTATTAACCTGTAGTATGAAATGGCCCTTTAATTCACTTACACTGCTAATGAATTATTGCTTCAGTCATTTACAACAAGAATTCTTTGGGTGCATTCAAGGCCTTGGATGCATACAACTATGTTTACTGTGGCTGGGTAGACCAGCTTGGTCTTCACATGACGGCAAGCAAGTTTGAGTTTGTGGCAACAGCTGTCCGTCCATCTCAGCACACCACAATCGCCCCGTATGATGTGTGGGCCCTCATTCACCAAGAAGGATGGGTCAAGGGAGCAAGGTGCTACTGCATGGCTGGGCTTGGGGAAGCAAGCAGTCATAGTTACCACATTTGTGTGACGTGGACATCATGCCAATGACTGTCATTAATATTTATATAAATAACTTTTATGATTCATAGTTATTCATTTGTTGTTTGTCCCTTTAGGACAGATCTTGTCCCCATGAAGCTGCAGAATATCGGCTTCTCAATGCCCCAGTATGGGAAGCGTAACAAGCAACCTAAAGAGATGAAGAATCCCTCTGGGATATTGTAGCTGAGGCTGCACCGAATGCAGTCATTCTAACTGCCATCGACCCAGTTGGACACCAACAGAATTCCATTGGTGAGTTGGTACACTTATGGTTACAGCAAATCAGATCTCATGGAACTATTATATTTATGCATCTCCTTTCTTGAATAATCTAATTAACTGATATTTGTCTGTTCTTCAGCTGATGTTTCAAGTCATGTAGTCATATCAGAGACATCTGAGTATGTAGCCCCTGCCCAAACAATTGCTTTGGTCATTGCTGACAATGCTGATGTGGACCTCATTGCCATCAAGTCCAGCATCAACCCTGCCCAGTCAGACCGGTTGTACCAGTCCACAAAACTTTAGGGGAGATGTGCATTGCATGGAAAATCCTTTTTTAATACTGATAATCTATCAGCTTGTACATTTAATTCATACATTTGGCACATGGCTAAACTTATTGTGTGTTACTAATTATTTGTTTGTAGTCAAGGTAATGTTTTTTTCTTCCATACTATGACGGTATGCATAGAACAACTGTCTCGCTTACATTACAAAATATTGTTTATTTTCATAAAATGTGTAATCATAGTGAAATATTTACAGGGGGCAAATGATGTAATAAATTACATTGTTTCCATATATTGCGTACTGTTATCAAGTCAAGTTTCAAGGTCACTATCTTGTACTAAAGGAGGGAGATTTGTTTTGGCACAAACAATTGTCATAATATTGTCAAGCTGGCTAATCTGACTCGGGGAGAAAACAGCCTGCTACACTCATAAGTCCTTTATTCGCTCTATTGCTCTCAACGTGACATCTCCAGAATCTGCAATCCTGGCTGGACACTTTTCTGTGGCGTTCGACTTCACATTGAGGCTACACAGCTGTGTCTGCATGTTCCTTTGGTGAATGGGGTATATTGAGCAAAGACACATCTGGGGGCCAGAAGATCTGCAATGTCAAAACCCCGGTATGCCATAATCTGGTCGTGTGCAAGGTAAAAAACTAAGAACTACTGTAAACCTCCATATTGAGTGATGGCCATAAAAGCACATTCTCAAAGTAAAAAGGTGTTGAGTTATGGTTTAATGAACACTTGTTTATATATGAATTATTAGGTAATCGTAAGCAGCTAGATTATCTGATTAGAGTGTAATAGAAACTTGATGACTGACAAAAACACCACAAGTGAGCAGGCAAGCAACAAATAAGTCTGGCGGGGTGCAATCATAATCCATGGCAATTCACTTAATGCACTTCTCATAGGTCACAATGATTCGACGTGAGATAGCAGTCTGAGTTTTGATCTGTACATATACGAGTCTCATCAGGAAAATAACATGTATAATGAGATTATAAGGGGAGTCCTAGCCTACTTGCCACGAAGAACCCCACATCTAAACTGAGTGTCAAACCACCTCGACAATATGATGCAATACATGTATATATATAATATATATAGGGGTGATATATAATATATATATATATATATAATATATATATATATATATATATATATATATATATATATATATATATATATATATACACACACATCTCTCTAGGGCTTTTCCTTATGAGTCCACCTCCACTATCAGCAGGGGACTGCTCAGCAGCTCTCTTGTCTGCCTCAACTGCTTACGCTTTACCCCCTTGGATCTTTCACTCCTCTGCCTTCATTTGCTTGCTGTCTTTTCTCTGCAGCCTCAGCTTGTTGACGTCTCCTGGTTTCCTACAATAAACCGCAATTGTGTTTATTCATTACTTTTTGTTTTAGGCAAGTTGGTTGTATCATGATAGCATGCATCCAGGAATGATTACTGAACATTTAGTCTTAAAATATTGTCTACATGGTTGACCAGGTTCCCCAAAGGATTTCAAATGACTCTTCATCTGACTATTTTGAGATTTGACTGTATTATTGCTGGTATAACAAAAGAGCAAAGAGAGAGCATTGCTTCGACAAGTGTGACTTTTTGTACCTGTATTAGCCACGTGCATCATGTCAGGGCCACCAGACATGATACAGAATATATGTGAAGTTAATGCTGATTGATAACTCCTGCTTATGATCTTGTAAGTTTTAAGTTCTCTGTAAATGATGTGGACTTCTTCATTATCTAGTTCTAGTCATGTCTGGGAGGCAATATTGCAGTGGCTGTGAATCAGATGAATATCAAACTTACATGGTTCCTTAGACAATAACTGGGGCTATAACCTATGTATGATTCACCAGCTCGAAACAATTTTAAGGACAAAATGCAAGGTATCAAAAGTCCTTATCTTGTATAGCTATGCTACAGATAGCCCCGGTCATTAGGGCTATGCTATAGGGACCCCCTTGTTGTTGGAGCCAGTCTGGCTGTTTTCGCACCTTATCGCGGGTGCAGCGTGGGGTCAGACGGGATTATGACATCACTTTGTAGCACTATAGCAAACAAAACACTGAAAAAGTGAGAAACACTGGGAATTGTGTATGTCATAATCTGAATCAGATTATATCCAAGCAAGTACCTTGCCTAGCCCCGGTCGGACGGTAATTAGCCGTGCACGGTATATATTTATATTACCGTCGTGCGCGGCTAGACGGTAATATAAATATACACCAAGACGTCAACAAGACGTCGTGCACGGCTAGTACCTCGCCCTGATGGGTATTGACTAGGCAAGGCACTCGCCCAGGTGTTTTGATGATCCGATGTCACCTTAGCTGCTTAGGGATGTGGGAGATCTAAAGTCGTAAATAGCGCGGACGCTGTCAGAGGCGAAGTTTTTTTGCCTAGGTATTGACTAGACGAACAGCGCGGACATGAAAGATCAAAAGTAGAAACAGCACGGACGCAGTCACACGATAATATTCTTTGCCTAGATAATAACGTACACAATTTTCAGGGCTTGCACTAGCACAGGACATACATACATCATTACCTGATTACATGTATTGTAATGAATGATACGTCCGCGCAGTATTTTGTATGTAATCACTTCATAAAAGATATGGACACCAACCGGATCAGGCTGGTCGTAATCATCGTTCGAACTATTCAAACAAACAGGCACACATTCCCATGTTGATTGTCAACCGCTCAGTAATAATTTCATCTGGAAATGCGTCCTTTAATTTCCAAACCAGTTGGCTACCCCGAAATCGGTTGTCGACTTGTTTCTACCACACGAATACCTGTCTTCCACCTATTTCACAGCTGTCAAAATCGCGTTCCTCGACCACCGATTTCCGGTTTAGCGATCCAAGATGGCGGAACTCGCCTAGTCGTTATTGCATCCATACATGTGTACAATTTATAAATCATACAGTATTCATCACTGTTTATATATATATATATATATATATATATATATATATATATATATATATATATATATATATATATATATATATATATATATATATATATATATACTCATTCAGGTCATGACGTCATGTTTTTGGTTATGAGGATGTTTAGTATGTGCATGTACTTTTTTTTAATATCTTCATGATTGCAACGTTATAGTGGCGCCAGGGTCATAACGTCCAGGAGACATCACAATGACACCTCAACGTCATACCAGCAGCATCATTATGACATTATCACAGCAGAGTTATTAATCTGAACAGTGAATGATTACAAACAAACAATTTTTTCATTAATATATAATGCAATCCAGCTACCGCCTTTCCCCCAACTCCCCGTCATACATGTGGATAATTAAGGACACTTGCCACCGTCTCAGCACTGGCCTTTGACACTCTGTAAGAAAAAAACAATAGTTGTATTGTTTGTGTATTGCAAAGAAGTAAATACAATGGTGAGAAGTTAGTCAAGGTCCCCTAGCCTGATGGCTGCGGGCGCTGTTTACATGTTACTGATATTCAATAGTCTCGCCTTCTAGGGCGAGAAGCGTAGCGGAACCCCTGGAGTCTGGGACGCAGACTAGTGAGAAGTTGTTTCTTCCAAAAAGTAATACGTCATATTATGGTCCCTAGACTATTCGTCTAATTTTAAGAAAAGGGTTAGCATTACTTAGAGGCGTGTTTGTAGCGAGGGGTGAGGGTATCGCCTTTGTATTGTTGTTGTTTGCTGTTGAGTGAGGCGTGTGTTAATTTCTGCCGAACCGTTTGGAATAAAATAGTTGCTGTGTTGAACCTGCTTGTTGTTGTAGGTAACTTCGGAAGTAGAGCAAAATGTATAATCGGTCCCTACCAGACCACTCGCACACTACACAAGGTAAAACAGCTATATTTGAAACAAGATGCCTGTGAACATTTTTTTTAAGTGTCTAATTGTAATTGGCATTTTCGCATAACATCCATCCCCGACAGGTACCTCAAGGTACTCACACGTGGAGTCAATAAAAGATTCAGTGGTCAAGATGCCACACCCTGCTTACTTCGCCCCTCCGGAACGGGGACCCGTAAAATATCCCTAGCATCTCCTGTCCTCCCACATTTTAAGTTTACAGCGTACAAGCAGCTCTCGCAGACACAGCAGCAGGTTTCTTATTAAAAATTCTGCCATTGCCGACTGCTTCCATCATTTAACAAAATGAAACACTGCGGTAGCTTATTCCTGAAATAAGAACAACCACTGTTCTAGATGGTATATAATATGTCCGTATCGAGGCAGCAAAGACGCCAAAAAGAAACGGAAGATTATAAGACAATCTGTGTATACCAGTCGTAACATCGAGCGTGTTGGAATGAGACTCGAGCGGAAAACTCTAAAATATAGATAGTAGGATTGTAAGCATGCAATGTCCATCATTGTAAAGCCGAAGAGGACACTTTCTTAGCCGTAACGAATAAATAGAGGGTAGCACACGCAGATTAAACCAGGTTCTAGTCAGAATGACAGCAGGCACAACAGAATGAAAAAGTCAGGAATAACGGTTAAATAAATTATCAACACTACAGGTCTTTCTTCATAGGAAGAGAGTATGAAAAACCATAAATCTTCATATCAGGTCTTATCTAGTCTAAGTGCACCTTTGCCCGAGTATACAAACCATAGGACACTCTACAACTCCAATGGAGAATAGTGACAGACACATGGAATGATGACGCTGTGTTTGTTGCCTCCTCTCATTGCAGAGGACCAACACTAAAGGATTCATGTGACGTCTAATGTCTACTAGAAACATTGACTACATCCAACGATGACACCATGGGACCATTGACTGGCACTGTTATTCTAAGACTCATATAGAACAATGCATTACTTCGTGTAGTTGTAAGCACAACTACTAATGTCAACAAATCATTTAGCTGTATGGTGTATTTTTGACGCATATATGTGCTGACAATGAATTGGGGTTTCGTGATAGGCTTCGTAATATATACATGCATAATGCATGCATACTCACATACATAAATACACTTATTGCTTAAGGTGACGCGATTTTGTAGAAAATTAGGATTTTGCTCAGATGCATACAAAAACACTACTCGTTCGTGTCCATATTGTGTCCCTATATACACACACCAGGCCTGCTGAATACGCTCAAAAACGTCTTCTGAATAATTGTATGAAACACATTATAATGTCTGTGCATATATGTTTGTGTGCGATGGAGCTGAGGCCAAAACGGTTGAGGAAAATAAGTGGACTTCTAGGCCACTTTTGAGGCGTCGCTGTACAAATGGATGCCGTTTGAGCTAGTTGTTGGCAAGTGCGTTATTAGCGTGATACCGATGCAATGTTGCTAAAATTTTAGTCTCGCAAACAAGTCCTGCTTTATTTGTGACGTCATTGGGATGGAATAGCTCGGATCACCGGTGCGGACAATCGAAGTAACAAAATGGAGCACGTGGCAGATTGTGATACCCGGAGTGGTCTTGTCGTGTGTCCTAAGTTTATGAACCAAAGTGTTTAGCTGGATGATTAAGATTGTTACTGTTGTAGGAAGACCTTGTGTTTGTGTGGGGCTTGCTCTACTCCGATCGAATCTCATACACTCTTAACCCAATCTAGTCAAAATGACTAGCTAACCTGGTCACCCAGCTATCGAAGTTAGTCAAACTCTCTAACGACTAATCACATGGTCAAATCGACTAAGCAATAGTCACAATGACTAGCAAGGCTAGTCAGGTGTTGTTTGACTAGTTACCTAGTCAATTTGACCACCCTGAGAGCGTTATCTTCTCTTTGTTGGGAGACCGCGATGCGCGGATCACTAGGGTTGGTTACATAACCACAGATGCGCGCTGCGTCATACCGGAAGCTTGACCTTTGCGACGGCTCTTTAACCAGTTGCTGCGGGAAATTGGAAATCTTCAGTTGAAATGTTCTGACAATCGCCTCCATACTATAAGGTAAGAATATTAAAAAGTTTTCTGTATTTTTGTATGTATTGTCGTGTACCATAGCTGGTATCAGTACTAATGAGTGCTTAGCTTCAACCATAAGTGTACTATGTGTTTTAGAATGTCGCAACGCAGCAAGACACCAACAATAACATCTGTTGGAGAAGCTGTGGATGTAACAGATGTCATGGCCATGGGCATGCTGATGGCCGCCATTTACGTGTTTATGTGCTGGTCGTTGATGATGAGGCTAAAGACCCAGTTGATGCGAAACTTCTTTGTATTAGGGCTAATATTAACAAGGTCATGCATGTATGTGTTTATTTACAATAAAGCCTTCTTGTGTTGCATATTATGTTGTCTTACTTGTTTTTACACTTGTTCTTACATGGTTCGACCTTTAATCATAGTCAAACTGACCTTCATTCATAGTCAAACTGACCAAATCTTCTAGTCGGTCTGACTAAGTACAATAGTCATTACTACTTACGCTATAGTCAATTTGACTAATGAGATAGTCATAGTGACTAATAGATTAGTCATATTGACCACTCGTTAATTGACTAGGTAGATTAGTCATTTTGACTAATCAATATTTGACTAACTGCATTAGTCAAATTGACTAACACATTAGTCGTTTGGTGGACAGTCAATATGACTAGCCAAGTTAGTCAAGTTGACTAGATTACATTAAGAGTGTAGCTTAATGAATATGGCTAACTGTTTTTGGTATTTTCCTTGAGGAGGGGTCATGGAAAGAAAGTCGTCGTTGATTTTCATTATGCTGATTGCGCTGAATGTTTTAATGTTCTTTATATTGCCAAAGAAAATGGTTTTAAAATATTGCAAGAAAGGGAGCAGGCCTGAGGTAAATATTTATCATAGTTATAGCCATCTCAGGAGAAACGTATTGCGATGTGAGGAGTCGCTATTTGCTATATAGGGATTCGATGAGCATTATTGTACGAGATGGGTGGCATATGTGAGGTTAACAGGTTAACGTACTTGACCTGGTAGTCAGCCTAAGAGATGTTACTCTAGACAGATTTATCGTCGCAAGGGAATGAAAGAAGGTTTATGTTATAAACGATATTTACTCGAGTCGATCCTATCTCAGAGAGCCAACTGGGAACATTTGAAATGAGGAACTTAGGTCATAAGTTTACCCATTTTGAACAACGTTACTTTCACTTTTAATATTATTAAGCATATGGATACAATTATGCTTTAGGTTTCCTAATCCCTTAATCTTTCTCTTATTTAATGCCGTGATTCAAGCACATAATATGCCAACTACGTTCTCTCAATCTCACCACGTTTGAGAAGATACCTCAGCATTTTCGAGTGGATCATTTTGATTGTCATCAAAGCGCCAAGTAAGGTGTGTTGGAAATACCCGCTAGTGAGTAAGTGGTTGTCTTCGAAACCTTTATAAAACCTGGCTTTCCGAGTAGTGAAAATAACGTATGATATTTATCGAGGATGCCGAGCCATTTTGGAAGGAGCCCCAAGTTCAGAAACGCCCACACGTAAGGTTACTAAGTGGTGTAGTCGTATTGCATCCAAACCCCGTTTCTTCCACAAAATGGTCACCGATATATTGCCTATAACGCATTGTAAGAATGCTAAGATGAAAATCTGTGAAAGTGCCTTTGACGACCGTTATCAGTAATATAAGTGGTACAACGTTGTAGTCCAATAAGGAACAGTGTGGGTGTAGATCTACGAGCACAAATCGTACTATTCATGAAACAACAGCAACAGCAGCCGATTATTCACTAGTATTACCAAATGTATATACCGGTGAGGTTTATTAAACATACCTTTATGAGATCGAGAAACCTAGTGCTATTTTATGACTACAATTTTATCTGGTGACGGGATTAAATTAAAAAAGCATATTTTATCGGATGTCATATCAATGGCAAAGATATAATGACAGCTAAATAAAATGGATAGCGCCGTCCATAATAGAAATTTCTTTTTTCACAAATAGTTTATACTGCCTCTTCGGAAACATATTATGTACTACAATAATGAATGATGTTATGATGTTAACTGCGCTTGCTTAAAGGATGGTGACTAAATCATATAGGCGAAATAAATAAACAACAATTCCGTTCATTGTAACAGGAAATGTGGTTCACATATACGCCGGGAAGGGGCTGCTCTACAAACCTGGTTTCTTGAAGTTGGTGAAAGGACAAAAATATATGAGTTCATTCTAAAGTTAGGAAACAATGAGTAATATATGCGCTAACTATGACAGGTTCTGAATGAGATTTTGTCCACCATATAGAACATTAATGTTACCGCACCATTTAACGACAATGATCTATGAGTCACAAATAATAACAGCGCCTTGTGCAAACAGTAATCTAATTAAGTGCCTGATGTAGAGCCATTTTTCCTCCAGAAGGGGCCTATTCACATGACTCCTTCCTAACAGACATTGCTTCTTTCAAAACAGCGCTTGGTCAGTGTGGCATTTATGCTGCTGCAGGGGAAATGTCGCGAGAAATATAAATGGGGCATCCGATATGCCGCTTTTGTTTGCATCAAACAAACATACTAGCGAGAGAAGCATATGATCATTTGCCCATCGGTTCTTATCATATGCGTCATCGCCACTTATGTGACTTATAAGAATGACGGCGGGTCCGTCAGAGTCGGAGTAGGTGACGAGAAAGCAATGAGTCTATGAGAAAAAGTGAATACGTTTTTCAGTTTTCTCCAAATTATGCATTCGGGACACTTGATCGCCAATCAGCCCGTCTTAAAACTCCAAGTTCTAAGGACGCTATGTGTCAATTGTTTTGATTTTATATACAAAGCGTGGCGTTCCTCGCCAAGTTATGTGGGTAGCGCTCGTGTATGTATTTTACCTAAAAGGACAAAGCGACGCATTGGACAATGCCAATTGGGCTTCAACACCGCCGAACTACCCCTGGTCATAAGTGCAAAGAAACCGGATAGAAAATGTCCTACATTCAGCGTGAGATGCGTGGAGGGAAGCCTTGGTAAATGGAGAGGATGTTGAATCAAGAAACAATGCAGCATCGTGACCAGAAAGCAACGGCCTCACTGATATTCTAACCAAGATGAAACATAAACATCTCCCGATTGCATGAGCTTGTCATTGGAGACGATACGATTCCATCAAGGATGTGGCCTGAAGTTTGCTAGATCCTGATTAGGAGGCGTTCTTGCTTTAGTACTGGCGCGCCATATCCTGCGGCGGCGACTTAGTGCTAGCTAGGCCGTGATTTGGGCGAGGATCTTATTCGCAACAATCACAGTGAACTCAATGTTAAATAATATATATTGACCACCATGGTAGGAATACAGCTGTTTTTATGCATCGCGTTGCTGATCGCGGTCCTCCCAAACGAAACTGTGCAAGGTATGTATGTATGTATATGGATGTATGGATGTATGGATGTATGTGTGTGTGTATGAGTGTATGCATGTATATATGTGTCTATGTATGTATGTATGTATGTATGTATGTATGTATGTATGTATGTATGTATGTATGTATGTATGTATGTATGTATGTATGTATGTATGTGTGTGTGTGTGTGTGTGTGTGTGTGTGTGTGTGTGTGTGTGTGTGTGTGTGTGTATGTGTATGTATGTATGTATGTATGTATGTATGTATGTATGTATGTATGTATGTATGTATGTATGTATGTATGTATGTATGTATGTATGTATGTATGTGTGTGTGTGTGTGTGTGTGTGTGTGTGTGTGTGTATGTATGTATGTATGTATGTATGTATGTATGTATGTGTATGTATGTATGTATGTATGTATGCATGTATGTATGTAAATATGTAATATATATGTATGTATGTATGTATGTATGTATGTATGTATGTATGTATGTATGTATGTATGTATTTATTTATGTATGTATATATGTATGTGTGTGTATGTATGCATGTACGATGTATGTGTGAGTATGTATGTATGTAAACATGTTTCTATGTATGTATGTATGTATGTATGTATGTATGTATGTATGTATGTATGTATGTATGTATGTATGTATGTGTGTATGTATGTATGTATGTATGTATGTATGTATGTATGTATGTATGTATGTATGTATGTATGTATGTATGTATGTATGTATGTATGTATGTATGTATGTATTTATGTATGTATGTATGTATGTATGTATGTATGTATGTATGAATGTATGTATGTATGTATGTATGTATGTATGTATGTATGTATGTATGTATGTATGTATGTATGTATGTATGTATGTATGTATGTATGTATGTATGTATGCATGTATGCATGTATGTATGTATGTATGTAAGTATGTATGTATGTATGTATGTATGTATGTATGTATGTTTGTATGTTTGCACCAAAATCAACATTTGCGTGTTCAATATATGTGACAGATGGCACAGATTTCGTCTCGTGCTACTCCTGTCAGTCTCCGCTGGAAGGCCACTCAGCCTGTCAGGAGTTTGTGAAGCCTGGTGACCTCGATGACTTCGTTCAAAACAACTGCAGTTACTGTGTGGTATGTTGAAATGCTTTATCGCTTCAGTCAAAATGAGCGCCTTTCTTTTAACTGTTTAATCAATATGCATCATTTGCCGCAGTATGATCCCGAATAAAAAAAACGCGATTCCTTTTCCAACCCCTATGTCGATCATCGAAGTCGTTGGATGGCTCAGCGAAGCTGTGCGCCGAATGCGTCATTGCTCGATGCGGTGATTGCGATTTATGTAGATGTGAAATATGCACCAAATTGCTTATCCTCCGAGACATATTTAACTGTGTGAACTAATAACAGGGCATCGCATGGGGTTATACTGCTATAGTGGGGCTGGTGAGATGGGGGAATATCGGGTGGAGGATTAGGGCGTGGGGTGTGGGGTATAGGGGTTGTGGTATGGTTAAAGGGGAGTGAGGGTACGGGTGTGCGGGTATGAGATTGTAGGTAGTTGAGTGTCGTTAGGGGCTGTTGTATGGGTACGGGTGTGTGGGTTGTATATGCTTTCCTTTCGTAAAAAGGACACTTTGCAGTTCTTATAATTTGAACCTCTGCGAACGTGTGTATTAAATGTAGCTACTGATCCTAAAACGAACCGCACAATGAACATCGGCGAAAACTCGACCCGGACACAATTTAACTTTGCATATATGAAACTAATTGATAGACAATTTATCTCTAGCTAGCAAGGTCAGGCTGTCACTTCAACAAATCTGTCCCATTCACTATTGCTTGCCGGTAGTTGTCCTCAATACTGTATTGAACTCTTTTCCTCCATCACATTCCATGGGGACATTACGGTTATTTATATTTCTCCAAATTTCTCCAAAATATGCCATGAATTGTAGTCGTGTATCTTGATAAGAATATAACAGTTGAATGTTCTCCCTTAAGACTGGGTTATTTGATGTATTTTATCGGCAAAAAAGCCCACGCATATGTTTCCATAATGTCGGCAATCATTATGCAAGTAAAATGTGTGTGGCCCAATGTCGTCTGAAATACAATCATTCTAAAAACATCAATGAACGTCTGGATCTAAAAGCGCGCCGAATAGAAACAGTAGTTAAATTGATTTATGATTTACTTTCAAAAGCGCCAATCACAAACAAACTGATACAGAAAAACAAAAAAAAAAAAAAAAAAAATACGGATCTGAACATTGCTCAACGTTGTAATATTAAATTAATGTAAATGATCTATAAACGAATTCGGGCTGAGGTGTTAGGTTTGAGATGAGGCTGAGGGCGTTGGTTGTTTACGTCCGGGTTTATCGTCCGCTATTGTCCAACTGAATCAAATTTTTTCCTTCGTGATATGCGCTGTACCTACAATAACAAGATTTTTGATATCACCTCGTAGCATATTTCTTGGTGTGTCAAATTGCACTTCATATATAGAGTACAGTACTCGAGAAAGCGCATACGTTTATATCTCCTCTAAAGTTGGCAGTAACCTAATTGTTCTATTGTTCAATTGTAACGAAACAGACGGACCTAATCGTGTAGAGATCACGGCCTCCTGCAATTGATCTTTTTGAATTGGTGAGAAATGTCTAATTAAAAAACCTTGAAGGTTGCGCATATTCTGAAGAGAGGCTTGATGCCTGAGAGCGGAAGTCATGAGTCCCACAATACGCAATAAGTAAATAAGCAAGTACAGGGTTTAACGGCACACCAACACTAATGTGTTAAATGATGCCCTACATAGGTGGATTGAAAATTTTGACCTGATTAAGCAACCGCCTTCTATGATACTTAGAGGGAAAGGGGAAGTCGATGTTGAAGAAGACAAAAACAATACAAGAACAAAAACAATACGAAAAAAATACCCTAGGGCATGCCACCGGCAGCCGATTGACTGGACCAGGCCAATACAGCCTCTCGTCTACGCGAAATCCGGGCCAGAGTGGTATGTTGCAGATTTGGCCCTCGCAAGGACCACTCTACTCAACCACCAGGATCCCATTGCCCAACGACACAAGTCGCAACCCATGGTCAACAGGTAGCTGCGGTGTAACGGTAACATGAATTTATACCGTTACGAAGAGTTCGTCAAACACAGTCGGCGTGTTCTCGTTTGGGTTGAAGGGCTATATTTCGCACCTAGAAAATAACATATATCAAGAGCCTTTACAAAAAATAGACCTTTCGCTCCAAAAAACTTACCACCACTCGACACTATTCTTCAATAAATGCCATCGACAGTTCGTTTCCGAACAAATCGCGATACGAAGTCTGCCATTTTGGAAACTATTAATTCTCGCGATTTCCCGCATTGCCTTAGCATCCCAAGTGGGGGGCACTTACCCTAACTCGGATAGGGGTGTGCCGCGGGACCTCGAAAACCCATACCCGTTGTACTCGTTGAGAATGAGAAAAAGTATACTCCATCGTACAAGGTATTATGCGAATGTCTAACCCGTCGTAAAAGTCGAGATGTCGAAAAAACCACCCCCTTCGTGCGGCACATGTATACTATATCTTTACACTTAAGTGCCCCCCCCCCCCGGGCTTAGCATGAGTCGTCGTCTTTCTGTGCATGCGCAGTGCATGTGGTCTTGACTTTTTACCGCTTCCCAAATTGATCAAACTATAAATAATTACCATGGATGAAATCCCCCGCCGAAAAGAGATAAAATCGTCCGTAAAACATCATTGCATTCTATAACTCCATCACTTGTGTATGTTTGGTGTTGGTAGTTGTCTGAATCGATCTAAAAATATTCGCGTTGCGTTGTTTCGAGAAACGGTAAGACGTCTACGCAGACGTCTTGTAGGGCTAGGTCAACAGGTTGCCCCTATTAGTCGCCTCTTACGACATACAGGAGGTTACAGTGGGCCTATTCTATATTCGGACCCACAGGGGAACGCCTTTGTAGTAGCTATGTACACGGGTTTGTCCGTCGCCTCCGAAACTCTCGCCATATAACAGCAGGATCGGCTGTACGCGGCTCTCGCTTAGTCACGGTTCAAGTTGGGTCTCTGCGTGGCGTCAGGATAAGGACACCCTTGCGGTTAGGCGCAGAGTCATATTATTCTACACTAGTTTGCTTTGTCCATTGCGAAAGCTTTAGATGAATAGGGATGTAGTGGGATCTTTGTCACTTAACAAATGTACATCGTACATCTACCGTCGACATGTTAATACTGTATTTGATGTTCGTTCTTCTGCTTCAATCTTAGGTCGCATAAGTGTGACAAGTGAATTACAACGTTAAAGGAAATAGTTCTGTTTGCATTATGTCAACGCATTCTTTAGTTTTCTGCAGGGATTAAAAAAAGTGTATTCCACGCAACTAATATGAGATGAAAGATGGCAGAAATTGAATTAGGATGAATTACCTGATCGTTTCGCAGAACACTACCCATTGTCCAGAGGGATGAATCAACTGTGGGCATATTGGCTATGTAGACTGACATATTATGATTTGAAGTCGTTACTAACATGTAACATTAAACCAATGGTAAACAATCAATGGAGAGAGTTATGATTGTACACAACTCAATATATGCCATCGTTTGCATCAGCACAACCTGATAACTGTTGAAGCGTACAACGCCTACGTAAAATAATGAGCTTAATACAGTAAGAGCTAATGCGTCGGCGGAATACACATGAAATATTAGAGATAATCTTATTTTCTCTTCGCCATTGTAAATGTTAAGTTCAATGCAAAATGCTAAACATTACCTCTTTTGCATTCGGTTGAATAAACTGCGGATATTTTGGCTAATGTAAGCTGATATATTATAATAAGATGTCGTTGCTAACATGTAACATTAAACCAAAGATACTCCGTCTCAGATTAAACCGGTGGTAAACAATCGATGGAGAGAGTTTAGAACGTACACAGCTCAATAGATAACATCGTTTGTATCAGCTGATAAGTTTTGTAATATACAACGGTTACGTCGAATAATGAACGTAATTTAGTATGAGCTAACGGATCGAGGTACACTGCACATGAACTATTAGAGATAATCTAAAGTTCCGTTTATCATTGTTAATGTAAATTTAATGCCAAGTGCTAAATTTCTTAATTGTCTAGAGTAACCAAGAATTTGATAGAAATAGGGTCGAAGATTTGTAAATTATACTAACGCATGAGTTGATTTCATTTTCTTTCAGAAGCGGGTTTATTCTTCACACGTAAAGCGCGGATGTATACCACTTTCCGGGGACTCCAGCGATGCCACGTGTCCGGTCGACCCTCCAATCCTTGAGACGGATTACAAAGCTTATTGCTGCAATAGCAACCTGTGTAATGCTGCCCAGCAACCGGCCATGGCCTGGTCAAATCTATGCATTGCTTTCATACTAGCTTTATCATGCATCACTCTTTAAGTGGGACACAAGACAATCCACTTATCAGGCACTGTAATCTCCTTCAACACACTTTTATCAGTCCATTTAATCGAATAATTTGTTTTATAATGAACGATTCGATGTCTCGACAAAATTAATTTTACCAGGATGAAAACGTATTTTTTCCTCATCATCACACCGGTTGAAATATCGATTTATCATATAAGTGAAACAGTACATATAGGCACGGGAATCTCCATTGCGTTACGAATGATCCGGTTGTAATACAGCCTGATAAAGTGCAGAGCTCCGAGCAAGATCTATACATAACATATAATCATGATATTTATAGATCTAATCGCACACAAGACAATCGGATCGGGAGTCTGAGGTCGGGAAATGAGCATCTATGACGACGAGTATTTTAAGATGACTCAGTCTTCAACTCACTAAATATAAACGGTTATATTGCTTATATCATCCTAATTGATGATGTTTTATATTATATATGTCCAAATCAATTTTATGTGGATAACGTATGCTTGAGTATACTATATTTCATGGTTTGTGTGTTTTTGAAGTAAAATGATATAATTATAAGAGCTTAACGTTGTTGGAAAATAATTGACTATAGCTTAATCAGTTGCGTGGAAAAACAATAGTTCCATGGTCGATGAAAAAGTTATAGAATAATGCAATAAAACTGCATACACACACGATCGCAGTACATTAACAAACAGATGAGGTTCCGATATCATTCAATACACCAATTTTTAAACATGACGTGGTGAAAAATCCATTGCTAAGTGGTAACTGGTTTCTAGTTGACAATAAAATCGGCGGCTATGCTGAGTACCCGATCGACTGTTGGTCTGTTGGGCTACTGGTGACAGGTTCAGCAGGAATTTAGAGAGACATGGAAGTGTCCCGTGTTAACTTTGTACTGGCGATAATAGAACGGAGT
Organism: Urechis unicinctus; assembly: GCA_034190875.2. Classification (NCBI taxonomy): domain Eukaryota; kingdom Metazoa; phylum Annelida; class Polychaeta; order Xenopneusta; family Urechidae; genus Urechis; species Urechis unicinctus. The sequence goes on along the minus strand of CM067345.1, from coordinate 21,667,190 downwards.
CGGGGAAGATTAATGCAGACATGTTATGCGACGATACTTGCTTTTATATCAAATTATACAGTATTTAGTGGAAACCCAAGGCATGTCGATTTGCAACCTATATATATATATATATTTAATCCGTGGCTCCAAAGCTATGACGCGGTATTAGGGGCTAATATGTAAGTGGTACCCAACCAGCATAGCAGGGATAATGCATTATTTCAACAAACCACTTCAATGACTTATCCTTCCGAATTCACAACGGCGTTATCATTTACGCACAGTCCATCATATTAAGTGTAAATCATATGCATACGTGAACAGACGTGTCAGAGCGCAGGAGTAAGACCGCGGAGGAGACCCTAACCAGCAAGCGTGTGATATGAAGTCGAAGACGTCATCCAGCCATCTAGCCCTACAGGACGTCTACGTAAACACCAAGATGTTCGACCGAGGCTACCAGCCATCAAGTGATTGTATACTGAGCCTAGTGAGGTGTGGGGGAGGGTGGGGGCGACCCAACCAGCAAGTGTATGCAGTGAAGCATGAGAGGAGACCTAACCACCAAGTAGGGTTTTCTCTTTCAATTAGTGACAATTATCTAGTTTTTCTTGATTAGTTGGGTTTCTACACAGATAATTGTTACTTCATGTAATATTTCATACACACACGAACGCAGTACCTTAACAAACAGATAGGGTTTTTATATCATATTATCATTGCACCAATACAATGGAGCATAGGTGAATAAAACCGAACATATATTCATGCTGCTTCATTTTATAAAATAACAAAGCAGTTTTAATTGCCGTAACAGATTAGCCAATCGGAGCTTGCCTTGCTAACGCGTTTGGCTAAATCCGGAGATCGCCGAATAAACACACATTGTTGTTCCGCCACCTTTGTTACGCTGAAGTGATAGGGCGCCGCGCGAGAATGCTGATCATTGGCCAGCCATGAAACCACGGAAAATACCGAGCACTGTTTTATTTGGAAAGAAAACCCCCAGAGTCGAGGGATGAAGACTAGGTCCAAGCACCACGGATAATTATTCTGCTAAGCAAAGTCAGGATATCGCTTGGATGTGGCAGGTATACACACACGTTTTCGCGTCGGAGAGGTATCTCCGCCCGTCTCAACCTCGGCGTTGTCAGACGCATTACTACAGTCCATGAGCAAATGCACACGGGGACGGTCATGGCCAAAGGCGTCTGTAGCATTTCATTATGATAACTAACTGTGATCATTATGATAAGTTCATAATGGTGTACTCCACGAGGGTCATGCAGTCTGCGTCCCTGAGTCCAGGGGTTCCGCTACGCTTCTCGCCTTTTAGCTGGCGTGCAGAATTGAATATCATTAACATGGAAACAGGCCCCGCAGCCAGGGGCTAGGGCACCTTGACTGAGGGTCATTGCTGTTTGGTTGGATTCCAGAGAGGTGCGTTGTGAATCCACTGTATTCATCTTAACCTGTTAACCTGGATTACATTGGCTACACACTTGGCGGGCACAGTTCAATTTCTTTTTATACCAGCCAAGTTTGTACACTCAAGCGTAAATATGAACATTTTATTCAGTTTTAAAGTTATGCACTATTTGAAAGAGCTGGTCACCCTTTTCATTACGTTGTAAAGCTCTTGGCGGATTGTTAATACCCAGTGGGCACAACACGTGGAATCCACGTGGAAAATACGTGGAGAAACTGGTGTAATTCACGTAGATAATACGCGTAAAAGGCAAGTTGAATTCACGTGGATATGGACACGTGGAAAACACGTGTGCTCTTCCACCTAAATTCAACGATACAAAATATCTGTATTCAGGTGGTTTTTACTTCCTCTTTAGTAAATTTTTTTGTTTTTTAATATATTTCACAAGATCATTGAACCAAGTACATTTATTTCTCAGAAATATCCAACTATAAGTGCTACATGATCACAAATAACAATATTAAACATGTTTTAAACATTACGAGCAAATGTCAACATACAAAGGCAACAAATTAGTGGAAAAAGGTAGGTTTGTTCATGAAACACATTAAACCGGTCACTACATGCATGAGCATCATGAATATACACAGATATAACATGATTTACTTTCACCCTAATAAAATGCAAATTATAAAATGTACTTAAAAGGCCACTGAAATGCAAAACCGATCGCATTTTGATGATAATTTTTAAGTGACTTTCTGGGTGACGTCACCTAATTGACACAAATCAGTCAAATTCGTCTGGGTAAATGGCTTTCATCAGTAAACCACTAAACGAAAGTGAGTGAATGAGTTTGATGACTTCATACAGGAAAGTCTGCGAGTTTGATCGATAATATCTCGGCAACCAGTTATGACATCTCAGTCATACTGTTGTCAAAATATCACAAAATCATCTTCATAATTAGATGACAACACAAATTTGAATTTTGTATGTAAGTGGCTCTTTAAGTAAACGATCTAGTCAAATCTATGAAAAATATAAATGTGTGAGTAAATCAACAATCATTACCAATAGGCAATATTTAAACTTCTCTTGGGTGCATTTTTTAGTCGGTTGGCTAGAAAGACATTAACAGCAGCCTCGGTGAACCCATGACTCTTCACTACACTTTCTGCATAGTACAAAGAGGACAATATAAGCTATCTAATTTCATACATCGTACAACTGACTTTCATTATTTATTGTGTATCATTAAAATAAAAAACTATCCAGGACTTCTAAGTAATTAGCCAATGGTGAACCTACCGACAATTAATTTGCAGAGTGCCATTTTCTCAAAGCTGGCTTTGTCACCTGACCCGTTCATGTTAAGCTTGCACTGCAGGGAATTAGTGATTAATCTGCAAGCAATATGTCTGAATGAATACAATTGGTGCATGAAGATTTCTTAAACATTGCCAATTCAGACAAAATGCATAAGTGCAAGTTGTTTGGATAATGGATTTACATCATATACATAGAGAATCTCACCTGCTTGTCAAATCGTTCATCGTATCCCGGACACTGCACAATGATTTTCATACACTTCTAAAACTGACACAAAAATGTGACATTTGGAAAATATTTCATTGCTGTTTATTAGATCTAATGCCCACTCCTCCTTAAAAAAACTGCAATCTTACATACCCACAAATTCTTTCTCTGGTTGTCCATAAACTGCTCATTTAAATGTTGAAGTTCCTCAGTGCTGTTCATCTGCACAGCTTCAGGAAGCATTTTGCCACTATCGGCCAGCTCTCTCCTCTCCTGCCTGTTCAGTATATCCCTGATTTGCAGAGGCAGGAGAGGAAGCGCTCCTGAAAACCTGTGCACAAACAAATTATGCAGTGTTCAATTACTATGCTGCTGACTACAAACTCATAAATAATACCTTTCTCAATAACAGCATTAAAACAGAGCAAATATTTAAAGAAAATATTCATAAATGTGCACTTATGTTAAAGGAAAACCATCATTGCTCAACCGATGACTGCTAGAATTGAGTGACAGATGAGCCATGACTGTGGGACTGAGTGAAAAATGAGCGATGATGACCGTGTGGAACGGATTGACAGATGAACGATGACTGTGAGATGGACTGACTGATGAACAATGACTGTGAGATGGACTGACAGTAGCCCTACAAGACGTCTGGTATAAATTCATGTTACCGTTACACCAGGTGACCAGAGGCAGAGCTAGACTGACAGATGAACGATGACTGTGAGATGGACTGACAGATGAACGATGACTGTGAGATGGAGGAACAGTCAACAGATGAACCATGGCGTGTGTATAAGATGGTTGTGGTGTATTAAGGAGCAAGCCTCCAAAAAACCACGAGGCGTGCCTACAGCCTTTCCGCTGCAACTAACTAGATGCAACGGCTGGCACTTTGCTGAGAGCGATAATACAGGTTTCATGCACCAATGAGCATAAAATCATAAACCATGAAGACATTATATACGGCAAGCAGTTTTTGTACAGCTACTTGAGTAAACTTATTTTCATTGAAAGAATTACATTTGAATATGACTCACTTGTAAACTTAGAAACTGTCAAAAATATAGCAAATGAATTCTCAATTTTCCAAAACTGCAGCAAATCGCGCCAATCTGCAGTTAGCGGTTAACCCCCGGGTGGGGTCTCCACCACGGACCAGCAGGTCACGGGCCCGGGGGGGGCACTTGGCCTTATTCTGGATAGGGGTGTGCCGCGGGACCTCGAAAACCCGTACCCGTCGTACAAGGTCAAAATGGCCAAAAGCATACCCCGTCGTACAAGGTATTATGCGAATGTATAACCCCTCGTACAGATTGAAGCTCAAAAACATACCCCGTCGTACAAGTATGAGGCCAAAAAACCCGTCGTACAAGTCAAGAGGCCGAAAAAAACATACCCCGTCGCGCGGCACATAGGTACTACCTCTATACCATTAAGTGCCCCCCCCGGGGTCACGGGTTCGAACCTCGCCTACGTTTGGAGAGTATCTCACCTGAATTTCGACTCATTGTTCCAGGAGACCCCTGTCACGATAGTAACTAAGCAGATGAAAGCCAAAAACCGTCATCATCCCCAGAGCTCATAGATCGATAGCACCAAAAGTTGTGAAACCCACTATATCTTGGCATATCTAGCACAAGCCTAGCTGGGGCTGTCAGGTTAACACATGGCCATATTTCTGGTATAAACTGAAAAAAAGAATATTTAAATAATAATTTACAAATGGGTCCTAAAATACACGTCTTTTCCACGTGTTTGTGACACGTCAATTCCACGTGATTAATACTCGTGGAATCCACGTGGATATATCACGTGAAAACACGTGGATCCACCAATTCACCAAAAATCCACATGATTTCCACGTGGATTCCACGTGTTGTGCCCACTGGGTAGCCACTTGGAAGTAACAAACCCTGATCCGACGTCACATCTTTGGTAACGTTATCTTGTCCACGCCGCTCACTTGTACAAAGCAGAATACCACGTCCGTATGAAGCATTACATGCGGTCTTATGTAATCTCAAATAAACCAGAGAGAGCCTTCAGGTCAAGGTTATTTGTACACTCTGATTGTGGTAACGTTCGCGGATAACCAGGCCTTCATGACATCTATGAAGAAAGCATAATGGGCGTTCAGCTCGGCGTCTGGGTGCACAGCCTTGCCGCACATATGCCTTTGTTACCACCGTGATAGAGAAAAGACTTGTCTGCTGCGAACCAACGGTACCATAAACGTTCATGTATCGGAATATTCACCTCAAAAGCTTTGTCCCGGCTTTTTAAAATGAATTCACTGTAAGCACGACGTTGTTGGTAGCATTCTTGATGGAATTGTTTGTGAGTGTTATAACACGAAACGGACGTGAAAAAAAAATAATTCTGCCCGTCCGCAGGACTAATCTAGTTTGGCTTCGACGCCAGAAACTGAAATATGTGTGCTGTGACACACCTCTTGCGTGATGGCACCCGGAATCGCTGAGTTGAACTCATATATATATATATATATATATATATATATATATATATATATATATATATATATATATATATATATATATATATATATATATATATATATATATATATATATATATATATATATATATATATATATATATATATATATATATATATATATGTGCGTGTATGCGTGTTTGCGTATATATACCCGCTTTGATTGCACCGGGACATCCAGTGCACACTGTCGCTGAGACATAAAGACAGTATATACACGGACCGATAATAGCTGGTAACGCGCACTATTATAAGATCACAAGCTGCTGCCACTTAGATGTTTTGACATGACCCCTAAACCAAGTCAATACACCGCGAGAGCGATGAATGCTGCCGCTGATTGATTACGTAAGGTTTTGGCCTGTTTTTGACATGACCCCCTACCCAAGTCAATGCAAACCCAGCCAAGGCCTTTGGTCGATTACGTAAGATTTGGCCTACTTAAACACGAACTGCTGTTAGCCTGCGGCTAAGCTGCTGCAGTAGAAAACCTTGAAACTAATCGTCCTTTTTGCTGTTTTTTGTTACTGTGAATGCTAAAAATACTGTTACAATCATTATCACGAGGCCAAGTTCTATATTCTGACAAAATTTCATGTCCGTAAATACAGCCGTTTCAGAGATATCAGCGAGGAGAGAAGTCGTAGCAAAAATCGCGATAGGTACCCTAAAATACATGTCATTATACAAAGTACGAAAGGTGAAAATAAGTATTTTTTTCGCCTATTCCATGCTACGATAATTGCTTGTTACAACCATATAATTCATATGTTCGTAACCGCAGTAGTTATGGAGGAGATAGTTACAGAAAATGGGGGAAAAAAATCGACGAAAAATCAATCCCATAAGCCTCCAACACTGCGCATGCGCGTCAAATTGGATCGCCAGTTGTGTCTCAACTTGATCTATCATTCCCCAAAATTTCATGTTGATATGTTTAACCGTTCCGGGGAAAAGCCCGAAAAACCTTGACTGGAGAAAAAAAAAAAAAAAAAATACTGGCTAAACCAATATGTCTTCCAACTATCGTTGGAAGACATAAATATATATATATATATATATATATATATATATATATATATATATATATATATATATATATATATATATATATGTATATATATATATTTATTTATATATCTATGTATATATATGTATATTTATATATATGTGTATATATATATATATATGTTTTATATATATATATATGTATGTATATATATGTATGTATATATATATGTATATATACATATATGTGCTATATATATGTATGTCTCTATATATATGTATGTATATATATCTGTATATATGTATATATACATATATATGGTATATATATCTATAAATATATATATATTATCTCTACAGATATGTATGTATATATATATCTGTATGTCTCTATATATTTATATATATATTTTATATATATATCTTTATAGATACATATATTATATATATATATATATATATATATATACGTATATAAACACACACACTTATAAATATTCACATGTATATGCTATTTATAGATAGCTGCTCGGCGCTCGGAAGCTTGGCATCGGAAACCGTGTGCATACATATATATATATATATATATATATATATATATATATATATATATATATATATATATATATATATATATATATATATATATATATATATATATATATATATATATATGTGCGTGTATGCGTGTTTGTGTATATATACCCGCTTTGATTGCACCGGGACATCCAGTGCACACTGTCGCTGAAACATAAAGACAGTATATACACGGACCGAGAATAGCTGGTAACGCGCACTATTATAAGCTGCCGCTTAGATGTTTTGACATGACCCCTTTGCCAAGTCAATATTGAGCTGACGAAAGTGAGAAATGCTGCCGGTCGATTACGTAAGGTTTAGCCTGTTTTGACATGACCCCCTACCGAAGTCAATGCAAACCCAGCCAAGGCTCTGGTCGATTACGTAAGGTTTGGCCTACTTAAACACGAACTGCTGTTAGCCTGCCGCTAAGCTGCTGCAGTAGAAAACCTTGAAACTAATCGTCCTTTTTACTGTTTTATGTTACTGTGAATGCTAAAAATACTGTTACAATCATTATCACGAGGCCAAGTTCTAAATACTGACAAAATTTCATGTCCGTAAATACAGCCGTTTCAGAGATATCAGCGAGGAGAGAACTCGTAGCAAAAATCGCAATAGGTACTCTAAAATATATGTCATTATACAAAGTACAAAAGGTGAAAACAAGTATTTTTTTCGCCTATTCCATGCTACGATAATTGCTTGTTACAACCATATAACTCATATGTTCGTAACTGCAGTAGTTATGGAGGAGATAGTTACAGAAAATGGGGGAAAAAATCGACGAAAAATCGATCCCATAAGCCTCCAACACTGCGCATGCGCGTCAAACTGGATCGCCAGTTGTGTCTCAACTTGATCTATCATTCCCCAAAATTTCATGTTGATATGTTTAACCGTTCCGGAGAATAGCCCGAAAAACCTTGACTGGAGGAAAAAAAAAAAAAAAAAAAAAAAAAAAAAAAAAAAACTGGCTAAACCAATATGTCTTCCAACTATCGTTGGAAGACATAAATATATATATATGTATATATACATGTATTTATATACATATATATATATATATATCATATATATGTATATGTATAGTTATATATATATATATATATGTATATATGTATATATATATATATATAAATATGTATATATAGATATATATATATATATATATATATACACATTTATTTATATATCTAATATTCACATATATATGCTATCTATATATGTATTTTATATATATAGATAGCTGCTATGGGCGCTCGGAGCTTGGCATCGGAAACCGTGTGTATATATATATATATATATATATATATATATATATATATATATATATATATATATATATATATATATATATATATATATATATATATATATATATATATATATATATATATATATATATGTGCGTGTATGCGTATTTTGTGTATATATACCCGCTTTGATTGCACCGGGACATCCAGTGAAACCACACTGTCGCTGAGACGTAAAGACAGTATATACACGGACCGAGAATAGCTTGTAACGCGCACTATTATAATATATGCCGCTTAGATGTTTTGACATGACCCCTTTTTGCCAAGTCCATATTGAGCCGACGAAAGTGAGAAATGCCGTAACGCGGTCGATTACGCTGCCGTTTAGATGTTTTGACATGCCTACCCAAGTCAAGTCAATGCGAAACCCAGCCAAGGCCGCCTGGTCGATTACGTAAGGTTTGGCCTACTTAAACTGCGAACTGCTGTTAGCCTGCCGCTAAGCTGCTGCAGTAGAAAACCTTGAAACTAATCGTCCTTTTTACTGTTTTTTGTTACTGTGAATGCTAAAAATACTGTTACAATCATTATCACGAGGCCAAGTTCTAAATACTGACAAAATTTCATGTCCGTAAATACAGCCGTTTCAGAGATATCAGCGAGGAGAGAACTCGTAGCAAAAATCGCGATAGGTACTCTAAAATATATGTCATTATACAAAGTACAAAAGGTGAAAACAAGTATTTTTTTCGCCTATTCCATGCTACGATAATTGCTTGTTACAACCATATAACTCATATGTTCGTAACTGCAGTAGTTATGGAGGAGATAGTTACAGAAAATGGGGGAAAAAATCGACGAAAAATCAATCCCATAAGCCTCCAACACTGCGCATGCGCGTCAAACTGGATCGCCAGTTGTGTCTCCACTTGATCTATCATTCCCACAAATTTCATGTTGATATGTTTAACCGTTCCGGAGAAAAGCCTGAAAAACCTTGACTGGAAGACATAATAAGGGAACAGCTCTGGGGCTACAAAGTGTGACGTCGCATCCCTGATAACATTCTTCATTGTCTTTCTCTGTAGCATTCTAGTCATGTCTGAGAGGTAGTGTCTCAAATACCTTGTAGAGGATAAATATCAAATTCAAATGGATATTTAGAAAATGACTGTGGCTACAACATAAAGATGATTCAACCGTTAGAAACGTTTTTTAAAGACAAAATACAAGTCGTCCTTATATCAATGCTACAGGAAGGATAGATGGATCAAGTCTAGGCACGAGAGACGCTCATATTTAGACTGGCCGTAAGTTAGCGGTCAGCGCGCTGGGTCTTTGTTTGTATTGATCCGTCATGGAGAAGTTTGTCTTTTGGTGAGCGCAATATGGTTTGAATATTTTAAGGCACAATCATTGAAGTTGACATTAGTTTCGTTTGAAAACAGCAAATATTCTACTTGCGTATATTCGGCGAGGGCACTCTGTAATTGGGAGACATGTCAGGCAAATTACACTAAGTCTGACAGACTGATCGTATCATGTTCCATTTTGATTAAAATGATTTAAATATTAGGTTGGCTCAGTCATCTCCCTGGAATGCTGTTTGATAAGCCACAGGAACTCCCGAATGTTGGAGTCAGTCTAGGCATGAAAGACACTCTACAGTGGCCGTAAATGAGCGACCAGCGCGATGCGTCGTTGTTTGTCTTCAGCTGAGTGGTTTTGTACATGCACTTGATATAAGCAGAGATAATTTGCGCTTCAATAAATTTTTTTTCATTATTTTATTTCCTCTTGGTTTATCAGTTGGTGTTTAAGTAGTGGCGCATTATATTTAGGGATTTGTCCTGTCTAATTTTCAATATATTAAGGCCATATGCAGCGTGTTAATCCAGCATTGTCGCCATTAGCTTTACGGCCACCCTCCTGTGGTCTGCTATTCACGCCAAGGTGTTAATTTAAAAAATTAAGCAGGCCTGTCAGCATCGCTCAAGACCTTATATACAGTTGAAGACCTGCCAGCTACCTGCGATCCCCACTACCTTCAAGCACCTCAACATATTCAAGTCTTTATCTTTTGATATTTGTGCACAATCAAAATTATCGCACTTTTTCTAGCGCGTTTCTGGTTTTGTTTTCTTCATTTTTCCTTAGTTACTCTTTCTTTAGTTGTAATCCATATATCTTCTTCCCATTCTCATACTCTCCTATAAATCAGCATGGAAAAACCGCTCTCCATAGGTAATCTTAGATCACATACCGAATCACACCCTATGGCCGTATCTCGGCCCAGATTATTCTCTTCATGCCAATCTATTGACTGCGCATCAACATCACCCGTCATCTCATATCATCCCCCCCTCCTCCTCCTCCTCAAGTCACTCCAAAAGCTTTGCAATCTTCCGGTCAACACCAATGTTATCTCGTTCAAAACAAAATAAACAAAAGATATCATCCATGGTGTATCCAAGGCTATTTCTGATATCCAACTCCTTTAAGTCCCCCGACCATACAACATCACAGCTATCCACACACTAGGCAAAGTTGAACTCACTTCCTCTACATCCCAAATGCATTCCAAAGTTCAGATAGTTTATGTATTCTATAATGTCAAAGTTCACATTCCCCCACCAATAAGATGTTTAAGCGCAACCAGTTTGGTCATACAGTTACGTACTGCCCCAATACCACCTCCTGAAACATATTCAATATTCTGAATATTCCACACTAAACAAAAAGAGCGCCAATTGTGGAGATTCACATAGCGCAGCTCTTTAAAGGCTACAAAGCATACTCCAATGCCAAAACTGTCATCAATATCAGAACAACAAAGCAAATATCATATGAACAGACAGCCTCTCTTGTCCCCTCTCCCCACCTCTCCAACTCTCTGCCCCTACCTATCTTCTGGCTCAGCCTACCCCCACGACCAAATTGCAACCTCTTACTCAACCCCTCCCTCCATTCCATTTATCTCATCCTCCGTCTCAACCTTTGACCTCTACGCCCCCTCATCACTCCACCCCCTCTTCATCTCTCCCTTCAACTATGATTCCTCCAAGGCAGCAACAATTACCACAAATACTTACGGATTTTGTCTACTCGTTAACAGCCATCTTATCATCCCCCCTATCTGCCGAAACAAAATTCCTATTAAAACCTTCCTAGTTATTTTACTGTTAGAAATGATCGTCTCTCTTCTGACCATGGAAGCCTAGCTATGCTAATCCATAAATATATCCCTTTTTCTATTATAAATTTACCATATGGCGTTGAACATCAAACCATTCAACATCGCTAACCAAACATATCACATCTCCAATATTT
>CM067345.1:21600538-21650538 GCA_034190875.2 Urechis unicinctus | reverse complement strand
TGTCTGTGGTGTCTCAATGAGAATATACTATCATAATATGACCCGAGACAATACTTGGTTATGAGACGTTAACTGCAGCAATTTCTACATTTCTATGTGATATATTCAAGAAATATGTCTGGCAATTTTACTCTCCAAAATGAACATCCACTTAAGATCTGTTGGTGTTTTGACTTGTGATCATGTAAGGTCATATGCTGTGTATCAGAAATGATGAATTTGATGACCTCATCATTCTTCTGATGAAAGAAATGTACATGAAGCAAGGCTTCACCTCCTTCTTTGATTTTAACAGTGAGGATAATATTTATTTGAAGGTGAGAGGAAGATTTCACCTGGTGTTCTGTGGTAAATACTCAGTTGCTGGTTGGTCTATTCATCAGTTCATTTGACAAAGAATGTTTATGAGATGGGCAGTTTTGGCTTAAGATGTTTGATTGTTCTGATTAACGTTAAACTCATTGGCCTGGATCTATGTATTCTGGCTATGCACATTATGCAGAGCATATGTTTTCTCTATACTACTGTCTGTGTATACTTTGTGTACACTTTTATATTAACTTGGGAATCCTTTGTGTTGTGTTAACTTTGGTACTCTGATTTAACTTTCACCTCTAATGGAATAATTTATGCATGCGTTAAATGTCGTAATTTATTCACAAAATGATCCCTGAGTGCTTAATATGGGGCTGAACAGCCTCTTTAACCCAAAGGGAATTAGTGGCACATTTGTGGCAGTCTGAAATTACACTTGGTCTTCTCTTATACTTATGGCCACTAAAACAATCATCTAAAGAATTTAATATGGACTCTTAATGGCTCCCTGTAAGCTAATAATCAGTGGTTGTACATTTTCTTATAGAGTAAGGTAGCAGTCTGAATTAGTATGTGCACCCCTTTCATGTTGAACGCTTGTTGCATAGTGAACATTAGCCCTGTATGACCTTTGACCCCAAGTTATTATTGAAAAACATTTCATTTAATTATGTCAAAAGCAGCAGAGCTTCGGGGCCTGTTGGCCACTTTTGAAATAATTTTCATTTCCTTTGTTAGCTTCAGGACCAGGCTCCAGACATAGCACCAGTCAGCAATGTTGATTTCAGTATTCTGACTGTGACTGGTAAATTTGGAACATCAGCACTTGGTATGGATACTTCTTCTGGAAAAATACTCATATTGTCAAAGGTGGGTATTTCCAAACAATACATATGATCACATCGGTGCAGAATCTTCAACTTTGTGTTTGCAAGTTAGCATGTACACAAGTATTGGTCGATGATGGCCTGTCCAGAAAATGATGGTAGTATCAGTAAAATGATTAATCATTCCTTTTTCAGAAGAGTTCAATAAGAAAACAACTGTGGGTGGGTTCCATGAGGTTTGGTGAGGTGGGGGGGGTGGGGTTAGCTTTTATACTGTTTGTAGTACTGCACCAGTAATCAGATTTATTGCATATTACATTGTCAAACTAAGCACTAGATGATACTGCAGTGCAAGTACCTATTTATTCATGCAGGTCATTCCAATATCAAACAGAAATATAATTGGATAGAATGTGAAGTGGTTAGTTTGCAGATACAACGATGCCATGGGGATTGTTGTGAATTGAATGTTAATGTTGGTATAGGCACTGCTTCGTGTTGGTTGTTTAAAGCACAATATGCTGCTGCTGCAGGTGGAGGGTTGGGATGAAACACAGCTTGTCCTGGAAAGATTTCCCAAGCTAAGAAACGAAACCTTAATGACCCCGTTGTGGGCCATGATCTCCAACAGCAAGATTCTCCTCTGTCAAGAGGCAGATTTCTGTAAATCTAGCTTCACTTATATCCTTGTACAAGTATATGACTGATCAAATACATTTGAAGGTGGCTACCACTGCTATATTGATTAAGTGTAGCTCTAGAATTAATCTTGAAAATTATTAACCTATTGATGTGTGCTGTAAGTTATTTTGGATTCATGATATATTTGATAACACTGATTATCATGGGTGACCAGAATGTTATTTATTCATTTTTATCCTCTTCCTAAAATTGTTATCCAAAATTTACAATCGAAATAGTAAATTTTTATCGTGCATTTACAATTGTAAAATTAAGTAACATGAGTAATGAAGCACTCTTTGGTAATAGCCACTGATATAATATCCTTGCAATGAGGGCTATTTCAAGACTTGGGTATCTTTGATATCATCTATCACTTTAGTCATATTAATCTGGGTTTCAAATATTTTTTCTGTTGAATACTGCAGTTGAGAATTTACCTGAGGCGTTACTGGGTAACTGCTTGGACAGTTATCCGCCAAAATATTTAAATAATGCCCTGATCCAACTCCAATCGGCAGGGGAGTTTTTACAAACCCATGGAATACTATTTTTGAACTGGACAGGTATGTCAATCGTGTCGTTGATGTTTGCCAATGGATTGTAAGTAAATATGGTCCAGACCATTGAGATTCCACTGTTGTGGTGACATATTTGGGATCTGTTATGATTGACTGCAAGTGTCTGGATTTTTTAAACTACATTTTTGATTGCTTTCTTAATTATTGTGATTTTGTCCATATATCGTTATTGTTGTTATTCGTTGTTTTGTACTTGTTAGTTTGCTACTTCATTCTGTTAACGACATTCTAATTTGAACACCACCCTTTCTGCTACGACGTGTTTTTTAAAAGAAATAATGCAGTTTATTGGCCCACAAGTGTGTATAGATTCCGTGACATATCATGTTTTATATGGCAATGATGTGGTCTGTTACAGTGCCTTATTTATCCTGTTCCTCGGACCTTAAGCGTGTCAAAATAAATAGTTTACAGTGTAGTCTGATGTTGGAGACCATTGATGCTACAGATGTTGAGGATTTGGTGGAAGATTTGCTTATGCGGATGTCTCCTTACATTGCTGCCCCCGAGGTGCGTGGTGAGTTGGGAAACTGGCAAGGCAGTGATGTAGTGTGATATGTGTATCATAATGTCTGATGCATCTATCATGATTAAGTGATGCATGTGGTATGATGTTGATATCAATTGTACGATGTTGCACCCATTATGGTGAAGGGTATGACACATCCACTGTGATGTGGGATGATGCTAATATCCTGATGAGTCAGAGATGACAGATAATGAAGCTCGTCTGTCACTGCCTGTAGATGCTGTGTGATGAGGACCCCAGGGTACTGCGGGCCAGTGCTGTTTGGGCTTATGGGGGGCTAGTGTGGGAGCTGGCAACTGGTTATCACTTCCATTACGCCCAACGTCATATTCCACGCGAGGAATTGCGGAAAAAAGTGAGAACAATTCATTTCACCCTGGTGTTTGGTCTGTACTAATTGTTCTCAAATAAGCCTATGATGTCATTAATGAGTTTCCTTATACAGTCTTTTTAGCTCTGCAGTTTAGAAAAACTTATCATATACCACTACTCGAGCATCCATACGGCCGTCAGTTTGTAAACTTTGATGGCTAAAACAAGTTAGCAGCCCTAAATCATACATGGACTTCTCTTATGTCAAAATCTTTGTGCAAAATGGAAATCAGCTCGGTCGAGAAACTTAGAATGGAGAGGATATCAATGACCTTCACCATATTTTCGAGATCAAAGCCTCAAATTTAGAATCTTCCAATCAGATACATTTGAGTGGCACATTTTGAAAAATATTGCTTGTAAAATATTATAAATAGACGTAGAAAGTCGTTAGTTAAAAGGTCACATCCACAAATAATAATTGTGTGAATCTGATACATTTATGATGGCACGTTTTCCTGCAAATTAAGCTAGCAGCAGAAAATTGCACATGCACCCCTTTAATGTTGATGGCTCCCAGTAAAATACAGCCTTATATGACGTTTGATCCCTGAGTTATTATTGAAAAATCTATTTTACAATGTTAACCCGTGTGGAATCAGAACTGATGTTTCTAAGCAATCAGAAGACCTATTGTCATTTCTGTCAAGCTCAATTATAATCTGGTGGGACTTTAGATTGATGAGAACACCTGTGACCATGGTATCATATCAAGGTCACCCTCAAATAAGGAATATCTGGTACATTTAGATGCCATATTAGCCAATTTAGCTTGTGGGATATTTTCAATGTACTTATCAATGTATTTTAACATACACTTATGTGTTATGTGGTTCATTTTTATTAGGACAAAGTAATATGATTTTGGGGCTCTATGGTCCCTTAGAGTGTGCCATTGAATTTTATGTACTGTAAATCTATATACCTTATGATGAAGTCATGTCATAACTTTTCATTGTAAATCTTGGCTTAAGCCGAGATTTGAAGACTTTTAGCCTGTTGTTTAATATATGGTGTCATATTGAAAACATTCACTAATGCATTTTTGCTATAGCTTCTGTGTAAGTTTATTCACCAAACATGCTGTTGATTGTCTTTTTATTATTATTTCTATTTTAGCTTTCCCAAGATCCACTCTCTCATAAATATGGATCATGTTCGCCTCATGTGGCATCATTTGTTGATTCTCTATGTCAGGTGAGGTGTTGATCAACTCAGGTAGGCTTTGTCTTCTCCTTTTGCTAACAGCTTAATACATCACTTTCATAAAGACTGAATGGTTTGTGGTTTTGTTACTGTTCAATGTAGACACCCTGTAGCTCACTTGTTTGTCGTTAATTGCTGCACATACTTGACCTTCTGTTGTTATGATGCTCTAGATGAAACCTGAATCAAGGCCGAAGTTGTTTGAGCCAGGATTTGATATGTTGTATGTTTTGACAAAGTCTTCAGATAGGTCAGTATCACTTGTCTGCTGCTTGTAGTTGCTGATCGCTCATGTTGTCTCGAAAATCAAGAACACGATCCATAGTCGCTAAGCTCCCAGTATCAGCTAGTTGTTACAGAAAGAAACTGACATAAAATCTTCAGTATAAGTCCGACCTTTTCAGGAAATGCTTTCTCTGTGTTTTTGGAAAGGATCATGAGCCCTGGTTTTTGGGTGTTTAAAGAGAACCAGAACCGAAAAACTTGTAATTCTCTTAAATTTTCAGCTCTGTGGTTCAGTAGAGCATTTCACTAACCTTTGATCTGTCTGCGATGTGTCCGTCTGTTCGTTAACTTTTGATGCGGCATGTCTTATTAATCAACATAGCAGGGGTTATTGGTGACCCTGACTTTCATCTCAAAGAAACAGCTAAGGATGCCTGTCCAAAAAAAAAGGGTTTTATAAATGCATTTAAATAGCTTGTGTCACCGCTGGGGTATCAGATGGGGAACGTTTTTCGCAGCAATTTGCAAAACTTATGCATTGACCCCTCTGGTGTTGAAAGATCCTTGCCATCTTATAATGAGCCCTTTATGAATCTGACACCTGAGTAATTTGAGAAAAATCCATTAGAGACTTTTGATGGCACATTTACTTAAATTTTGCATGGACCTCTCTTATGTTGTTTGCTCCTTGCAAACCTAAATAAGCCCCATTTAGTTATTTGAGAAAAACGTACAATGATAATATCTTTGCATAGTAAAAATCCTAAAGTTAATAGTAGATTTAATCTTGTCATAACTTTTTTTTGAAAATCACGTCGAAAGTAGCTGAGCTGCTTGTTTTAATGAAATACTGTGATGTAACTTGTTGTTGAAAACAGCCTTGATCGGAAGTTACCGCAGATTTCTATTGAGAACAGTTTGATCAGATTCGTTTTTGAGTTCGCCTTAAAGTGTGGTTGTTGTGTTGTATCAGGGGGTGAGGATAAGGTGATACACCCTCAGCAATCCTCCTTCCCGGTGTATGTGTTCCTGAATTGTGCCATCTCACATCACCTTCATTATCGGCTCTTTTATATGTTATATATGCTTTTCGTTGTTGTAATAGATTCCTGAATAAAATATGACTTTATTATTATCGTTTTTATGGCTTTCTGAGTAGAATATGCCTGGTGTGGGGTGGTGGATTAGTAAATGAACAAGATTGATGAGTGCTGTTTGGTTTCGTTGTGTGCAGCAAAAATATTTTCAAAAGGTCTAAAGCGATTGTGCCAGATGTCCTAGATTCAATCTAAGGTCTTGTATCTACAATTAATAGGACCATACCAACTGGCTATTTTGTGATGATTTTCACATAGTGGCTGAATGTCTGGAAACTTTAAACTTGGTTTCCAAGGTACGGTTGCCATGCAACTTACTAGGCAACCTTGTTACAAATATGGGGCTGAACAGTCTTTAAAGTTGTTCAATAGTTTTAGTTACTCCACCAATCCATCCCGTCAACTAAGATACAGTGGTTGATACCTCAACTCGATACAAGAAATCAACATGGTCCTTAATATGTATTCTAAGGTGAATGGTAAATGTTGTTGCTACAACAAAATAAGAATAGGCAGAAGAAATTGGCCAGCATACAGAGTTGAACAGTACTGTTCATGGTCCAAAAGTCAGATGTTCCGGAAAATTTATTCCTTAACAAATGTCTATCCATAAGTGTTTACTGACAACCTGGTTAATACCTGTGTCTAAGTTCTATGGTGTCTTATTTGGATGTAATTCTAGCCAGCATTTGTTGATACATATCATTAGGCTAAGAACTGGAATGAGTTAAATAACATTACAACTTGCTTATTCAAGAGGTTAATTTTATATGTTATCAGGTTATGTAATGTCTTTAGTGGTAATAATTGACTTTTGGTACGCTTCCAAAATTCAATTATCAAGAAAAGGGCAGGTGTCTTGAGGCTAAGTTTCATAATTTGAGAGAACAGCGTTTACATATTTAAATTAGACGAAAAACATCATATAATAGACTTGGACCGACCAAGGGGATTTATTACGTAACTGACTATGCATTGCATAATCGATTATGACAAAACTTTAATCATAACATTACACAATCAGTTACGTAACACTAACTAATATTTACTCATACTTAATGACATAACATGATATTAATAATTTTGAATTATGAAATGACAATAAGTAATGAGACATCCCCCGGAAAGGGTAATATTACGATAAACAACGACATTGATAGCATCAAATTGTACAAGTTAAAAGGTATGTTGATCAGAAAGGGTGGGTATGCATGGGTGGGAAAGTCCGAAGTTGCTATTGCTGCTGTCGCTGCTGCTGTAGCGTGCTGGGATGTCGTCTTGGAGTGGAAGATAAGCAGGAACCAAAATTCATGACTCTTATACCTGTCCGCGGAGGTGCCATGCCAAACGGGACCAGTAATTCCCCCCAGATGTGACAGGGAAGGATTTCAGTTTGCCTACCCTTCTAGCCCAAGTTGGTTAACCATCCACCCCCAAGAGAATTGCGGTCCACAGGGACATAATATAGGTTGCCCAGTTCCTAACGTCGTCGAGTGTGGGAACGGCGTGAGAATCCCAGCGCGATCATGCACAAATGACAGAGGTACGGTTTCCCGGACAATGAAAAAAGGGACCTCTGTGTGGGGATTCAAAACAGGTGCAGAAGGGTGGCATGTTATCTTCCCATTTAACTCAATTTCATAATAATGAAATACCATTTAATCGCCTGGTTCTCTTCGCCACATTGGAGTAAGCTTTTCAGGTGAATGACGGGATCGCAGACAAAGTTATTTGGTGCTTAGAGCGGTCTGAGGTCCATAAAACTACATCGCTACCTGAACTATTGCCCAGACGACCTTTCTTCGTGGCGTGTCTTCAGCTCCGTCCCTACACAGGCTGGCGGGATCAAGGCAATGAATTGGCATGGGTGATACGAGTTAACATAAACAACAACATTGATAACATCAATTTGTAAAAGTTAAAAGGTATGTTGATCAGAAAAGGGGGGGGGGGGCATGCATGGGTGGGAAAGTTCGTAGTTGCTATTGATGCTGTCGCTTCTGGTAGGTGGGTAGCTGTGGTAAGTCTTTCAATGAGTAGCTTTGCTGACTAAGTATCTCTAAATATCTGACACCAGAGCTCATGACCATTGGCTCCCATAGTTTACGAGTCCACGACTAGTTGATGGCAAATGTGCCACTTATTAATTGTAAGTGGATCGGCATAGATTAGAAATAAAATAGAGTTAGACCCAGAATTTTCCCTAACTTGTGTGGTGTACACAAATGAAGTGTGACAGGGTATATTGACCTTAACCTTATTTACAATGTCACACTCACAAGCAGCGATTGTGACAATCTGATACAATCAGTGGAGAGTTTTGTCAATATGGCAGTAGCGATTGACAAATGCCAACTGAAATCAGTCCAGAGATTAGTGACGCCTACAGCCGCTTCTGATAAGACGTACCCTGATTCGATCGAGAGATTACAATATCTAAGGGTAAAAGCTGATCAATTAAAGTGGGGATCCAGCCCCATGTAAGGCAATTGTTTAACGCAGCAAATAAATAATGTCGTCTTTAATTTTGTGCGGCAAATTTCACTTAGCCGAAATATAAGCTGATCATTTTTCAATGTTATTATTAGGCTCGGATACACATGATGTACAGTAAAAAATATATTTTATGCAGTCGTATCGGCTCATCGATAAACGGCACCTCCCTGAAAGCAAAAACCGTATGAATGTGGGCTATGAATCATTCCGCACACCCTATAACTAACTCATTGCTGTTATGTATACATTCGCTAAGGTTACATTATTTGTACATTTTATCAAATCCTCACTTAGTAAAGTTGTTGGCTACGCCCACAAGCTATATAGTAACTTTCGTTCCCCCATAAAGTACCCATATTAATAAATGAATGGTGGGGGATTGTATTCGTTGTCACTTATCAACAAGTGTATTATGCCGACGCTCGCAAACATACATCTGATAAACCTCACCGTCTCTGCTCCGCTGCCACAAATAGACTGAGAAGTTCATGAAATTTTCAATAAAGGGCGAGCCGGTCACTGTTAGCCAGGCCAGTCAGGATGGGTCAAAGATAACATCATCATAATCGAGATTTAGTCTTTATATCTATGACTACATTTCAAAAAAATGAGACCAACAAGTACACAATCGTAATTTCCGACACCAACAATGGATATAATTACCGCAGCAACTAAAAGTCTGAAAACCTTAAACTTAAGCTGGAGTCTCCGGACGGCGGACTAAGTGGCGGGGAGCCTCTCGGCAGGCCATGAGTCGCAGGGGAGTGGGTGGCCCACGAGTCGCAGGGGTAGGGGAAGGGGCAGCCATGAGTCGCAGGGGAGTGGGTGGCCTGAACATATTTGGCTGGAATGGGAAAGCCTTCATGGTCCACCACATCAGCAAACACCCAGGAGCCTGCATAAACCTCATGCTAACCGAGAAGGATGGAGTATACCATTACACCTGGACCAAAAACCTGAACCGCCTACTCTACGACCAGACCAAATACGAGGGCCGTAAATTCTTCTGTGAACGTTGCCTCCACGGCTACACCACCTCGGCCCTCCTCCAGGCCCACAAGCCAGAGTGTGTAGGGGTAGGGCTAATAGCCGTGTGGGTAGACATGCCAGAGGAGGGGAAAAACATCCTTTCCTTCCAGAACTGGCAAAAGCAACTTCCGGCCCCCTACGTCATCTACACAGACTTTGAGGCGCTCACAGTAAAGCTCCCAGGGCCAGCAAAGAGCAACACCCAGAAGACCCAGGAACACCAAGGCTGCGGGTACGGCTACATAGTGGTCTAATGCGATGGAAAGACCTCGCCCCAAGTAGTCAACAGGGGAAGAGACACTGTGGAGAAGTTCCTCAAGGCCTTACAGCGGGAGGAGAAAAAGATCAAAGCAGTTCTCTCCAAGCCAGTCCCCATGCGGATGACCAGGGAGGACCAAAGAGTCCACAAGACCGCAACCCAATGCCACGTCTGCAGCAAACCTCTCGGAACCAACTGGGTCCGTGACCACTGCCACATAACCGGCAAGTACAGAGGGCCAGCCCACAATGCCTGCAACCTAAAGCTTATGTTGAGTCCCAAGACAACCCCCATCCCCGTGGTCTTCCACAACCTGCGGGGCTATGACTCCCACCTCCTGATGCAGGGTATAAGCAAGGTAGAGGGGGACATCAACTGTATACCCAATAATATGGAGAAGTACATATCCCTATCCCTTGGACAGCTCCGCTTCATAGACAGTGCACAGTTCCTCCTGGCCTCCCTCGACAAGCTCAGCCAACAGACCAGACGCCTTCACCGTGATGGCAGAGTATGAACCAGACCAGACAAAGCGACGGTTACTATTGCGCAAGGGAGTCTTTCCTACGAGTTCATGGACAGCAGGGATAAGTTTGATTCTCCCCTCCTGCCCACCCAAGACTTCTACAGCAAGCTCTCGGAGCAGGGCATATCAGCCACAGACTACGCCCACGCGCAAAAGGTCTGGAGCACGTTCGGTTGCAAGATCATGGGCGACTACCACGTTCTCTACCTCCGGACAGATGTCCTCCTCCTGGCCGACGTGTTTGAAACCTTCCGGAAGACCAGCCTAAAGCAGTACGGCCTGGACCCAGCCCACTACTATACCAGCCCAGGCCTCTCGTGGGACGCTCTGCTCAAGAGCACAGGGGTAAAGCTCGAACTCCTCATCGACTACGACAAACACCTCTTCACCAAGAAGGGTCTGCGTGGAGGGATAAGTAGGAGACTTCGACCAGGGGAAGCCCATAAGCTATATCCAGTACCTCGACCAAGATCCACCGCACCCTATCCTTCACCCTAAGCCCCTGGGTGGAACCCTACATCCAGAAGAACACAGATCTCCGAAAGGCTGCATCCAGCGACTTCGAGTAGGACCTATACAAACTAATGAACAACTCCGTTTTTTATGCAAGACCATGGAGAACCTCCGCAAGCGGGTTGACGTGAAGCTGGTCCGAGCCGCAGACGGCAACAAAATAAGAAAGCTCGTCGCCAGCCCTGCCTTCGCCCGCCAGAAAATATTCGACGACGACCTGGCCACCATCCACATCCACAATGCCCACCTGGTCCTCAACCACCCAGTCTACTTGGGGATGTGCATACTCGATCTCTCCAAGCACCTCATGTACGACTTCTACTACAACACCATGAAGCCTCAGTACGGCGAGGGGGTCAACCTACTCTACACCGACGACTCCCTCCTCCTGGAGATCCGCACACCAGACATCTACGCCGACATGAAAAAAGACAGTGACCTATTCAACACCAGCAACTACGACCCAGCCCACCCGCTCCACAGCAACGAGAACAAGAAGGTTCCACGAAAGATGAAGGACGAGTGCGGCGGTGTACCCATCAGGGAGTATGTAGGCCTGCGCTCAAAGATGTACTCCATCCTGATGTCGACCCGGGAGGAAATCAAGAAAGCAAAGGGCGTAAAAAATTTAGTGGTCAAGAAACAACTACGCCACGCCCAGTACCTTGAATCGCTGTTCGACCAGAACATGGGATGAACATGTTCCGAAGTGACAGCCACAAGATACATGGGCTGCACGTTAATAAGGTGTCTCTATCCCCCTTTGATACAAAGCGATGGATAGCTCCGGGTGGTGTACACACCCTGGCCTACGGGCATAGCCGCACCCAGGCCTACCACCCAGCGTAGACCACCGGCAGACGGGGTGTATCGTATTCAACTGTGGGTGTATCCACACCTTCCACCTCCGACCTGCCACTGATTCCTGAAGGTGAACTTCCCGCATCACTGCTGGACACCTCTCCCACACCCGACCCCACATCACTGCTGGACAAACCACCCTCACCCTCGACCCCCTCCTCGATCAGGAGGTCATCCACCTTCTCACATATGCCGGCTATAGTGAGACTGGGGTGGCCTTCCTGAGCCGAGAGGAAACAGAGCGTAAAGGAGTGGTCTTCCTAGCCTGAGGGGGTATGGGTGTGGGAGCGGCACCACCATCTCCTCCCGGGGCAGCTGGCGGACGTGGGGGCATGGACTTCCTAGCTCGAGAAGGTTTATCTAGAACGCCTACCTCAGTCGTACCAGTCTCAACGTGAGTCGCCACCTGGGCCTTCCTGCGACACAGTTCACCGCCCTCAAGACTCTTCTTCTTACGAAGGCGCTTGTGGTTAACCCTTTCGTATACACGATCCATACATAATTTTAGGTTATTTTTAATGCCCTTCTGGCACTCTGCACAAAGCCGAAGGGCCCTTCAAGTAGGTTTTCCCGCATCCTGTCTGCCCACAAACAATAGCCGAACTGGGACCATCTGGAAATGTAAACTTAATAGACTGCGCTGCTGAACCTGCCATCTTTAATGTTAAGCTGTGCATCCAGCTGGTCAAAGCTTCCTCTATCTGGAAGAGCAGCAACCACGTTGACATCAGTATTGCTGCCGATCTGCTGTTCCACAGTTGCGATAGTAATCAGAATGTTGTACCCAGCAACGTTTCCAATGGCGAGGCTCATATCCGACGGAGCCATGTAAAGGCCCGTTCCAAACACATAATCAACCTTTGAGGAAGCCTTCTGGAGGACGTTCTGATACCGTCAGACGGATGGCGGAATATCCACTGGGGAGTTGATGGCATCCTCAACATTAGCCTGAAATTGCTTTTGGGTATCAAAGGACGTTCTAACACCTAGTATCTTTTAGTGGGTCTGAGCCTGAGCACCAAGAATGGCCCATAAATAGGTCCTGATGCTGTCATTAATTCGCTCAACGCCAGTCTGTGTAAAGCCCTCAGACGTGTCCAGTATGAATGTACTCCAGGCCTCGTCTGCTTCAGGTCCCTGTGCTAGATTTAGAACAGCACCCATTTTCTCCTGAAAGCATTGTAGGTTGCTCGCGTGGGCAAAACCTGCCTTTTTATCCTTTTCTGCCTCAAAGGCCATCCGTGTACGGTCATAACGAACGTTTCGACCAGCAACCTTGAAGACACTCCCGTAACCATACACATCATGTGCATATAAGCACCAAGGCCACTATTAGCGGCATTGCCTTCTGGCGCCAGTCTGTGTTTGGATGAACACCAAAGTTAGTGCAGAGTCTCTGATATGCCCTCTTGTCATATGGATTGTGATAGAGGTTATAGGCATGATCCTGAGGTAGAGGCGCTTGCAGTTCTGCCAGTAGGTTACGCACTGTGTAATAAAGGTGAAAGGTGTAGAGAGCTTTCACGAGTGGAATCCCAGTCTCGAGGTGGTGATGTTGCACACCACACTGCAAAGTTTAACTGGTTCTGCCAAAACTGGATTGGATTTGTCAACCAGTCTTTTACTACTTTGTCTGCTGTTACCGGCGGCACCTTATAGTTACTGAATAGATCAGAAAACTTTGCTGTGAATGTACCGCCATTGTGAACGACTTGAATTGTTTGTCGGGTTCGTTTATCTCCCACCAAAATGGCTGGATGCACCCCGCCCGTTTTATATGTAGCTTTTCTATTGAAGCTAAAGGCTTGTTTATTCATAGTGCTATGTATCACACTCTGTCTAATGTTCAAAGCGGCGAGGCTGTGTCCCTGCAAAATCCTATTGACAATAATTGTAAAGCTAGTATTTCTTAGCTTTTCTTGCTTATGCACGCTCTTCGTTATAGTACTGTTACTCACTGCCTGTAGTTGCTGGAGTGGGGACTAATCAGAGGAAATCAACGCGAGTCCTGAAGTAGAGTTGCTTATTTTGTTTATTTATATTTCAACAATGAAGCTCCTTGGAATCTCGCGGTCCGAATCGTTTCTCTGACTAGATGAATCTCTCCGTATTCATATGCGAGGGTTGGTTATATAGCCCTTCGGGAGTATGATTTCCCTCGGTATTGGCGTGTCGTACCGCGCTGATTATCAAGATGGGAGGGAGGGTGTACTCTATAATTAAGGTGTGAGGGAGAGGGTACTCTTAACTAAAACAGTATTATAACATAATGCAGGTGATCTATACATAGGTCTTAGGTCAATCACGTATACTGTGGGCTGGTACCACTCAAAACAGAGGGGCGACTTGGTCTGTAGCTTCACACCTAATTGAAGCTGACATTTAGACTTATGTATACAACGGCAGTATGAAACAACAACCAACTATTCCTCCGGAGCCGCCTGATGAGAATCTAGGCCACTCCTATCGGCTGAATGAGATCACCCTCAAGAAGGAATACCTTGAGAAAGAAATTGAAAAATATGGTGATATGTACAAAAAATATAGGCGTGCAGTAAACACAGTGGACGTAGTAGACACTGCTTTAGTTACTGTTGGCATGTGTCTTGGTGCAAGTGGTGTAGGTATAATGCCTACGGTAGTTACCATTCCTATTTCTATTGGATGCTCTCTGTCGGGGGCATCCTGAGGAGGTTGTGCTGCTCGAGATAAAGTGCCCCTACACTCGGATTCCTGGGTGGGTGATTCCGTACATGTATAAGCCTAAGGTTCTGTAGGGGTTGCACCACAGTCCGGTGGCGACCATCAGGGTGTTTGTTGACTGCGTTTTCAGGTTGTGCTGCTTTGAGGACCTGGGGAGGGCTGAGGCGTATAACCAGGCATATCACAAGGATCAGAAGAAGTATAAGGAGATGGTGGCTTGGGGGTGGGCGTCGATTGTGGGCCTCGAAGACGGCGACTATGGCGTTTTCAGGTTGTGCTCCTTTGAGGACCTGCGGAGGGCTGAGGCGTATAACCAGGCGTATCACAAGGATCAGAAGAAGTATAAAGAGATGGTGGCTTGGGGGTGGGCGTTGATTGAGGGCCTCGAAGACGGCGACTATGGCGCGAGCGGGAGGTTTAATAGTTGCCTGGACGTGGAACAGGAACATCACGGTCCTTGGCTGGGAAGACCGAGTAGGACCCCGGAGAGGCCGACGGGGGATTTCTACTGTTGGAAGCTCTTTATGATGAGATTGATAACTGCTCGTCCCGATCCTGACTTTATTGAGAAGAACGACGCTATGGTTGTCCAGTTTATGCAGGACCTCGACCGCGTGAAAAATGGACCTTACATGGGTGGTCCCGGCCCCGGAATGTTTACGCTTAAGGACCTCTATGGATAAAGACCCTGGAGGTTGGTAGTAAAGGTAATAGCGGTTCCCCCTGCTACTCGTGGGCCTCCCCTACCCCTGCGACTCGTGGGCCCTACCCCCTGCGACTCGTGGGCCTCCCTCTTCCCTGCAACTCATGGCCTGCCGAGAGGCTCCCCGCCACTTAGTCCGCCGTCCGGAGACTCCAGCTATTGGCAGCTCTTGAGACCTTAGGACCCAAAAAGAATAGTCGAAGTGGGTAAATGATGCTCTGAAGTGGGGGGATTCCTTATCGTTAGTGGGTGGGTCTCTATTTGCGCGAGTGCGCTGGAACCGCTATTACCTATACTACTTGGGTAAGTGTATACTTTCCTATGTGATATTTTCTTGGTAGCTTCAAGCGTGTTGGTGAGCGGTTAAACATTATAATTACTTGAGCCAGCTTGTGATTGTGAGGTGGGCCCAGGTGTGAGTGTACTGGCGATACATGTCGGACAACGAGAACCACGACTCTGCTGACCAAATACACCAAAGCGTGGCGACCATGTTGTCTGTGTTAAAGAGACTGTTCAGCCACATATAAGGCAATCAGGGATCATTTCGTTATTACATTACTACGATTAACGCAGACGTAAGTAATGACATCTTCTAATTTGTGCCGCCGAGTTTACATGATGGAAGTTATGTTGATAAGTTTTTAACATTATTATTTGACTGGAAATATTCATGATATACTGTGGAGATCTGTTTTATTCAGTTATGTCGTTCCATCGATAACGGTGCCTCCCTAAAACCATGACCACCTTCGCAACGGCCAGTCAGAGTCGTTCAGAGTTCTGGTGGTCTTCCGAGCGTCCATCCCGTCCACTGAGCGCGACGGTTAGGCTGCGATGGCGTGGTCGCTTGTGGGACATCGACTCTTCTGACCGGCGGATGTGCGGATTTTTTTGGTGGGCTGGGTTTGCGAAAATCGCAGGTGTTGTGGCGTCAACCACGTGACCAAGACTACCTCGAGCTCTGAGAACCCGAGGATGTGGTAGCGGCCATCACTGAATCAACTAGAAAGCCGACCCAGTAGGAAATAAGCGTTATCTGGAAGCAACACGCAACTCAAGTTAATACAAGAAATTGTATTAACATGGATTTAGGGCGGGTCACCGCAGTGTGTCGTTACGAAACTAAAAATAAATAGAATACGTGATTTTGAAAGTAACTTTTTGTAAGATCTAAAAACTGGAATAGTATAAAGGTACTCACCTATAAGGAATTTTCATTCGATGGTTGTTTGACGAAGTAAGCGGTGAGCGCTGTCCGCTGATCCGGAATAGGGCCTCGGAGGACGCCATTTCACCGGTTCGGCGGTTGACTACAGCAAGCTACCACGACCACTCTTTCGACGGCTTTTATAGAGAAACGATCGTTAATTGGCGGGGCAACATTCGGTGTAGCCGCGTACGACGGTAATATAAATATATACTGACGTCGTGCAAGGCTACATTCGGTGGTCCACATCGTCATAAAATATATGATTTGCTGCGATGACACTACGCTAACATACCACGCGTCCTAGCCTGCGCATAAGCCGATGCGCAAGGAGATCGCAACTCAGCATGTCAAAACATGACTTTGCTGTGTTTGCATTATAGGTGCCTGGAAGGCACTAAGTACAAAGTGCGTGATTGTTCAGGTAAAACAGGGGTCATATATGTTGTGAATCAAAAGCCAATGTGAATGTACTCAGAGGTGGGTGAAGAATTGTACATCCCAACGTCGAACCGATAATCTTTCCTTTGTGTTATTACATATAGAAAGATTAATAATTGTGTGCCTACTCAAGTCATTTATTATGCCCTCTCTAACGCTACCCCCCTCCAACCATGTGTACTGAACGTTCAATGCGCACTACCTTTATTATCATATAAGTAATGAAACAATTGTCCGCAAAAGCCCACTCAGGACGGACCCTTTTGACGATACGCTACTAACATAACGTCAAGGAAATATGTGACAGAGCGCAAGTGATTTGACCCCGCCTTGACCTACGACCGGTCAGAGATACCATGCAGAGCGCGGCAAGCGCCCCGGGCAAGCGTAAGCATGACACGAATGGTCCTACATAGATTCGCCATGAAAACCGTACGCCCATTAACAGTGAAATTCAATTGTATTGTTTGTCTTGATGTCAGATCAAATTGTAGCTACAAACTAACTGGTGAAAAATGTCGTTTGAATTCTGTGAGAGACAAGTTATTGAGCCTTTGCGGACTCGACGAGTTGCATTGATACGAGGTGCATGTGTTTAGTATTATAAGCCAGGTTTGGATAAGTTGTTACATTTCCATGACTTTCATTAGCTAGCTGTAGAATCTTTGGTAGCAAATGAAAAATCTGGCTCCTCCCATATCCCCTGGGTAGATTAACAACTACCGGTACGTCTTTTACCACGAACGACTCCTCCAAACATTCTCGTTGCTTGTATTTCAATTCACAACCACAGACAACACCCCCACCCACAACCACGACCCTCTCAAGCAGAAACCAGATAAAGGACGACTTATTTTCTGTCATTCGTAGAGTGTGTCAGTCAATCAGCCACCCGTTCACTCATGTAAAAAATACAAACTATAACGCCATATTTTGGAGTTTGCGAATGCAACCATTTGCTGATTCACAACCATAAGGTTTATAGTGAAAACAACTATTTTCACAAATACATTCTACGCTACAGAATCCGGGCCTGTAATCACACCCAACGTTTTGCTCTCATAAGGCCTGCATCTGCTTCTGGTACTGCTCGCTGCTCCACTCGTAATCACTAGCATCTCCTATCTTGGTGGCGTGTTTCGACATATCAGGCGAGTATTCCGACGCAGGGGGTCTCCTTCCCAGCGTCTCCGACATCTCGCGCAGCATAAATGGCCGCGCTCCGCAACACAAACCCATGTACTGCACTCCCATATCCTTCACTTGCTGTGTAAAATCCCGGACGTGCTCTCGGGATATGAGCCACGGATCCAACTCCAGGGGACACGACAACTCACCTGTAAACACAAAATACAGGCTTTCCTTGAACCCATTTCGACCTCACCTGCGTATTGATTGCAGTATGGTTTATTTAGACCACATGTGTTCGGTTCGCCGAGCCGCTACATCTGCATATGACATGATGTAACGGCTTGCCGC
This sequence comes from Urechis unicinctus, assembly GCA_034190875.2. NCBI lineage: Eukaryota > Metazoa > Annelida > Polychaeta > Xenopneusta > Urechidae > Urechis > Urechis unicinctus. The sequence continues at coordinate 21,632,485 of CM067345.1, read as the reverse complement.
TCAGAAGGCATCGGGAACCGAGCGCCTGTGATTTGGACACATATTTGAGACCTCCTTCACCTGTGCGATTATCGCGGAGCTGATGCATGGCTTTGCATTCGTGATCTGTTCTGTAAGTAACTGGTAGACACGCTACCGGACCCTGTCACAAGCAAGCGTCAAAAACTTAAATCACTTCCGCCCCAATATCACATACAGCTACAAATTTCGTAGGCTATATGTGACATGAACTCCATTCTGTTCATTGTATACATGGAGAATGCAGTATTTTATAACCAGTAAAGACATGTATATAAGTAAATACAAAGGCTGTTATGGTAGGTTGCCCACTGCCCATGCACTGCAATAATTGTCGTAAAAATTAAATATCCTCAACCGAACTTTCCATATCAGCGCGGTCAATTTTCCTCCTGCCAAACATTTCTCCGAATGAAGCATCAGTTTCAGAAAATTAGCGTTCATCGAAGGTTAGCCTTCCCCTTCCTCACCATAGCCCGCACCCCTCCCGCCCCCACCTCAAGAAATATCATCTAATTGATCCACGATCCTGCTGACATATATATTCTATGCAGATATAATAGCATGTGATTGTGTTTACTTTGCAGGCGGCTCTGACTTCAGCAATAATAGGCAGCATGCTATCGGGGCCACGAGTACAGTTTAGGCCGACGACAGCAGCTCCAGCCTTCTCCAGTCGGCTACAAGCGTCAGCCAGGCCAACGTCATCAAATGTAGAGCCCGTCGGAGAGGCGCTCAGTGTGATCACGGCCGGCATACCTACACAAAATAACCACACCTTAGATAGACGCAATGACTGCTCCAATATACTGTGATCTGAGATCAAATGGATTGTTATAGTTTTTACCTAGCGCTCAACAGCGCGTCCTGGATGTTTTAAAAGTGTATTTTAACAAAAAAAATTTAAATTCCTTTCTACTCATGGAAAAGATATCTAATGTCCAATCCGCAACCCCTGCTATTTTTCAGGCTTTTGTTATGTTGGACTCCATATTTTTGACGGGACGTGAATTATAGACCCTACATGGCACGCGGTAGACGCTACAAGACTTACCAAGCTAAAAACGTCGGATAATACCAGAAAATGTAGGATGGCGCATGTGTAATTTTTTTACCAGGTCGCAACTCATTTGCATATTTTAACAACTAGGCGGAAAACGGGAAAAGAATAAACCTTGAATCTGGCACAGACAAAATGCCTCTTTAAAGAATTAGCTGATCAATCAACGGGGCATATGTTAATCGAACTGAATGGCTTAAAGTAGCGGTATATTTTGTATAAAAATAACCGAGAAGGATATATATATATTACCTTTGCCATATTTCTGAATACATTCCAATGCTAGTTTCGCTTCGCCGTAGTCAAAGAACGTCTCTCCTATCATGAAGTCCATGCCCTCCTCGGCAGCCCACTGCACCTGTTCCTGTTAAACAAACCAAATATACAGGTGTCATTTAGGTTGTTCTTTTGTGCAAGTAAATTGATAGGCCCAGTTGAGGAGATGAACACCTTTTAGTTGTTTAAGGTATATCAGGTTACATGGAAACGGCGAGGGACGGGAATGCTGATTACGAATGAGCTTTAGGGATATTGCCGCAACGGGACTAGAACCCGCGTTCCAGCGATTTATAATCTACGAAATTTATGATACAATATAATCAGATATTTCATGCAGCGGTTTTCACAGATACACATTGACATCAGTAAACGTGTGTGTGTGTGTGTGTGTGTGTGTGTGTGTGTGTGTGTGTGTGTGTGTGTGTGTGTGTGTGTGTGTGTGTGTGTGTGTGTGTGTGTGTGTGTGTGTGTGTGTGCGTTTTTTATTGCTGAGCTCAACATTATTCATCATTATCCTAATAAACACTTATCGACCGTAATTAACTTCATGTGGTATGATAGCCGTGCAGGACGTCATGTACATTACTATATCACCGTCCGACCAGGGTTAGAGAAATGATGACAGTTGATTAAGCCAAAGGATACCATTCATATTGGATTAATGCATCTCAATCTTGATATTATGGAGATTCTGTCAGTCTTACTTTGAACATATCATGAATGCGAGCCTCTGCCTTGGCGTCACCAGGTTTATACAGAAGCGTGTTGCACACGCCTCCGGCTTTCAGAGCGCCGTATTTGTCGGCCACTTCACGCGCCAGTTTCAGTGCTGATCGGTTTAAACGTTCCAGGTCGTTTTCTCGACCAATCATCTTCAAGTGGGAGCGGTGGCCAAAGTACTGCGTATAGCATGACAATGAAAACATAAAAAACTAAGTTGAAGGAGGAGATATATTTTACACCATGTACTCAGTGAGTCATAGTTAGTGGGTTTTAAGTGTCAGTGATTGTACAATCGTGGGGGGGGGGGGGGGCGTAATGACAGGACTAAATCATCAATACGAAATTCTTTGGATATGCTTTGTTTCTGGTTAAAGTTGCGATAAAAATAAGCTTAAATGAAATTATGCATTACATGATTGAAAGCATCTATCATTGCAAATGTAGGTAATATAATCCAAAGAGTGATACGAGTTGAAAATCTATTGTAAAATCTAATTGACTCTTTGCATTATACACGCACCGTGACGGCTTCGATGACATCGCTACCAGCTCTGGCAAACTCCTCGTGTAACATGCGAACCACTTCGGGATGGTCGAGTACTACGGTCGGGATGTAGGAGCCAATACTGAGGTAGCCGCGACGCTCCAATTCAAAAATGTAACCCTCCCCAGATACGACATGCTCCCCATTCTGAAGCCTCTCAACCAATCCTGAAAGTAAACAATTGAGTCAACCGCAATACTGATAATGTTCTTACGATAAAATGAAATGGTTTTGGTAAGTGCATCAACTATCGTATAATGCAAATGCATCGGACGTCAAAATGTAACACAAATTTGCGACAAACACCTATGTATTTTCTAATTCACTACAGTTGTCACTAAAAGAACAGCTGTCAGAAAACCTTAAACATCATCGGAAGTGTATATGTCAGTTATTGCATCCAGGACTCAACAAGTTCCAAAAATATCCGTGTCCCGGTCGGGCCAGTAAGCAGCCTGAATCACTGGTCCGAATCTAAAATCTACTGCCCCGAATATAAGTTAATAAACTTTTCTTATTTAAACAACGCCAAAAAATAGATGCAGATTACACAGGAGTGGTAACTAACGGTCGCCCGACCGTCAATGGCGACAGAAAAAGATTTCGGGCGAGTTGAATTCGCCTAATCACGCGCCCGGGTTCTTGAGACGTTTGACTCCGGTTTTTGTGGGGTAACGGATCGGATAACTGCACTGTCTCTTGCACCCGGCAAACATTGCCGTCCGACTAGGTGTAGTAAATAGATACTAATTAAAATACATTGCAATCGTAAGGTGGCAGGAAAAATGTCGTTTCGCAGAGGCTTGCCGCTGCCAAAACACGTCGCACAATAGGCTTATGAATAGTGAAAATAGCAAGTACACTGTTTAATAAATGTCAATTCGATAAATACCCGGTCTGGGGTAGACCTATCAAAAATAGTTCGCTTCCAACAGCGTCCGCGCAGTTTACGATCCTCGATCTTTCATGTCCGCACTGTGGATGGTAGTCAATAATTTTCTGAAGCGAGGGAACTGGCCTAGGGTCGACATTGACATTTTTGGCATGTCCGGGGGATGTGAAGGTCTCGAGCGAAGAGTTTATAGCAACGCTTAGCTGTGTGACGATTATGAAATTACACGAAAGACACCCCCGACATCAGGCGAAGATACCATGAAATCAACAAAAGCACATAGGACTGTTGATCCAACGTCTCGGGGCTCGGCGGCTGTTTAAGAGTCTAATTGGTCGAGGCGACTACAGCTCCAAATTAAACAGAGAATTCCACGTGTTTTTAAAAGACGCTATGACATATTTCCTCGGGCGGAATGCTCGAGAGAGCACTCTAAGCGTAGCTATAAACTCTTTGATCTCGTGGTCAGTGTCGCGCGCTGAACAATGATTGGCTGTAGTTTACAAATTTTATCAATTATTCATGAGTCTGGGTGCAGACGCCAAGCAGCCGCTTGCGCGCTGGCCCGAACGGCTATCTAACTTGTCGATCCCGTTACAATCATCTGTCACTTGTCCTCAATCAGATAGCTGTCTTTTCCCGATTACAACATGTAAGGCTTAACAAACCATGCCTTCTAATGCCGACACAATTCAATATTTCCATGCCAAAACGGAATAGTACATTCGCTCATACCCAATAGGTCAGTTAGAAAGAAGCTCTAACGTTGGTCTGTTGGGCTATTATAGAAAGGCGTGCAAGGTCGAAATCTCATAGGAGGATTGTTAAATTACTTTGTGAATAACCGCAACAGCTGTGGCTTGATCAAGCAGACGTGGTGAGATTAAGATTGCAAATGTAATAGGGATGCAAGTCATCATGATTCACGTCATATAAACCGCCATACACGAAGAGGGACTTGCAGTGGCCTATCACCGGGCATTTCGTTTGAAATTCAACTTTGTAGAAACATCATATGTGAATTCAGTTTTAATAGCGTTCACAGTGAGTTTATATTTTATAACATTATAAATGTTATGATTCTACTCAAGTGGATTTACCTCGTGACTTCGGCGTTGATTGTTTATTGGCAACTTCCATATCGAGATACCAAGTATAAATCCAGCGGCTCTCAGGATTGTCTCGGGAAGTGACCGAAGAACCTTAAATGTTACACGAGGGCACAGGGGATTACAATAAGATAGACAGCGTGATGAAATTATCAACTGTAACACGAGTTCAAGATGCTAAGAGTTGAACCCACGACCTCTTTCTTTAGGCTGTTGAGACATGGTCAAGAGGATCATCAGATCAAAATAATGGTCTGGATATAGCTTATCGACTCCTGAATACATTGACTTACTTATGAGATACGCACATAAACAGGTACACGCTCTGACAGATACACAAAGAGAATCGTGAATATCTGTTAGCTGACACCGGCTTCCCATACACACAATCAAAATCCTATCATATTTATACGAAAGACTCAATTCCTCCTATCTTCTGTCATTCCATTATATTCAATATGCTTGCTCATTTCACAAGGCAATGGACAGGACTCGGCCATCTACACAAATGTCAATGAAGTGTTCTTCGGCAGGAATGTAAGTTTAAACTAGACCAACGTCAACAAAGAACAATCATTTTACTAACCGATTCGTCTTTCAAATCGTCGTTTGAATACCAATCTAAAATCCACGTCGCTGACTCCAGGGGTTCCACAATGCTGCTCACCCTAGGTTTGGTTGGACTCCTTTTATTGAAGCTGCATTGAGACGAATTAAGGAGATATCAAATGAATTCGAGCTGGCCTGTAATCTAAGCGAAATTCTGAGAGTGTCTCCATTAAATACGCGACGACGGCGATTCCAACCGTAGATACAATTGGTGGGGTGGAAGTGGGCCAAGTATAAAGCGATGCTCGAAAATAGATAACACTGCGGACCTCGTTGTGCACACGGGGGGGGGGGGGGGGGGGTAATAATTATGTTGAGGTTAGTGGGGATGTGCCTCCAATTTGGGTCGGTTTTTTATGGCATTTTGGTTTACAAATGGGTCGTTATTTCTTGAAGACAAGTATAGCAATGGGTCGGTTTTTATACCAACCCACGCGTTGTTTCCAACTGTCGAGACAATAGGTGGGGTGGAAGTGGGTCAAGTCTAAAACGATGCTCGAAAATAGATAACACTGCGGACCTCGTGGTGCACACCTGGGGGGGGGGGGGGTTCACTATGTGGAGGTTGTTAAAAATGTGTCGTTATTTCTTGGAGACAGACAGGTATAGCAATGGATGGGTCGGGTTTTTTGGGCAATCACCTGGTATACCGTGAGGTACGTATTTTTGACAGTGAGTATAGCAATGGATATTTGTTTTGTGATGGGTATCCAATATGATGCTCAATATTGGATGGTATTTCATTATTATGAAATCGAGTTCAATGGGCAGATAACATGTCTCCCCTCTGCACCTGTTTTTGAATCCCCACACAGAGGTTCCTTTTTCATCGTCCGGCAAACCGTACCTCTGTCAATTGTGCAATACATTAGTCAAGGTCCCCTAGCCCCTTGGCTGCGGGCCCTGTTTACAAGTTAATGATATTCAATAGTCTCGCCAACGAGAAGCGTAGCGGAACCCCTATTGTGTTTTGTTATATAATTGACCTCCGCTGGCTAAGTGGCTGAGTCTGAAATAAAGCATTTGATTGATTGATTATAGCCACTGCCACTCTCCATGACAGACATGTTTGACGCTTTGCTAACATAATCCTAGCCTGCGCAGAAGCCGATGCGCAAGGAGATCGAGCCACTGCTTGACTAGGCAAGGCAACTCGCCCCTGGTGTTTTGATGATCTGATGACACCTTAGGGGCGAGGGTCCGTCCCAGGGGGATCCGTATGGCAGAATCTGAGCGTTATAAGCAAATTTGCTCCTTCTCGCAATGCAGACAAGGGACAGTTTAAAAAACATAGATTTTCATATCCAAAAATGTCTTACCATCAATCTTGCCTAGAGTGAAACAACAGTCATACTCCTCAATCCACAGAATCGACGAAATTCAACACAATTTTAAAATTGTTGTCCAACATGGCTACCGCGCGAATCGAAAACATTAGCAATATAATAGCGTATTAACGAGTATTAACTCCATTATGTTGCATTGTGGGAGTCGGCCATGTTGAGTTTTTGAAAAAAGTTTCATGATGTGCCGTTTTTAGTGCTCAAACAGAACAATTAGACAAAACTGTAGTAATAGAAACAGTCCTCGTGTCATTTTGTGATATAATCTTGCATTTTATCACATTTTTTTTTTCTTGGAGGGCTTTGGTAAGTTTTTGGCGAGTTCATCGGTCGTTTTGACTTCGGAACTTTAGAAATCTCGCAAGCGGCGCTTCGCCTCTACATCTCGGATGTGAGAGATCGAAAGTAGTAAACAGTGCGGAGCTGTCAGAGGCGGAGTTTCTTTGCCTACTGCTTGACCAACCAAGCGAACGGTCAGTATTTATCTGCAGGGGAGGGCGGGGTTACCTGAAATTTGTGGGGTCTTACATTACTTGGTGTATGTAATATTTCCAGATATACAATAAGGTGCAAGCAATATACTTATGTACTCGACCCGGAGTACATAATACCCCCATATACATTTATGTTCACTACCCAGATTATATAATAGCCATATATATACATGTACACTATATTTAATGGCTGAACCACCAGTCGTGGCGTTGCCGATCAGGTCAAAAGTCGGCGATTCTGATTGGTGGTTCATCTGACATACCGACTAGGATAACGATAACAAATGAGGAAGATTAGGGCTAAGATAAAATATGGATGGCAAGCTCCCTTATGCATGCATACATGGCCATTACGTGTTACGTGGGTGATATGTATACATAGAAGATAGCGAGTGCTGTCAATTTTTTTTTTTTCCCCACAAAGGCGCATTTGAATGTCACCAAACGCCACGTACTTATTTTTTTAAAGAGTTAATTGTGCTTCAGAAAGACCCATCACAATGTGTACACATATCGGGACATAGGCAAAGAAACTCTGCCTCTGACAGCTCCGCACTGTTTACTACTTTCGATTTCTCACATCCGAGCTGTAGAGGCGAAGCGCCGACTGTGAAATTTCGGTGTTCAGCACCAAGAAGAAGGCGAAGAAAATGTGAAAGGAGTTTGCAAAAACAAAAATTGATAACACAAGTTGGCGAGCCTACATACTGGGTGAGCTTCATGGTACCTACACATTGCCTATAATAGAAGACGTCTTGCTAGAACCCCAGAGTATTCTCCAAACTGCATTGTTTCATGGATTTGTATGCCTGATTATTTTTTACACCCAAAACCCTTTCCTAGGAAAGAAAGCTTTCATAACGCCAATTACGCTCGTTAACGCCGGTAAACAACAGCGCACTATTTCCCCACGCATTATGATGTTACCATTCTTGTCATAAGCATCATTACGTTCCGAAGCCGTACATACGACCACAGATGCCATTGTTGCAATTATGTTAAATTTGACAGTTAATTAAATCTTATTTCATATATAATAACTGAGCAACAACAACGAAATAGTATCATCATATCAACATATTTATCACACTGTTCTGCTCATACAACAGAATCCACATGACAAGATAAAATACAGTGATAATTATTACAGATACAGCCAATAATGCAACAACACCTGTGTAGGTTGAATACAATAGTGATTCCAAATCCAGTAGACACATGATAGATGATGAGAGTAGTACTCAGTCCAGCTGTGTGCATGCTAGCAGTCAACAGGCTGACAGGGAATACCAAGGGCTTGAAGACACACTACGGCCGCCATCATTTTGGCATGTTTTTTGTTGTTGCTAGCTACTGTGGGCTGATAGTCAACTCCATTTACATGTGCCTGTACAACCACACACCATCATAATCATCATCATCATCATGATCAGTATTAAAGCATAATCTTGAATTCCAATTAAAGAGAAAATAAATAATCTGACCTTTCTAAGAATAGCCTCATCCAATGTATGTCATTATGGCAACCTCACCTTGAACAAGAAGTTCTTCTTGTGAGGTGGCCCACTTTCATGCACTATATCAAAGGAAGAAGTCCACTTTTTCCGCTTTACCAGCTCCATTAAGGCAGACACAGGGTGTTTTCCTGTTGACAAGCAACCAAAAGTAACACACTTCTCACTGGCGTGTCATATTTTTAAATGATTTTCAGATCAAGAAAATATTGAATGAATGGTTATAAAGAGGCAATTTATTTTCTTGATGCAGGTTGTTCAGCAGCAAAGGACAAAGACAAACCTCTACCTGAGAGAGATGCTGCAGGAATAGATGCAGCTGCAGCGACTGAAGCCTTAGCCCCAGTTACCTTCTTCCCTGTTTCACCTTCAGTATTAAGCCCTGAACATCAACCAAAGAGGCTATTATGTTGAACATGACTACCACAAGGATGGTGAACAAACTGGGCTGCATACTGTGTGAGTTGGGTTAGAGGATAACATTATATCACAAACAAATGATGATCAACATCTTGTATCACAACTTCAGTCAAGAAGAAGATATTTAACTGTATTTGTATAGTTTATCAATGTTTCTAATTTCAAACATCATTAAAGATTCCTTCTTCTATAATCTGAACTAAATCATGTCAAGTCCCTGCATTTGGTTCTTTCATTCAGACACCAACAGAGTTTATAAGGCAATACATGGCTCTGTGATTCGATCAGTGAAGTGACCGTCTTAGTTGTCACCAAATTCCATCCCATAGCCTATTGAAGGAGTACCTTTACGGTCCATCTTCACATCAAGTTTGAGAGGTTCCAGTTGACCAGTCTTATCTTTGCCCAGACCCTCTCCTTCACTCCACCCCATCTTTTGTAGCAGGAACTTGCCTATGCCTCCTGACACAGGGGCAGCACTGGTGAACTGGTCCTGAAATGGCATAGCCAGACATTATATTACATTTGAACTATAACAATAAACACTTAATTTAATACAATTAACAAGGTGTCCTAACTAAAGTCATGTGTCTATATAATTTGCAAAACATTTAGATGACATCCGTGCTGTAAGCAACAATTATAAAGTGAAACAGTGACTGTAAATATCTAGTCCACTAATAAAGTCCTATGATTGAGGTGGCTAAACCAAGAAATGTAGAGTATGTATGTTCAGTTGGGCAATCAGTACTTACCCAGGACCATAATGCAATAACAACCTACACTTGACACCACCTCCAACGATATGTTCCAAACTGCTCTTTGATGTCTGCCTCCTGAGGGTGTTTTATCTGCAATAGGACTTCAATGGACCGAAGCATGTCATGTTTCCCCCATTCCAGCTAGCCCAGCATCTCACTAGGATTGTGAGTTCCATTTAAGTTGGTTGTTATGCTGAGCTGGGTGTAAAACATGAGATGCTTGGGTACATCCATAGAACAGCAGATATCCACGAGGGGAATCGTAACACAAAATGCTCGTGATTCTCCTTGGAGATATCTGCCTCCAGAGGGACCCACCAGCAACTGCCAAATAGCCCCAACCCACTTTTACCACAACCCAATTAAACTGTTCAATTTGATGACAGATACCAGTTCATTGGAATGGCTTCTAAATTGTTTCAAAAGTAATTAGGATGGTTTAAAGATGGGGGCCTTGGACATTCTGATGGGTCTCTGAAGTCCTAATGCTGATATCAATGGTCCTGAATTATTGCACACCAAAGGTATTTTCCTCTTTCTAAATTACCATAAAAGTGATCGCACACAAATTTTGGAATTGATGTGAATACCTTTGGTGTGCAGATTCCAGGGTGGATAATGTATTATAAGCAGGTAATGGACACATGTAAAGTCTATCTTTACCACAGCTTGCATTAAACAGTTCGGATGAAATATTGCAATAGCTGAATCAGCAATCATAAAGTGACAAGTTTCCTTAGCAAGCTTAAGTTTTTCTTGTACACCAATGGGAATTTTGTTTCCTGATGAAGAGAAACCAGACTAAACTTGCTTTTAGAAGCCTTATTAAAACATAAGGCAGAGTGGGCTACAACCTAAACCACAAATATAACTCAAGATCTGCTTATGAGCAAGTGGGTCTTCCAGTCTGAGGTGCCATCAAACATATATATAGGGAGTTCGATAAAAAATTGCTATCTGAAATACAATATTTGCATTTGGAATACTCACAAATGGGTGAAGAGAAATGTTTAGCCAATCAGTTTACCTTTCTTGCCCAGGCTTGGTTACGTGGGTTTCCAATGATCTCTTGGGCAGAGAGAACTTGTGCACCGGTTGACCCCAGAAACTGTCCCGGCAGGTGCTTGGATTCAGCCCATTGATTCATCTGTCCACATCACCAAAATTACAGAATCTTGATTTCAATGGTAAAATCGACATGTGAAACCCAGGGACAACTGTACCAACAATACTGACTAATTCAGTAATGCATGACTATTTCAGTAATGTTGTTACAGTTGTCTGTTAATAAACAGAATAAAACAAGAAGAGTTGCATACGTTCTGTTGAGCCTCATAAAGTTGGGAAGTGGCTTCTACATCATGAGGATTGTCTTGAAGTTTCCTCATTGCACTCAGCCGTCTGGACACCAAGTCTCCAATACTTACTTCCTGTGTAGACAGTAATACACAAACCCATTAAATAATAAATGTTTGCAACTGATATATATGGTAACATTACGACCATGGGGCGTTATGATTACAAGCAACAGGACCATTTGCCTCACCACTCGGGGGACATCAGGAAACACCCGATCCTCAGGAGCTACGGGTAGTCGCACTGGCTCTTTAGCAGCAGCAGCAATGGCTGCCAGCTCAGCTTTTTTTGCTGCTTCATTAGCAAGTTTCTCAGCTTGGGAATCTGCTTCCCTCGCAGCCACTATTTCCTCTGCCACTGTTTGCTGATTGATGATGTTTTGAGGAGGCGGAGGCAGTGGTGGGGGTGGCAAAGCTGCAGGTGCTGTGGTCAGTGTCTGGGGAGGAAGGACATTCTTAGAGGGTGCAGCTGCAACAAATGAAGGTGAAGAGGTAATATGTTTGTACATATATTACTCCCACCCCTCCCCCCAGCCCCTAGCCATCACAAGCTATGAAACATCATGCTCAATGTAGCTACTAGCATCCACACCAATATCACATCACAAGAAGGTACTATGAGGCGTGTCTACAGTGACTGGGCATCCTATTTACTTGGAACTAACAAGTTATGAAACAACCATCCCCGGTTAATTAGTTCAACACAAGCCGCATGAGTTTTGTGGGCTGCAGTAATACCTGCGGGTATCTGGGCCAGATGAGCAGTAGATGAATGACGCTCAGTCTTCTCCACAGGGATCCATTCCTTGGCTCGGTGCTGTGACCCACTTGACACAGGAAACTCGATCCTCAGCTGTGAAGACTGCTCCACTTTCTCCCGGGGGGTTAATATCGGCAGCTGTCTGGAATTCTGACCAAAAAGTAATCAAATATTGACACTTATATCTGACATCGAAGATGAAACTCCTCAAATCATCATCTCTCTCATCATCATCATCAGACAGAGTTCCTCAAATCAACTTACTCTGATGTTCATGACAATTGGGGCTTCCTTCACTTTGAATGGATGGTGTATGAAGGGCTGACCTTCCTCTTCTGACCCAGGTTGCAGAATGCTCATATCTGGGTCACTCTCATCTGAGCCCCTTGCAGCTTTGTTGGCAGCTTTCTCTGCTATCCTCTTACAGTAGTCTGACAGACAAGAGGAACAGAAATCAGCGCTCAAACAAGAGGAACTCATTTCAGTAGAAACTCTATCTTGTTTACGAAGAGCTCACGTAAGAAGAGGAACTCATTACAATGGGAAGTCTGTCTTGTTTACAGACAACTCACACAAGAGGAATTCATTGGAAACTCTGCCTTGTTTATGGACAGCGCACACAAAAGGAACTTAATTAAACTTACATCATTTAACTGAGTGCAAGATTTTACCTGTGAGGTCACAGAGAGATTTGCCTCCAGCCCTCAGTTGTGCTAGAGCGTCAGGTTTCAGCTGAACTGGAGGAGCATTACCAGACTTCAAGCTGGACACTGCATTACGTCTGCCAAGTGGAGAAAGCAAAACACAGATTATCAGAGACTGGAGTTGATAGCTAGTCTGTGACTATACAGCCAGTGACCCAATAGGTTTACCATGCAGCTTATGTATGTGATATAGTTCCACTCACATGGCTACCTATAGGGCAAAGTTCCACTCACAGGGCCACCGTTAGGATAAAGTTCCACTCACATGGCTACTAATAGGACAAATTCCCACTCATGGGTATCTATAGAACATAGGTCTACTCACATGGCTACCTATAGAGCATAATTCCACTCACATGGCCACCTTTAGGATTAAATTCCACTCACATTGTTACCTATAGGACAAAGTTACACTCATGCATCTACGAATAGGACAAAGTGCCACTCACATAGCTACCTATAGGACAGTTCCACTCACATAGCTACCTATAGGACAGCTCCACTTACATAGCTACCTATAGGACAGCTCCACTCACATGGCTACCTATAGGACAGCTCCACTCACATGGCTACCTATAGGACAGCTCCACTCACATGGCTACCTATAGGACAGCTCCACTCACATGGCTACCTATAAAACAAAGTTTCACTCACATGGCTATCTCCCGTAACTTTGCCTTATCGATATTGAGTTTGACATCCTTAGTGGATGACTTATCTCGTCGACTTCGCTCCTCGGTGCTGCTTCTGGGTCGATCCCGATGACCTCTGCAAAAACAATCAGTATATTTAAATGACTAAGACTGACAACATAAACCAAAATGACTATGTTCACAGGAATGAAAGACCAGAAAGCTCTTAATGAGGTGCCCAATGTATTGTTACATTGAGCGCAAAACGAGGTGCCACCATCTGGAATACCAGCTGATCAACTGCCGCACTTATCTATCTAGTTCTTCATTTCAAAGATTGGTTGGATATGAGAACATCTAGCATTGCCCTTGGTTGACAATGAGCCCTTGCCCAATCAGTGTCCTGTTTGGCCCCAAGATTTCAGTGATTCTGTTTCCTAAAAGTCTTGTACAATCCTGTCTCAGAGAACTCACTCCAATTTTCTCATCAATCACTATTTTAGGCACTATATAACACACCAGTGTTGAAGTGCCGGTAAACCCTATACTTACCTCACTTACTCATCAATCACTAGTTAATCTCTTGAGACTGCTACTTTCCCTACACTGCTAAAGCAAGAACTAACTTCATCCCTGCTGAAGAAATCTTCGCTTGATGCCATAAAATCTTAGCAATTATCGGCCTGTTTCCAATACGACTTTCTTGGATGTCAAATACAAAATACTGCAGCTCTATAACAAGTCATCGCATCACTTAATGCCAGATTATATCCATGACCTGTTTGTCCCCAAAGGACACGGCATGCTGACAATACCAAGAACATTGTTTATGATTATATAATCAATACTGAGGAATTATGCCAGGACTCACATCCTGCTACAGACCCCATCATTAATACCCAAGTTTCTCTTTCATGATTAACTGGAGAAAGTGACCAGAGACTTGTAAAGGATTATGAGGAGTCATTGAAGTATGTGTGTTGTACACCTACACAGAATGCCCCCTGGTGAGTATTTATGGCTACGACATGGAGTTCCCGAGGAGGATAAAGCTCGATGAAGATGCAAATGTGATATTTTATGAAGTTGAAATGGTAATCAACAAAACAATAATCAATGGAACAGCAAAACAAAGCCCAAGCAACAAAACCCGGAAAACTGGGGTTGGTTTTGATTTGAAAGATCCATAGAGGATCAGTGTTACACTGCATGAAGGAAGTCTTCACTTAACAACTATTATTTTTCAATACACATGGGTCTAGTATGAGCAAGCAAATGTGATGAACAGGCCTTTATAACAGCTGTGTTATAGAATCACTGACCCTATTTTGGAGCTGTAGTCATGACCTCGCGAGCTGTATCTTTTTTCAAAACGCTCCCGTGACCTTGACCTGTGTCCACGTCTTGAGCCCTTGCGATAGCGATCACGAGAACGTGATCTTGACCTCCACACACCTCTGGATTTATCAAATCCCCGTTCATGTGACCTTGAACGTGATCTTGATGGAGAATAACTTGTGCGAGGACGTCGTCTTGGGGACCTGCTTCAACACACAATTGGTTCTGATGTGAATGATCGTCAAAGGTAACCAAGCAGGTACCAGCCATTACACAAAGGGTTGTCAACTCTTACACAATAAGCGGTCAACCATTAGTCGATTAGCTTTCAACAATTACACAATAGACTGTCAGCCATTTGTCTACAGACTATCAACCATAACACAATAGGTCATCAACTAGTAGACATTATGGTAACATAAGACAATATACTCAGCTGTCAGCCAACACATTTATACATGGAAGATTCAGAAGACTATACACAAGATGCCAATACACCTCAAAGTTCTGGTGCTTTTGACAAGATTTTCACTTTAACGTTATGGCTAAATTTGATCATAACGTTTGAAGATTCACAATGGCACATTTTACAGGGTCACAGAGCCCCAAAATATGCCACATAACAGAAGCATATGATAAGATGTGTTGGGAATGGGAGATATAACATTGCACAAGTTAAATTGACAACATATGCCACCTAAACGTACCAGCTATTCCTTATTTGATGGTGTGGCCTTGGGAATGATGTCAAGGTCACAATATAACCTCTTCAACCTAAGTCTAAGATACCAACTGACTTAATTTTGGTTTGAAAGAAATAACAAGAGGACCACCCTTGCTGTATCACCTTATTGTAAGTTATGTACCCTATTACATTTCACATTTTACCAGGGAAATAAAATATGCTTCCGTTGACATCTACTCTATGACATACCATCTGTAGCAGTAACCCCACAGACATGGTCAATGAAGTCAGAGTGGGACTTCAAAATGCAGGTCCAGGAAACTAAAAAAGGCTTGGTTGCTGTGATGCATCATGATAATATTAAGCTTAGGACTCTAATTAAGGTTTTAGATTTTGTTTAACTTTGATATCAGTTATTCAACTGTAATTGTCTTTAAAGGGCTAAGGTATATATCATGTCTATTGGGTAACACTAAAATACTTGTATCAAAGAGAAACTTCAAAACTTCAACAAAGTTTCATATCAGATAAACAAGCTTTCCTTAAACTCGGGCAAATTACTCTACCAATATTTGAAAAGTATGATGTGCAATGGTAAGTATTAACCAAAAAAGTTCAGCAACCTAATTAATGTATATCACACTATCATCTCATTTGTTCCTTGCCACAGACAAGAAGACCATAAAGACAGAGATTGACGATGAAGGGTGAACCAACATATATCTCAATGACTTGCCTAGATTCCTTCCTCGACCTAGGCCGGTCTTTGCTCTTTTCTTTCTTTGTCTTCTTCGCTTTCTTCTTCTTCTTTTTCTTCTTTTGCTTTTTCTCCGTAGAATCTTCGTCAGAATCAGAGATAGTTCCTGGACAATGAAGCCAGAACAGAACCTTCTTTCACTCACAAGACATGGTATGTTTGTTCATATGAAGCATTTGGTTTTTACCGGGACAGTCATCAGAATACATTGGTGAGGGTTGGCAACCAAAAAGCCTTGATCCTAATAGTGTGATTTACCTGAGGAGTCGGGTAGGATATCATCATCGCTGCTGGACACCATTCCCCAGCCTTGTTTCACATCTGCTGGCGATGTGGTTGCACTGTAAGACGACTCACTGACCTCCCCTGCACATAGACATTACTTGATATTACTTATTTCATTGATACGTTTCATCAACAGACACCCAAGGGACTGGGCATCATTCATTTAGGATGGTGCCTGTTGAAGGGAGGGGCCATTTCTGGTTTAAACTTAAAAGCTGGAATTTTGTAAAGGTGTCTTATATAACCAGGTTTGTTCAATAAACTGTACACGTCTAATTCTTGACTATTAAATTAGTCAAGTTGGGAGCGATATAGTTTAAAAAATCATCAAGATATAAATTTAAATGTTGAGAGAATAACTTCTAAAGCCTATATGAGATGTGGAGAAGAAAATATCTTGTCAAATTAAAATCTTCTGAACTACCCATGGACAGAATACAAGAATATAGAGCTTTGCCATTAACTGTGATGAAGATCACTCACCATCTTCTTTGGATGGAACCTTGTTAGTTTCTTCAGGTACAGCAGCTGATATCAGGGCAGCACTTGTCTGTGAAATCTTGATTCCCATCATCTTCCCGAGCTTCTTGTTAACAGATGCAGCATTGTGGAGAGGCTCCATAGCTTCTACAGACAGAGGGTGTCTATGGGGTTCTGTAAGAAGTGGGGGTGGAGACTGGCTGCCAGGGGGAGGAGGCTGAGCGTTGGGGGTAGGTTTTACCTTGTCACATGTTACTTCGGGTGGGGGGAGATTCACTGTGTTTATGCATACAGCAGGAGGGGCAGTGTTCACTGGAAGCATGATTTCTTGCAAAGACACCTTGGAAACCTCAGCAGCTTGAAAAGCCGGAGTTATCCTGTTGACAGCTATTCCATAACCCTGCAAAGTGGATGGAGGGACAAGATCCGTTTGAACCTCCATGACGCTTGACTGCTGCCTCAAGTCAGGTTTTGCATCATGCAAAATAACCTCCACCCCTTCATTTTCTGCAATGACCTCGTAGGCATCACTATCAGAGGTCACCTCCCCTGATTCTGGATCTTCTTTGCGTCTCAACCCACCAGCCATCCCATAACTTTGAACGTATTCATCATCAGACATATTGAGAATTTCCTGCAGTTCTCTCTCAAGTTGCTTACGTTCCTCTTCCATGTTTTGCATCTGCTTTTCAACTTCCTTCTCTGCCATTTTTGCAGAGTTTTTCTTTTCTCTTTTAGCTTGAATCTCTCTGATCATTTCTCTCTCCTTTGTTTCTATATCTGCCTCATCAACGAGTAAATCTTTCTCCAGAGGGAAACTGCCACCAAATTTCACTGTGTCAGTGGCGGTGAGAGCATGTTTCGTTTTCTCAGCTCTTTCTCTTTTAAGTTTTTCTTCCTCTTCACTCTTGTGTTCTCTTTGTTGCATTTTCTCATTTTCTATTTCCTTGAGTCTCAGTAAACCATCTCGGCCTTCTCTTAGGAGAATATCATAAACTTGCTGGTCTTTCAATTCTCTAGCTCTCACATTCATAAACTTTCTTCCTTCTTTCTCTAACTCTGCTGTCTTTCTCAACTCTTCTTCTGCTTCTATTATCAGATGACCAATGTCCCTCTCTGGCTCAATGTCCTTTAAGCTTCTGTAGAATTTTGGTTCATTTCCCTTTCCTGGAGACTTCAGAGATATATTCTTCTGTGCTGCTATAATATCCTTGGCATAAGCTGGTCCTAATTCTCTGTCTATGGTTATCTCTCTCTCAGAAGAGTAGAGTTGACACTTTTCTCTTTCTACTTCATGGTGTCTTCCACAGTCACGCATAGGATTGTCAATGGACGGAGTAGAACGTGGCCAATCAAACTTAGCCCTGCCTCGTGAAAATGATTGATGCTCAGGACTATGATATAGAACATCTTCACAATCAATCTTGCAGTCATTTTCGGACCTTCTAGACAGGTATGCGCTTCTGAAGTCCTGTGGCTCCTCTGCAAGATGTCTTTCAGGGTGGCAGAATTTCTTGTTTTCCTGCTCTGTTTTCACAATCGCACTTGAGGAAACAAACAAGCTTATTTGCTCAGGATGCTGATAGTATTTATCTTTGTAATCAAAGGTAGGACTATGAATAGGGGTGATTGACTTATCATGTGACTGCAGCTCTATGGGAGCTGTGATCTTGAGTTCAAGCTTATGGGATTTGGAATGTTTTTCAGAAGGACCACGTTTCTTCGTGCGTTTCCGATCACTTCTTCTCTTTTCACGCCGTTCTTTGCGCAAATCGTCTTGTTTCTTTGAAATCGAACGCTCTCTTGTGCCCTTGATTTCCCGAAGCCTTGCTTGCAAATCTGAGATGTCATCGTGCAATTTTCTTCTCCCCTCATCACCCCTGCCGTTACCACAATCAAAATGTTCCACCTCCTCCTTCACAGTGTCATGAGAGTGTCGGTCACTTGAAGGCTTGTCAAGTTTTCTCTTTTTCTCTCTAATGGTTTCATTGAACTGTTGTTTGTGATATGTTTTCATATCATCATTGTCATCAAATCCATTCACCTCATCTGTTGTCATGCCACTTTCATCAAATATAGCTTTTCTTGAATCTGATTCCAGCAACACACCATCCTTAGAATGTCTGTAACTACTACAACTGCGATTCTCATGTTCTCTTTTCCTCTCCTCTTTAGACGTAGCTTTATGTTTTTCATCATCATAATGGCACTTGATTTTGCTCCTTTCTTCACTAACTATTTCACTGCTGTCATGTCTCAAACACTTCCTTTTCCAGTACCCGTCAGCATCAACGACATTCCTACCTTCTACCACTTTATTACTTTGATCTTTTCCTGCATCCTTATTATTTCTCTCTCGTGATTTTGATCTCTTCTTATGTTTTTTCTTGTGTTTTTTCTTTTCTTCTTTTCCCCAGACACCATCTCCCTCATGCTTGAGAGCTGTGTCCTTATCTATTTTATGTTTCTTTTTGCGGTGATGTTTCTTGCCTTTGTGAGACTTCTTTGATGTACTGTTATCACTTTCACTGATGATTGTGTCCAGAACTTCTATCTTTTCACTTCCTTTCATATTGCCGATCTTCTCACAGATAAATTGCTGGAACACTTGATCCACAATACTTTTGGGATTCTGCAAGGTTTCATTAGGAAATTCTGATTTGGCACTGCACCCAATAGATCCAGCACACTTCTCCACGTTTATATCATCCTCCCTATCGCCCTTTCCAGCAGGATGTTTGTTTACATCCACGTTTGCAATGATCAATTCATCTTGAAATTTCTTTTCAAAAACAGCCACTGGTGGGGGTTTCTTGAGTCGAATCTTGCGTGGCTTGAATCCATTATTCTCTTCAGACATGGTGTAATTTTTTTTGCGATCTATAGAAATGCTTCTGTGGATATATGGATAGTTACCACAAAGAGAACCACATAACATCCAAGCGTCAATTAATAGTAATCCACTTTTGATAAGGTTGGCAATTGTGTTGACTAGCTCTCTTGAACCAAGCGGAGCTGGTGCTCCCTCTTGGTAGTACTCAATCGACTGTTGGTCTGTTTTGCTAGTGTTGACCTATCGCAATTCTCAAACGTGTTATCCACATATTATCACTCACTTTCGCATCTATTTTCGACGCGAATCCGAAATAAATACTCCTATAGTTAAAAAAATTCCAGCTCAAGCAACTATTGCTATTTCATTGAAAGTGTGCTTTCGTTCTATTATTTAACTGAATTCACACAATTAATGTAATTCTGCTTTTTCACTGTTCTACATCCAAATGTCCCAAATGTCGTCGTAGATTTTAGTTCGTTTAAACTATCGCTAGACAGATAACACAGCCCACAATTTCCATTTTTTTTTTCAATATTACACCATGAATTAACGGAATCTTATTTTCTGATAGACTTCGTTATTATCAAGGTTCTTCTTCTTTTTTCTTCTTCTTCTTCTTCTTCTTCTTCTTCTTCTTCTTCTTCTTCTTCTTCTTCTTCTCCCTATACTGATCTTGCCTCAATGAGATTGGGTATGCGTGATTGCCTGCAGCCTCCGAGCTAAAATGACAAAAAGTTTAAAGATAAGACTATATACAATGTTGTCTTGTTCGGTGATGTGTGGTCAGGTCACTCCGCAAAGAGAGATCTGAAGGCTTCCAGAGTCACACATCTGCTTATTTAGTGGCCGCTATTTAATTAACTGCCTTGCCGTTACGAACCAGAGCATCGTCGAGACTGGCAGTTGCGAAGCTTAATAAACGTACTTTTTCATTCTGAATCGTTAGTTTGGTATATGGATGGGTCCCTTAATTGTAGCTCCTCGGAGTGGTCTAGATATGATTTGGGATCAGTAATTTTGGTATATGTATTGGTGACCCTTTTAAAATTTTGCTTAAGAATGGGTCTTTTTTCAGAGGATTTGATATGTAAATGGTTGCCTTTTCTCACTTTGGCTTAGCATAGATATGGTCTGCCATGGCGGCTCACCCCTATCCTTTTCAAAGGAGAGAACACCCCCCCCCCCCCCCCCCGGTCTGGATACTGGATTTGGTGTGGATATCCAAGACGGTTGAGGTCGTACCATGGCTTTGTAGGAGGCATCTGTGACAGTTGGCGTGCACCCTCTAAGGTTTCCGCGTAGAAAGCCAACCACTCTATACATTTAAGGTGGGGGGCACTTAAATGTATAGAGATAGTTAGCCGCGAACGACGGTAATATAAATATATACCGTCGTGATTGAGGATATGTGGGTCGTGTGGCAATTTTTGTATTTCGCGTGCATATAGCTTCTCATCAATGTTGTGTACTTACGTAAATATATATGTCGACAAATGAGATGAATATCCGCTTCTCCGCACTATTTTGGTTATCCACTGGCTCGTGATTATTTAGCAATTGTCAAATGAACATTTAGAATCACAACTTTCATTCACGGCAGCCCCAGTTTTGGAGATATGACGTCACATTACGCAGTTTCATTTTCACTCGCCATGTGGCTGCAGGTCCCGGAGGAGGGGGCACTTACGTATATAGAGGTAGTATACATGTGTTGGGGTAGGTTTTTTTCGGCCTCCCGACGGGTTTTGTTGACCTCATAATTGTAGGATGGGGTATGCTCTTGCCATTTCTACCTTGTATGACGGGTACAGGTTTTTGAGATCCCGGGGCACAACCCTACTAAGGACAAGGCCAAGTGCCCCCTCCAGACTACGGGAATCAATAAGTGTTATCTTTTTTTAAATGTCAATGTGATATCGTTGAATACATATCGCCCTTCAAAGTAGATATTTCCAAAAGATAATCATTGACAAAATGACACATATACTCAAATAATAAAATTCAAAAAGAAAAAGTTTGCTTGCGAGGAACCTTGTCTGTGCATGCGCGCAGAAACCGATCTTGTCGTTCAAAATAAACATGAACTTTTCAGAATTTGTGTGGCCGGATTAAATCGCCTTTGACGAAATCTCACACGTAAACTAACTCAACTTGTTAATAAACATTCATTTATGTGAAAAATTATTCTTCATATGTACATTTGTGTAATTATCGTGTATAATTGGAACTCATGTATCGTTCACGCGCATTCGGTTACGATCTTTGCACGACGTTAATAAACGTCGTGCACGGCTAAGAGATAGTATTCATGTGCCGCGCGACGGAGTATATTTTTTCGGCCTATCGGCTTGTAAGACGGGTTTTGTTGGGCCCCTTAATTGTACAACGGGGTATGTTTTTCAGCAGCAATCTGTTTTTTTAGGGGCTTCGGGCACCACCCCCTCCCCCGCCCCCAGGGTCTTAACCAGGATTTGAAAACTTCCCATCCATCACCCACCCACTGATTATCATAACGTGTTTTATGTTGCCTTTTGTGAAAGTTATGATATTACTTCATGAGAAGATCATGATGGCACTCGTTGAATCGGTGATAATGTCATGTATATTTCAAGTTACCGTAAATGTCTCGCTTTCAGACAGAATGATTCATTTATTTGATGAAAATGCACAGGTTCACTCAATGTGCTTAGAGTAGGCAATTAGGATCCCACCATTGGTCAACGGTCGAAAACTTCACGCCGGCCGGCCGAAAGCGGGGGGGGGGGGAATGATGTGTGTGCGTGCGTAATGTGTAATATCAAGACGTTGCTTATAAGAAATTTTATGGCAAATCAATTATTCATCAAACACGATTCAAGGATTCATACAGATCTCACAATAGTTATACAAACCAGAGGCGAAACGTGAAACACGCCGACCGTCCGTCATGCTATCGCGACACGGCATGTCAGAGCGCGTACAGATGAAGGACCAGGGGGCTCCGCGACGTGACAACAGTGTTACAGCACAGCGCTTTCCTTTCACATCACCCTTATCGCGATTAGTCGTTCTCCTTGCGCATCGGCTTCTGCGCAGGCTAGGATTCGCCTCTGCACCACACAGATCGCTTTGGGGCAAATGCGGGCCATTACGCGAGAAATATTGATACGAATTATCAACTCTTAAATGTTACAAAAAAATTTTCTACTGTGTTATATTAGAAGAATAATATACATTTTGTTATGGAAAACTTTTCAGTAGGTCCAAAATGAGGCATTTATCGAAAAAAAAATAGTTCCGCGGACGTTTCATGGCCGTCAAGCATTTCTAAAAATGGTGGCAGTCAGATGTGAAAACGAGGTTGTTATCGAAAATCGACTGAAAAGAGCAATAGAAAGTTACAAGCCGGGATTGGAAATTACGGACAAGCAGCGAGAGTGTTTGGAGAAGTTGTTCTTGAGAAACGACGTTGTTGCTAATCTACCAACAGGGTATGGGGAAAGCCTGATATACCATTTGCTCCCAGATTTGCTGCTCCCACCCCCCGATGGGATTTCACATGTTTTATGGAAAAAATAAAAAGACACAAAAAAAAACAATGTAAGAATAAGATTTGCCAAAATTGAATACTTGTGACTGCAGGGCCTTGGTTATATAACCTAAATAACTGCAGCGTATAAAGCAAAGAAAGTTCATAATCAAAGACATCAAAATGCTGCCTTTGTGGACAGTAAACACAGCTTTATTTCCCACACAAGGGCTTACTTCCGAGCTTCCCCGATAAGCTCCATTCATGTTGACCATTCATGTTTGTTTATGTTTGACGCGCGCTGCTTGTTATCGCCCGGTCAGAGGTTAAAACCGGGTCAAATCGCATGCGCTCCGTTAACTATTGCAGAGATGTTATGTGTTAGTTATCGCATGGTCACGTGGGTGATATGGGGAAAGAACACGAGGACGCGGAGCGTCCGATTGTCTTTCCCCATATCACCCCATACCCATACTTATCGCTTTCTCCATACTTATCGCGATGGCACCTACACGCGATAATTAAGCACGACGCTGTCTCCTAATAATGATAATTAGCGTGAACCTATGTTATGTAAGGTATCTGCCTGGGACCTGTAAATATGAGAGGTAGTCTGTTAATCCCCCATTCGGCCTCAGCTGCCTGTTTTAGTGATGATTAGATAAATACTTTTCTTTCGTTACTTGTTTGTTAATTTGATTTGAATATGCTTCGATAGTTGTGTGAGACTTGCAGAACCTTCCCAACTACGGCAATCAGAGCTCCGCCGACTTGGTCGTTGTTTGATACTAGCAACACTGAAGCGCAGTAGACACGGCTCGGCAGGTGTTACAATTTCGCGCCTCAGCATGATTCCGGGTAGATAATACCGTGACTTCCCGATGAGCGCTACGCAACCACATTAGCGGCTGGCAAACAAATGACTCTTGAGAAAATCTTCGTTTTAAGACTTGTAAAGTATGCGTGATATTAAGAACCTCCGTAGTGCTGCCATGCTACAGCCGCGGTGCTCTGTGAGGGACCATCTCAAGTGAAGTTGTTTCTCGGTGATATATCGACACGGTTGCAGTTATCGCATGGCAAACTGTGCGTTTGAGGAGATATGGGAAAAAGACCGAGCTTTTTCTCGAGCTCTGGCTGCATCAGGTACTTCTCCGATGTTAAAGAGACTGTTCAGCCCCTTATTTGGAACGAGGTTGCCTAGCAAGCTACTTGGCAACCACACCTTGGAAACCAAAAGTGTTAAGTTTTCAGACTTTTCAGTCGCTACGCGGCGCTGTGGTCTCAGAAAATAGTTCCTTACTTCGGCTGTCGCCATTTAAGTTGTCGGACATTACCCTTCCTGCTTGTCGGTCTAATGTGTGCGCAAAGATGCCCACAACTTGAATGAATGAAGATTTGATGAAATCTACATTATATAACCAAAGTGGATCTCTCTCAAGCCTTCGATATAATAAACCATGAAACACAAAGATGTACTCGCTTGGAATAAGAGGTCTCGCACATAAATGGTTTTCAAGCTATTTACGACTTCGTAAACAATATACACAAATACAAAACGTTAAATCACCTGTATCCGATGTAGCTATAGGAGTCCCTCGGGGTTCCATTTTAGGGCCTCTGTTGTTTTTACTTTACGTCAATGACATTTCCAATGCCTGTAATGAAACGGTTCTTTCCTTTGCTGATGACACAACAATACTTATATCATCCTCAAATATCAAAACAGCCTTTCAAAAGGCTAACAATGCCGTTAACAACTTAAAAACATGGCTAGTAACAAATGGTCTTATATTAAACACTAGTAAAACAAGTTATATGGTGATAAGAAGACACAATAAGAAATTAGATATAAGTAATTGTTAGATAAAAATAGATGATGAAGTAATCAACAGAATAGACACAAACAACGGTGCACATAAGTTTTTGGGCATATTTCTAGACGAAAAACTATCATGGAAAACCCATATAAATCATGTCAATAAAAAGATATCTCATGGCCTTTTTATGCTCAAACAAGTAAAAGACTTTCTCCCTAAATCAGCATTACGCAGTCTATATTTTGCTCTTGTTCACTCACATTTATCATATGGTATACTTGCATGGGGAAATGCTGGCAAAAACAATTTAAAGCGTACTGAAATACTACAAAAACGTGCTCTGAGATATATTAACAAATCTTCGTATATCGCTCATACAGAACCTCTTTTCAAACGTAGCAATATATTAAAATTAAATGATCTCTATGAGTACAATGTAGCCTTATTTATGTACCATTACAAAAATAACATGTTGCCATCATCATTCATCAATGCATTCCATCAACAATGCAATATCAGCAGTTTTTATAACACGCGTAATTCCCATTTAATGGTCACGCCAATCCCGAATACCGAATTTGTAAAAAGTTACCTCTACATTCATTACCTAACACTTGGAACAAATGGCAAAAATCACTCTCTTCACTTTCAATATTATCCTAAGTAAAAAATATTTGATGTATACATTTATAAGTAATTACCACAGTACCATTAATTGTTCAAACTGCCATTGTGTTGATTGTAATTTAAAGCAGAAGGATGAAACTTTATGCTTTTGTCAATATTTGTGATTTTGCCAAAGACTATTTTTTTTAGAACAAATTGGTTGACTTATTATGATTTTTAAATGTACCTCATGTAGTATTGCATTATTTAGAGATCGTCGGGGTGGTTGGAAGATAGCCATCTGTGGCTAAACCACGCCCGTCTCCTGACAGTGCGTGTGAATTGTGAATTCAACATAAGTATGTGCATGTATATTTATTGTCGGGAGACAAATAAATTCTTCTTCTTCTTCTTCTTCTTCTACACATCGATAGCGAGGTAATTTCAGAGCGCGTTATGATTTACAGCTACTATTCGTGTGGTTCATGGTTTTAGGGAGGCACCGTTATCAATAGAACGACATAATTGAATAAAACAGATTTCCACAGTAGATCATGAATATTTCCAGTCAAATAATAATGTTAAAAACTTATCAAGATTTTCCATCATGTAAACTTTGCGGCACAAATTAGAAGATGGCATTACTTATATCTGCGTTAAACGTAGTAATGTAATAACGAAATGATACCTGATTGCCTTATATGGGGCTGAACAGTCTCGTTAAGGGAAGGTTGGAAAAGCTTAGCTAGGGCATGTGCAAGTTCGGATGCGGCAGCTATTAGGATGAATGGTGGTACTTCATCAGGTCCAGTTGCTTTATGTTATTTCAGGCTGATGAGTAGTTTATGTACCCCTTTCCAGTTAACGGTGATTTTCTTCATAGATGGTGTGGAACTTGGACATTTATCTGGCACGTGTGTGGTAACGCTATCTCGTCCATGCCGGTAACTTGTCCAACCGCACACCGCGCTGGGTAATGTGTTATACTTAATTTTCTTGTTTGTGCGCGCTCCTTCGTTATAGTTTTTGTTGCTGCTTGTGGTTGCTGGAGAGGGGACTAGCCAGAAGAAAAACACGAGTCCAGGAGTAGAGATGCTTATTGGATTTATTAAGGTTTCAACGATTAAGCTTCCATGAGATCTCGGTCTGAATCTCGTCTCTAACTAGAATAATCCATTTGTTAAATTATTCGAGGTCAAATATCCTCCATATTCAAATTAAATATCTAATATTATGTTTGTTGGCGGACAATATGAGTGGGTCTTCGAGGACGCAAGGATGTAGCGCGGAAGGTGAGCATTGCCGATTTTTAAACCAATAACGATTTATGTCTACCTAACCTCATTAATTCATTTTCATAGTATTCTTCGTACATATTTCCTTTTTCAAAAATGTTTCCCTCCAATGTCAAGTTATTTTTAGCCATATACTATCCACTCAGAACAGGACGCCTATATTCATTTTATATGCATAACCATTTTTCATGCAATTATTTCATAAAACTTTCACACACATATTTCTTTCACTATTCCAACCATACAACATTTGATCAACAGCACCATCTCAGTCAGTGTCAAACACAATCATTCAAACGCATGAACCAGACGGTTAGCGGATTCAAATTACCATCAAATCTCTAGACAGGTAAGCGTACAATTTTATCAAAGCGAACTCAAGAACCAGCTGAAGTGTCAGCGATAACAATCCAATAATTACTTATTATTTTTTGTAAGTATGATGATAAGGAATAGTTTTGTCCTTGTGCACCTGTTAACAGACGGGTAAAATTAAATTGTACAAGTTTGACTTAGCTGAAGCCAAAGCTGAAAAATAAACAGAGCTAAGAAACAAATATCAATATACCAACCACCAATATAATGCTTCTACCACCACCACCAACTCCATCACCACCCCTCCCCTACCCCATCACCACCACCACCATCAGTCATCATCATCTTTAGAAACATTACTACATGACTCATCTAAAAAAGAAACCTACACATCTGCTGCCTCTCAGCCTGCTCCTTATCAGGATAGTGCTCCTGGTTCATTCCCCGGAGTTCTGCAATGGAATTCTTGAGCAGGGTAGGACTAGCTGTGAATTGTTCAAGAAGGCTCTGTATCATTCCCTCAACATATCCTGCAAAAACAATACACATAATTCCCTCTGCAAAACATGCTCACTATGTCTTGTGAGATGCGAATTATTACAGTACTAGGCCTCACATATTCGCACCATGTTGATACAGACTGGAAGACATAAGGGTAAAGTTATATGAAGCAAATTTGACAGTAGGTCAGGGCTGAGCACTGGGTATCGCCCGATGATTGTCTAATACAAGTACAAGGTACTGTCAGGCAAGCATACATCTACATATGGCAGCCGGACGAGACAAATCTATATGTTATCTGTGGAACAGCCTTATAAAACTTGAACCGCCCCACATTGATCACTACCGGCCATGTCAATTTTGTCAATGAGCAAGAGCAAATTCTGACCACTTTTCTAAGCGGACAAGCGATAGCTAGAGTTCCAGTAATGGAAACAGGCTACCGATATGTAAATGACTTAACTTAATTGTCTACGAGGAAGGATCATAGCTTAAAACCCCTCTTCCATATATTCCACCACTTATTCTCGAAAGACAGCATTCCACCGCTGCGACAATTTTCACATTTTGTTTTCAAAATCAGCACAGAAACATAACTAACGAATTATAACTCGACTTTCACATGGGAGATGTAAGGATAAGTATACTCACAGAATCTCAAGAAACCATGAATCAAAAAACGCTGATGAGTGTCTGTAAATAGCGATTTATTAGTACGACAGCTAGTTCGCAAATAGAAACGGCGTCCGTGGCAACATCTTTTGGTGGCATATGACGTCACAGCGCCTTCGTTCATCTTCGGCTTGTTTCTTTTTTTCTACGCGTCGGAACTGCAAATTATTAATCAGAATCGCGTTCTATATGATCCCGAAAATTCATATTTAAGCCATTACTTGCACTTTAATGGCTCTGACACGAATCTGATTGACGCGGGTCAGTGACTTTGCCATTCGGACCATGTCGGTTTTGATTGTGGCTTTGCATAGCCTGACAAACTGGGAGGACTACAGTCTCTTGCATCTTTCCATGTGCCAAGTTTTATTACTGGCTTGTCCCAGAGTTTTGTCCCTCACCTCTTGGCATTAAGTCTCTATTATGTGGATGAGGCCTTCCTGCTGGAGGAATTCATCTTATGAAGAAAGTTTTGAGAAATCGTGGTCATTGACAATTCCATATTGGCTTGCTGTGGGGAAAGGCTGCGGGATAGGCACGCGACAGGTGGATGTGGACGCGTGGTCGACACATTTGTTCATGGAAGATGAGGTGCAGTCTGGAATTGAGCGGTATACTGTATGGCCATTCTAAGAAGTTGCTGACCTCAGCTTCAGGTTCTGAGCCTTGACAGGCGATCGCATCTTCAGCTTTATTTTCAATTGTTGTAAGCGATGAAATTTCCCAAGGTTATCAACGATATAAATCAAAAGGTTCGATCAAAAGTAACGCAGGACTTGACGTTGCGCAATCTTCTATTTAAACCGCGTGTATTTGACCATCGAAAGCGGGCGAATGACCGCATTGCTCCGTGCTGCCGCGTAGCGGACTAAAACTCGCGGTTTCTCATTGGAAAGCAGGATTGTCAGAATAGGCTGAGGTGGCAAGAAAGTGAATATGAGTGAAACTAGATGTCTTCTAATGGCAAGCCTGGACGACGGTATCAACAATATTACACAAACAAATGTTATCTCTTAACAAAATGAATTCTTGACCTATTAGTTCAGCAATCGGGACTGTGATTGCGCCTTGTTTACATAACGTAAGTTTGGTGTTAAGGCACCCTATGTTCCGTACACGTTTACGATAGATATCAGCGAGGGGAGCCGGTAAAGCGCACTATTTTCGGATAGATGTCACAGGCTGCAGTCCCTTAGATGTTTTGACATGACCCCTTAGCAGAAGTTTTGACATGACCCCTGAACCAAGTCAATACAAAGCCGAGGGAATGCCACTAAGCCGGTCCCAGTGGCTTGGTGGTTTACGGCTTCGCCTTTCGACCCACAGGCTGTGGGTTCGACTCCAAGGTGTGCCAACCTGACTGGTTATTCGTAACTCGGATGATCACGTACAAATGGCGGTCCCATCTCTGAAAAAGGATGTAAAAGATCCTCTAAGGACGACGTGCCCCCTGGCAGTGACCACCCTCAGAGTTACACACTCACTGCTAGTCGTACATAGCCTAGTTGCTAAACACGTCTATAATTCGATGCACACACACACACACACACACACACACACACTACTGGTCGATTACGTAAGGTTTGGCATACTCAGAGTCGGCACAAGTGCCAACGGCATGTCTTCCAACGGCAAGCCTGGACGACCAGCAATACGGTATCAACAATATTACACAAACAAATGTTATCTAAACAAAAATATATATATATATATACATGTATATATATATATATACATGTATGTATATATATATACATGTATGTATATAGATATAGATATGTATGTATATATGTATATATATAACCACACACTTACTTATAAATATACACATATTGTGTATATATACCCGCTTTGATTGCACGGTGACATCCGGTGCACACTGTCGCTGAGACGAAAAGACGGTATATACAGGCCCGAGGAGAGCTGTAATTATAGGACAGATGTCACAAGCTGCTGCCGCTTAGATGTTTTGACATGACCCCTAAGCCAAGTAAATACAGGGTGAAAGCGATGAATGCCGCTGGTCGATTACGTAAGGTTTGGCCTGTTTTGACATGACCCATTAAAGCCAGCCAAGGTAAGCGATGAATGCCTCTGGTCGATTACGTAAGGTTTGGCCTACTTAGACACGAACTGCAGATAGCCTGCTGCTAAGTTGCCGTAGTAGAAAACATTCAAACTAAACGTCCTTTTTACTGTTTTCTTTTACTGTGAACGCTTAAAATACTGTTACAATCATTATCACGAGGCCAAGTTCTAATTACTGACAAAATTTCATGTGCGTTAATACAGCCGTTTCAGAGATATCAGCGAGGAGAGAACTCGTAGCAAAAATCGCGATAGGTACTCTAAAATACATGTGATTATACAAAGTACAAAAGGTGTAAACAAGTATTTTTTTCGCCTATTCCATGCTACGATAATTGCTTGTTACAAACATTTAATTCATATGCTTGTAACTGCAGTAGTTATGGAGGAGATAGTTACAGAAAATTGGTGAAAAAATCGACGAAAAATCGATCCCATAAGCCTCCAACACTGCCCATGCGCGTCAAACTGAATCGGTAGTTGTGTCCCAACATGATCTATTATTCCCCAAAATTTCATGTTGATATGTCCAACCGTTCTGGAGAAAAGCCCGAAAAACCTAGGTTGGAAGACATAATAATGATTATAAAGATCGGCCAGGGAAATTAGGCTGTGTACATTCGGGATTTCTTCAACGGACGCATTCAAGGCATTCGGCTGTCCAGTTTTAAAATGGGTCAGCCCATCTTGAAATTTCAAGTTGGGTCAGGAAAATTTTTAAATTTGCCGGGTTTCAACTTGGGTCGTAACAGCACTACTCGAGTGAAAATCAATGCGCCAATCAATGTTTACATTCAGGAATATAGAAATAGAGCTATATTCCCAAGAGAGCATTGTAAGTTACGGTAGGGTACGCGGTAGTTTGCACAGAAACACATGGCACACAAATGATATTGTACAGGTTGGATAGGTGAACACCCAGGGACTGCACCGCATAAGCCATCGCACGGTTAGTACTATTTTACATTACTCATGGAGGGATAACTCGATATATATCAGGGAATGCAACCCCCTCTTTTTCACAATCCTCCTCTCAGCTGATGAGGGCTCGAACACATTGCTAAGTATCGAGGTAAAGCTTGACTTGCAATTTCAGGCGCTGTTCAGTTAGAATGACTTTGCGCCAGACTTTGTAACAGCTTTATATGATTTAAAATATTATTTAGTAGCCTGCGTTGACATACGTGATAGCCCGAGGATTCCAACTGACATACGTGATAGCCCGAGGATTCCAACTGACATACGTGATAGCCCGAGGATTCCAATTGACATACGTGATAGCCCGAGGATTCCAACTGACATACGTGATAGCCCGAGGATTCCAACTGACATACGTGATAGCCCGAGGATTCCAACTGACATACGTGATAGCCCGAGGATTCCAACTGACATACATGATAGCCCGAGGATTCCAACTGACATACGTGATAGCCCGAGTATTGCGGTTGACATACGTGATAGCCCGAGTATTGCGGTTGACATACGTGATAGTCCGAGTATTGCGGTTGACATACGTGATAGCCCGAGTATTGCGGTTGACATAC
>CM067345.1:21478038-21595538 GCA_034190875.2 Urechis unicinctus | reverse complement strand
CTCAATCGATTACACCGGAGACTCACTTTTAATAGATCGCGGTGTCTTAAACCTGTAAAAGGCGATTTGCGTTCACACATGGCACTGAATGGCGCATACAGGCGAGCTGCTTGATTTGTGCCAGCCGTCACTGCGACACGGTTCGAATGCATGAAATTCGCTTTGTGGCATACAACAATAGCTAAATATATATCGTCATCAGGTTGGAGAATGGGCTGTGATTTTAACTCTATATCGAATATTTCAGTTCGGGTTGTACTATCAGTTGAGCGACCTGTATTATTGGCCACGTACGATTTGTGATTTTTGTTACTTCCTTTTAGCGGTGTTTAAATTGTTAAGGTTCACGGCGTGCGCATGACATCAATGTTGTGGACGTTTCATTCAAGAAATATTGGTATGAATTTGTTTGCTGCAATTTCAGGCCCATTGTATTCACTGGCCTGCGCAATGACAATGCTAATCACATAGGCCAGGAATTATATACTCTTATGATCTTAGTCATGTTCCCATAGCATAAATTCAAACCATCCAGTCGTATATTTCGGATACAAACTAGCACCAGCACGGACGCATACTGCACGCCGTATGTGGTACCAATAAATCACGCATTTTACAGCTAGTTTGACGTTGTTATCGTCACCTTTTTATCGTCTGTGGGGACGCGCCTTTGGTGTGGAGGTCGTGTTGATATCCGTGTTGAGCTTGCTTTCATTTCTGTTGCAGCATGGATCAATCCGGAGATCCACTCAAGGAACAAAGAACAGGTGCGACAGACATGCTCCAAGATATCTCATTTTGGAGTAGTAGTCATCCCGACCAGGCTGTTTTCGTCTCCGCCGACAGTGACGCGATCCAAACCGGGGTGTATGGGGGACACGGTTCCACGGACGCACGTCACCACACTCCCTACTCGGCTTTCGAGACAACTGCCAACGGAGACGCCAAATCACACGGAAGTATCGATATAGGAGTTACCGACACGGAGGCATCGAAAGTATCGAAATGTTGCTCATTCAGAAAGGATCTCCTGGGGATAAAAGGGTTTTATTTGACATTTATCGGAGCCCTTGGCTGCGTACTTCCCTATGTGAATGTCTACTTGAAACAGGTAGGGCTGAGTCCGGAACAGATCGGAATCATCTCGGGAGTACGCCCTGTGGTCGGATTTCTCAGCGGGCCTTTATGGGGTACCATTGCTGACCGTTTCAACGCCCGTAGATTGGTTCTTATGATTTCCATAACGGCTTGGTTGGCTTTTTATTCAGGACTTTACTTCACCCAGCCGCCCGTTAGGATAACACAATGTCCGACGGAACTCGAACCACACCGCAATCATATACGCGTCACACGAGCAGCAACCGGAAGTGGAAACATCACCACCATCAGCAGTCTTAGCAACAAAACTTCAAACCTTTCCGATCATGACATCGAGTTGCTCAGAGAAAATCAAGGGTGGTCGTTCGAATCTGGGAGTTTAAACCAAGTTTTTATAATAGCTCTGATCGTGATTGTAGCCGGAGAGTTCTTCCAGTCACCAACTATAACTCTATCTGATGCCGGGACGCTGGAGACTCTGGGAGCGAAAGGCATCATACATTACGGTTGGCAGAGAGCCTGGGGACCAGTAGGCTGGGCCTTGAGGTGAGTACTGTAAGTTTCGTATTGAACATTGAACAACCTTGGATATTCGTGTCGATTACCAAACACAACGAATGTTTTGAATATGTTCAAAACACTCTTTTTCTACCAAACCGTGTTATTCAGTGGTGAAACATTGAATATCCGTAGCTTAATTGTGCATATTTGTACTGGCCTCGGTGGGGCATTCTTTGTCATTCGCGGGTTTCTGTGTAAATTACTCAGTTTTTTTCTTCAGTATCTGAAAGAATTTGTGCGGCTTTCGTGTGAAATTGTCGGTATTCTTGGCTTTCCTTTAAAGAACTGTAAAATAGCCGCCAGTATCCGTAGAGCAATAGCCCTGAACCTAAAAGTACTATAAACGCTATCGCTGCAGTACCGCAGAAATATTCAGCAAATTAACAAATCGTACAAATGCCGCAAATATTCGTAAATCTACAATCGAAACACCCCAACTACCGTAGAATAATGGGAACCACCCCCCCAAATCTTAACGATTTTCCCCACGAATCACCGCAATTTCCTCAGTACATTGTGGTTTTATATATCGAACAATTCGCTTGCACTGTCTTTTTTCGTTACGATTTCGCTTTAGACAAATGTGAAAGCGTCGCTTTATCCATGGCTTGCTGTTGTTTCAGTTCGCTGATAGGTGGAGCGTTGGTGAGCAGTACCCGTACTGGGGTCACCATATGCGGAGTACCGCTTGTTACCGGCGACTATCACCAGCTCGTTTATGTATTTGGTGCATTCATTGCGCTGGCCTTCGTCTGTGCAGCCACTATCAAATTCAAGGTGCTTCTCTATTATTCACTTTTCAACTTGGTCAGTGGCGTTTGTATGTATGTATGTATGTATGTATGTATGTATGTATGTATGTATGTATGTATGTATGTATGTATGTGTGTGTGTGTGTGTGTGTGTGTGTGTGTGTGTGTGTGTGTGTGTGTATGTATGTATGTATGTATGTATGTATGTATGTATGTATGTATGTATGTATGTATGTATGTATGTATGTATGTATGTATGTATGTATGTATGTATGTATGTACGTACGTACGTACGTACGTACGTATGTCTGTATGTACGTACGTACGTACGTACGTACGTACGTACGTACGTACGTACGTAAGTAAGTAAGTAAGTAATGCGCAGAACCCAGAGGTGTTTGTCGAATAACCCTGTTAATAATGATCGGATTGTTACATAATTTGCATAATTTTGTAGCTTATTCTAATTGCAAACTTTTCTAAGTATATATAAGGACATCAAACCAACAGTTTTTCCAAGCGCCCCAGGTCGAAAAATCGTAGTATTAGTCCAACTGTCAACAAAAGTTTCACGAAATCGATCGAGGGCTATAAAACCGTCAATACAGGTCCGATGGTAATCAAAATTGGGTCACATGTACTACGTGACTGCTTATGTCGGAACCCTTGATTTCATGGATGCCGATGACATCACTTCCGATTGCGAAAGCATCATCATTTTCAAAAAATGGCACAAGTTTAATGGTCAATACGTCCATGCTTTAGAGTTCAATTTTAAAACATTCTGAAAGTGTAATGTAATTGTAAACTTTTTCTGAATATATGTAGTTGTAAATAATGCATTGATAAAAAATTGTAGTAGGTTTAAAATTTTCTGGTAGCCTAAATCTCTAAACATTTTGAAGCGCAATTAATTTACTAATTATATTCCGATCGAAAAATAATTAACATTTTATGAAAGCTGGTTCAAGTAGCAAACTTTGATTATTGACATAGGCTATCTAAATATTCGTTGTTTTCAAAGCGCGTTGAGTTGGAAAATTTTCGATTGCTTACAACATAGTAAAGATCTGTTCAATAGTCATAAAAATTAGCTCAGTTGTTGCCATAGACAGCGCGAATCAAATCCTCAAATTTGATAGATATTGATGTGTTCACTTCCGGTTACGAACGAATCAAACTTAAACGGGATTGAAGTCTGAAGTTAAAACGTCGTTTCTCCGTCGTTAATGGTCGTATCGTAAAAATGTTGCCGCTGATATAGTTTCAAGTTAACTCCTGTATGATTGTGCAAGAAGTATACTAGGTGCATACAGAGAATAGAACCTTTTTTCTATCATAACTTGGAGCTCTTCAGTATGATAATGTTCAGTATTACTCAACTTAGCTGCGTTTAGCATTACCTCCTTGTGTTTAACGTTGTTAGCATTTTTTGTAATTATTTTTTTAGATTGAAGATCTCATTGATGTGCAGAACTCAGATGTTTTGTTTTGAGCTTGATAGTAAATTGAGGTCAAGGTCATCAAAAGAAATTCAACAACATTGATAAATCCATAATAACTTGGTCAAGTATTGGCCGATTTGGATTTGTTTTATTGCTAATCATTCCATTATGACCGTATATTCGATTAAAGCAAGTATGCTCTTTTATGGTAAGCTTCGAAACCCTCATCGCAGTATGAATTTGCATTGTTGATGGCTGTTTCTGGCCAAGCTTCAAACTTTAATAATGTTATGACATCGACCGCATCGTCTTAGCAAACACCGTATGCCAAGCTTTTTAAGCACCAATGAGGTCACACCATAAACTTAACGCTGCAGATAGTTATGATGTCAATTTGTCAACATTTTGATCTTTCCCTGATTGCAGAAGAAGAAAGTATCCAAGGTCCCAGTAACCCTGGCCAATGGCTGCTGTGTAACTACACACCTGGCACCAGGTATTCACAAGGTAACGAATCGAGCTGCGCCCTGTAATGACCAAAAACACAGCCTCCTGGTTGTGATCAAACTCTTTTGCTGTTTGCGTCATGGCTCGTGGTTGGCCATGATATTTTTCCTGGGCACATGCAGCGGTGTCATCTGGGGTTTCCTCTTTTGGCATTTGGACAACCTGGGTAAGTGGCCACATAACAAAGAATACATTTTGAAGACACCATTGCTGTTGGTTTAACGGTGTAATATATGATACTTATACACACACACACACACACACACACACACACGCGCACGCAAACACACACCTCTGTTGACAAATGTTTCAGGTGGAACTCAGTTACTGATGGGGATATCTAGCATCGGCTCCTGTGCCTCAGAGTTTTTTTCCTTTCTCATCATCGGTCCACTGATGAGGCGTGTTGGTCAAATGGCTCTTCTGTATACGGCGCTTATCGGTTATACCGTTCGCTTTCTGATGTATGCTGCTCTGCGAAACCCCTGGTTGGTCCTGCCGGCTGAGATACTCCAAGGTCTGGGTTGAATTCATGTTCCGATAGTAAAATGCAGGATTATATATATATATATATATATATATATATATATATATATATATATATATATATAGATATATATATATATATATATATATATATATATATATATATATATATATATATATACATATACATATACATATATATATATATATATATATATATATATATATATATATATATATATATATATATATATATATATATATATATAATCCTGCATTTTACTATATCTGATATATATATATATATATATACATCATTGTCACCTGCGCCTTGTAGTTTGGACCACCGATTCCGTTTATTATCAACTTTATGAAGGATTTCGATCGTTCATTTTCTTCCTCTTTTTTCCAGGAGTAACGTTCACGTTGGTAGTATCATCAATGACGGCCTATTCAGCCGCTATCTCACCACCTGCTTCGCTGGCCACGACTCTTGGTCTGACCACGGGAACCTTCTTCGGACTAGGCAGTGGAACGGGTCATCTTGTAGGAGGCCTACTCATAGGGCGTTTTGGTGCTGTCATAACGTTCTACAGTTTCTCCGTCGGATGTGTTCTGTCCTTCTTTCTCTTCCTTATCGCTCAAAAGGTGAGACCTGAAAAATAGTTTGTTATAACGCTTAACCTTTTTGTTTCAGAGGTTATCGACAGATTTGAAATATATTTAAGGAATTAATAACTCCAAAAATCTTTTCACTACATATTGCGATTTCCAGCGGTCACCTTGACTTTAGAGTCTTGTCGTTTTTGTATGAAGCTTTTATAATCATTAATTGTTGTCGTTTATGTAAATTTTACTCCAGCATCTTGTCAGTCGGGTTGCTGTTTCTATTGTTCTAGTGCAGTAAAGGTCCCCCTGTCGGATTCGACTACAGTGACCTCGATGACCATTGAGTGCAATTATAGTAAATAATACCATTTGTAAAAATTTAGTTCTGCCTTGACAACGACCTGTTTTGAAGACAATGGGTACATATACGAGCCCATTAATTGAAAGTTAGAGGCCCTTGAAAGATTGGCAGTGTGATGTTTTGAATTAGGATCTTATGTTGATAACCTAATTGATGTTCTGAATAAAGATCTTATGTTGATAACTGTATTATCCAGATTCTGTATTCTCCCCGTATGCTCCCTGAACCGGAAGTGATGTTAATAAAGCAGTGTTGATCCCAACATGGCGTCCGTCTCACCCGTC
Organism: Urechis unicinctus; assembly: GCA_034190875.2. Classification (NCBI taxonomy): domain Eukaryota; kingdom Metazoa; phylum Annelida; class Polychaeta; order Xenopneusta; family Urechidae; genus Urechis; species Urechis unicinctus. Next base: position 21,589,435 of record CM067345.1, on the reverse strand, counting down.
ATTACATCTGGCGACGAGGATGGGATCAATACTGCTTTATTAACAGCACTTCCGGTTCAGAATGTAGACTGCAAATTTATAAAGCCAAACATATGTAACCTATATTTTGTGAGATGAATGAAGGTGAAGTCGTTTTCAAGTTATCGGCATGGTGTGTTTGGGGTCATAACATGTGTGCAAAATCATGTTTATGTTTGCATCGCATTGTATTGTTACACTGCTGAAGTTTACTCTTCTGTGATGAAAGGTAATGCTTGTTGTCATTGGCTTATAGTTCTGTGCAAATGTGTCATGTTTTGCCTGGGATCATATTATATTCCTGGCATTTATGATCTTGCTTGTTGTTTGGGTGCATTCTAATTTCGACCTGTGATGGTCTTGTCCACCAAACATTGTTTAGCTTGGCAATCAAACGTTACCTAAGTTTAAGCCTGCCTGATCTGGTTTAATCAAAGCAATTCAACAGTCGATAATGCTAGAAATATTATGGATGATAACATTTTGTATTATATCTGTGATAAGCTAAATACAAACTTCATATCATTTGTTGTGTTATGCAAATTTTGCAAGTGTCGCATTCAGAGTTGAAGTGTCAGATGATAAATATTTTCGCAAGACCCTTATATATATATATATATATATATATATATATATATATATATATATATATATATATATATACATGTGTGTGTGTGTGTTTATATATATATATATATATATAATATTTCTCTGTCGAGTGCTCAATAAACGACGGATCATTGTACGATTCTTTTCCTCCCGCGGTAATGTTATATATATGCTCGTGACACCTAGTGATTAACATTTTTGCCCAGACGACAAAGAGAAAACTCCAAACATAGTTGCAACAGATTGATTTTTCTTATCGTCTTAGGATCGTGAATCACATGCATTACTATTATAACAATAGCCAAGAATAAAATTCATGGGCGGAAATTCTTGAAATAAGGGATAATGTTATTGGTGTTGACATCCTCTATTGTCGCCCACCACTGGGCATTGGCGAATTGCACTAGCCTCACACACCCTGACCATGTTCCGTGCGTCCCGTAATTATCATTGTGCATTGTGCGTACACAGTTTAAGTCGCTGTTGGTTTCATGAATTGTATTTCAAATACAGTATTAAAGCGTATACTAACATTCGGTAATGCATAAAATTTCACTCCACCCTAGGAGTTACACATACCACGAGTGGAAACGAAGCCAAGATCAAAGCGCCCGAAGTGAACGGAAACGCCTCGGTTGGCTATTCCGAAAGTCGACATCTTGCTGGGTGAACAACTGATTTCTTATCGTTCAGCATCTTTGTCATTACATCATTTCCCGACGGATTCTCCCGTGTGGAAATATCTGTCGTTAATAAAAAAATTAGCTTTACTTAGTAGCGATAATAGGCTGTAAAACCCCGGGAAAAGTGTCCATCAAAATATTTCAAATGTTATTTGTTTCCAAAGATAACTGACGGTTTTCACGATTGAAAACCTGTTTGCAAGTATTATTACACTGCCAGAATGTAATTTCCAACCCAGATTCCCTTTCCTTCTATGTTTATTTTACATTATATACTGCATGAGCGGAACTAATTGAAATGATTGTTTTGTTGAACAATTTACTTGTGCCTGAAATGTTGGCTTTACTGTTTGTTTGTATTTTTAGGTCAATAAATTGATGCATATTGAAAAGTGCCAAACAAGTTCAATGTTTTTGAGACTATAGATAACTGATTAGTCTTTTGAGATAAAATAGGTTTTCATATCATTTAAAATGATGATTGAAATTAGAGAACACAAAGCTCATAAATATTTTATGTATATACACAATGCTAATACATAAATATAGAATGAACATTATCTGTACATCTCGTATTGTATTTAAGAGTTTTTCCTCAATCCCTTGGAGCACTTGGTAGCATGCTTCTCACATTTATTGAACACCTCTTCAATAGTTTTGCCATGGTATGCCCGCTTACTGCTAGACAATTTGACTACCCTTTCCAAATGAAACGAAGATGGTGAAACAAATTTTTAGGAATTTGACCGCTTTCTACGTTGGTTTTAATATTGTCACCATCTTTGTCCGAATAATTATCATCCAGGATATTGTCTAAATCGTGTTTAGAATCCTCCCAGTCAATGAAGTCGCTATCAGCAAATCTCTTCGGTGCATTTTCTTGTATATCTCGTTACTTTCGTTGAGGTCTTCTAACAATGTCGCGATGTAAACAAATGAACAGAAAGTGACCTCTGCGCTTGCGCGACTGTTTTACCTCTGTGGCCACCCGGTGGTGCTTGCGTATACGCCTGAACGCCCCCTATCGAGCGTAAGGTCAAACAAACGCTGCCGAGGCCTTGGCGGTTGGCCGCATTCACAGACCGTTTCCACTCCTGGTATATGTAACTCCTTGCTCTACCCAAGTATATTGCATATCTATAGATGGATCTGATAACTTTCACGAACATGATGCATGTATTACACAATTCTATCATATTACAAGTGAGTTAAGCACAAAATATAAATTCAAACTACTGAACAAACAAGAATTTATTGACATTTGCTATTGTATTATCATGTACAATCATGCATGTAACTTTATTAGATGGGAAGTGTGTTGTTAGGTAGAAACGTAGGATAGACAAGTAAGTAAGTAGACTCATGCTGGCAGGTAAAGCAGTTCGATAAGGCAGTGAGCAAGACGGTAATTGGGTAAGGTTTGTCGGGTGGGGTAGTTAGGTTTTGTAGTTATGCAGATGATGTTGTTAGAAGGCTAGCTTGGAAGAAAAGGTAGCTTGGTAGAGCAATAAAGATGGACAGGCAGTTAGGGAAGTATGTGAGGTGACAATGGTAGTTAGGTGGGTAAGGTAATATGTTGTTCGTGCAGTTACCCAGGTACTTTAATTGGATTGCTAGGTAGGCAGGAAAAGTAGTTAGGGAGAGTAGTGAAGCTGGCATGGCTAATAGGACAGTTAATAAGGCAGATAAGATGGTTAGTAAGGCATGTAGGGTAGTTCGTGAGGCAGGTAGGGTAGTTAGTGAGGAAGGCGGGGTAATTTGTAAGGCAGGTTGGGTAGTTAGTGAGGAAGGTGGGGTAGTTAGTGAGGCAGGTATGGTAGACATGAAGGGTAGACAAGTCAAGGTGGGATTATTGGGCGGGATAGTTGTGTAGGATTGGCGGGTTTACAAAATATATAATGTTGGTATTGCATTTAGGGCAAATTGTAAGATAGGCAGGAAGGATAGTTAGTTAGTTAGTGAGGGCAGTGACGCCGACATGGCAAGTAAGGTAGTTATTACGTAATGTAGGCAGGTAGGACGGTTAATTACGAAAGGAAGGTATGTAATGTTGTTTGGTAGGGTAGTTATGTGGTGTAGTAAGGCAAGGCAAGGTAGTGCATTTTTTAAGCAGGTAGGGTATTTAGATTTATAGGCAAGGAAGGTAGGTGATGTGTTTAGGTGGTGTTGGTAGGTAGGGATGATACGTTTGGTAGGCAGGTAGGTTTGTTTGGATTGGTAGTTAAGTAGGCAGGTAGGTAATTTATTTAGGTAGGGTATTTTTTGTGCTACTTGGTCAGCTTGTGTGGTTGGGCATTTCTTATGATAAACTGCATCTTAAGCATAGCCATCTTGCATATTGCAGTTTGGCTGACACTGTACGTAAATGCTCATTCACATTTGCTTCCTTCATGCACTTCGTGAAAAGTATCCTAGAAGTCGTTTGTTTTGGCTGGGGTTCTACGCAGTGGCCTTTCTTTGCTCAGCATTGTTTCGATTGTTGTCCACAAATTAGGTAGTCATTCGGAAATAATTGTTCTATTGCCCTGAAAGATCTCCGTGAAACATTGGCGTCTCCGTTGTTTCCAATGGGAATTACAATTGTCTTTTGTGCCCGCTTGGTGCACTGTCTGGTTAGGATAAACCTGTATATAATCTTCACGGGGTCCTAATGTTCTTTAAGCTATTTAAATCTTTTATCTCAGAGAATAACAGTTGCTTGTCAATCAAGTGATATTTTGTTGCAGATAACACATTCAATGGATCTGCAAAGGGAACCCATGTCCAATTTCGCAAATAATATTATGTGGCGTTTCTTGGAATACATAAATTCATTTTTCACAACTAGCTCCTTGTATGTATAACAGAGCATATTTTTTCTTAGAAAGTGTAGGAGCGAGCGCAAGGTTGGGTTCCCCTGATATTTAGAATATTACGACAGATTGCTCAGTCACGTACAACAATTTTGTTCTGACAATGTCATTTTTGCCTGAAATTTCTTTGTCTACGTTATGATCGTTAAAGTCATTGTGAGTGAGTGAATGAGTGAGTGAGTGAGTGAGTATAGGGCTTAACGGCACAACATCATTAATGTGTTATATGGCGCCTAGAAATGTAAATAGATAAGTTTTATCTGATAAAGCGGCCGCCTTCTAGGATAAATGGGGAAAAAGACGGAAAGCAAATGGATGACGATCAAAAGATAAAAATTCAAACGATTATCCTAGGGCAAGTCAAAACCAGCCGATTGACTGGACCAGGCCATTCCAGCCTCTCGTCTAGGTGAAATCTGGGCGAAAGTGGTGTGTTGAAGATATGGCTCTCGCAAGGACCTCTCTGCTCAACCAACTGGAGTCGCAACCCACGACCAACAAGTTTCCCCCTATTAGTCGCCTCTTACGACATACGGGAGGATTCGGTGGGCCTATTCTACCCCAGGACCCAACAGGGGGATAACGTCATTGTGGCGTTGAATGCGCCATGATCACGGGTGGTAAAATCTCGTTGTTGACGATTCGGCTACACCTGGCTGTAAGCAGGTAAGTCCCCAATGGGGCTCTAATTCGTTAACGGTAGAACGACATACTGGAGGTTTACATCACCTTAAACAACGAGGTGATGTCGTGACGTCGATGGGTGAAGATGATTGTGGTACCCAGTTGCCATGACCGGGCAGAGAAATCAAGACCATTATGATCTTCCCTCAAGCTCGCAGTACCATCAAAGAGCTACGATAAGAGGGCTCACTCCCAACAAAATATGTTAACACATTTCCTGAGTGCCGCGCGCTGTTTGTCATGACATCTATCTTTACACCACGTAGAAATTTAGAGGCGTGGTGGCCTCGACCAATATTATGTCTCTATGACTTCAACATAAACATCAGTCCCATGTGCTTTTGTTGATTATATGGTTGCGCCATATGGTGGTTGGCATGCTGGAATTGCTCACTTCACAAGTCAATTAGAGTGCGCACTTTTAGCGTAGCTATAAGCTCTTTGATACTGTTGTATTAAAGTCTTCTTTATAATAGTACTGGATGCAAGCATGGTGGCACAAGCACAATGGTCTAGCCCAAGCGCCTGTAGGACAGTCACTTAATGGGATCGTCCCAGACGCGTGACATAATCAGTCCGGTTGCCACACCTTAGGATCGAACCCACAATCCGTGTGTTTAAAAGGCGAGTCTGCTACCCATCTCCGGCAACAGCGCTCAATATTACTGTACGATGAACTGTGTCTAGTGGAAGATTATTGACTGATCTATGTTTTACCTAGGCCTACTAATTATCACTGACTATAATTTGCTTGCTGACCGGGGAAATTGTAACAAATAATTACATGAAACAACAGTGTTGGAAAGTCAACCTAAGGGCCTCCAGCATCGAGATACAATTTATGTCATTTATACAGCAAAATATATGAAACGACAGGACAACAAAGCAAATTTATTTCGCGAATTTGGCAATGACATTCAATGCAAATTGTGTCAATTAATATGTTATTGCGTTAAACGAAACTGGAAGTAAATCGCAATGCTACGATAACATACTCAAGGTGGACATCCATTACACAGACGCTGTCACCCTAAGCTTATGGTAATTACAACCCATTAGGACTTCATGCAGCCTCGTTTGATTTCCGGGATTTTGTAATCACATTCAGTATATTTCAATATTATCACGACCTGCTTGCTATTTGTAAGGCGTATCCACCCACTACAGGTAATCAATATATGTTCCACCGGTTACGCAGCTACACTGAATGATGGATGCCCCTAGTTCTAATTAATCCCACTCAATAGCCGCATGAGGACCATTCATGGCATTACTTAAAGGGTCAATACCCATGTCATTGCCACTAACAACGATCACATCACTGCAGAACAATTACACTCTTGTCGACACATGTTACCTTGTACAGCATTGGTCTAATATTACTTAATCTTGATACAAATGTTATGAAGCTATTGTCAGGAGTGGGATGTTGATTGGTTCATCTTGACCGTTAGTCACCCAGCCTATAAATATGCAATGAGTTGTGTAGGTAGATACATGCGATCGAAGTCAAACTTAGCTCACCTCATTTGTTCCCGGTGGTCAATAAGTCATATTAGCTGTCCATAATGTCTGCATACATCTCAGTATCAGAAACACTGCTGAGGCTACAATATGCGGCATTGACGCTGACATCCGCCTGGGATATAACGTCGCTGCCTGCGTAACATAGGACGAATACCACACGGGCCGTCCGTGTTAGTTGCTTCGATTGACCCCATGACGTAATGTTGACCCGTCACTTCCGTATGTATACACACAAGTCAGGGATAATGCGTTCACTTCCGGGTCATGGGGTCCTTCGTGACATCCCATTAAACAGAGACAAATAAAGAGCATTCTTAACAGATTTGGTTTCTAGTATCACAATAAACCTCTTGGCTGATATGATATATCAACAAATGACTGGCATATTGTGAACTGTTTAAAAAATATGAATATTAACATTCAATTACTAGTATGATAAAGATGATCATCACAGTATGAGTTTTTAATTGCTTTCTGAATAGTAAGCGTAAATAGTGTAGGTGTCAGATAATGGCAGGCTTTTATCGGATTTATCCCCAGTAATATAATTAAGATGCGTAAAATATATTTTTAATGAAACGCTGTTAGTGTAGCTTTAAGATATACCGATGCTCTGCCCGGATTAACTGAATGCAATTAAGTAGAATGTAAAGATTACCAAACTAGTCGAACTTGACATGGTCACGGTACATCTAATATGAAAGCAAGCCATGTATTTAAATTTTAAAAAAAGAACCCTTTGTAAATGTATTCATGAAAACCCCCAAATTTAGACATACACAGGACTACATTTAGAAAAAGCATCAACATATTCGGTAAGCATGGAATTGCGTAGACGTCGCTGCAACAAGTTCGGTGATCACCACACTTGTCTATTCATAGAAAATATCGATCAGACTCGTTTGGCGCATTTGGATAAAGCTGGGGTGTAACTCTTGCCTGATTCCTTCGGAATACAGCAATCTGCAACCTGAGCCTGCTGAATAATTCATAAGATGGAATGCTGCTGGGGATGCCAGGGATAGGAAGGTGGAGAAGAGGCCGCGGAGTGGGTTGTGATTCGTTAGCTGGGAAGAGGTGGGACACTCATTTTGTCAAGTGGACAGGAGAGTCACAAGTAAGGCAACGGAGCGGATTGCCTGTGTCCCTCACACTTCAATCTGAGTCAATTTAGTTTTTAATTTGGATCTCGGACAAGAAGAATTTGTGGATGATTAAAATTTGCCATTGAGAAGTTTGGAACTCAAAAATGCCGCATACTAATCCTTCAGAAAGAGAAGAGGTAAGTTTGTTTTGGGAGAAATTATTGGGTTACTATTTGTTACTGAAAGTCTTCACCAAGGAGTAGATTTATCACATTTCAGTGCAGTTCATTGTCTATTTGTTCACAATATTAAGTTGATTGTATAAATCTATCGGTATAATTATTGGCATTGCCGTTGTTGGAAACCTGCCTCGCTAATTATACTATAGTCATATCAGAACAACCCTTTAAAGACACAATACATAACAATATATATCCAAAAAAACACAGGACGCGGCTATGAGTTGACTTTAAGCTGATATGAACTCCAACAAGAGAAAATAATTAAAAGGGTTACATGTATGATATGTTTTACGTCGCGGTCTATTGATGGACTCTAATACATACCCTCACAAATACAAAGCTACATACCAATAAATGGCGGGCAATAAAGAGTTTTCATAAACTGTACACTTTTGGGGTATAGGGGACATAAAACTAGTCCTGTTGCAGACTAGAAAACGAATAATACAGTTTGACTTATCGAGCATACAAACCAGTGATTATCTTAATGATCCCATGGTAAAATCCCAAAAGCCTGCTCATATTAAATGTGACCGTATTTTGGGAAGAGCCTGGGGATGAACTGGGCTCTAGCTTGCTGTGAGTGGTCATGGTTGCGCTGAGTATTACTGACACCAGATAGCGATGGTTACTGGAATGCAGTCGGTTTTGTTTAGGTGGGGATTTGTAAACGATGACAGCAACTGTAATTGGCTATTGCTCGTCCGATATGTGCCTAATGCATGGATGTACAATGCTTGTTAAATCTGCAACCGTGTCTGAATATTTCGAGAATTTGTAAGGCACTGAAAGACATGTTTCTTCATTGCTGTGATGTTATTTATAAAAAGTCAATTGAAGTCATGATAGCGTCGTCTGTAAAGTATAATAAACAAGTCACTACAACATCCTTGATATGCAAAATACAAAAATCTATCGTTCTTTGCTCATTCCTTCTCTGTGATCAACTGAAGTGGTCTCATTTGCTCATCCGTATTGATGTATTTGCATAAGCTGATGTGACGATACCTTAATTAGCGGCGACATAGCAGTCACCTGTCGATTTTACTTCCCGTCAGCGAACGTGATTTCATCTCACACTAATGGATGCGATCAATAGCTACACAGTCGTTAGGTTTCCGTGAGCTCGGTGAGGGAGGGACGCGACGTTTAGGGAGTCTGATTGGCGGAGAGATACCGCAATTGAAATGTCACCAGTTTGGTCGCTGTAATTATACCTTGTCGGATAAATGTCTACAACCCATGAATAGTTAAGATCGGTGCTTTTAGAAATCATTGACGTCAAAATTATCCTGGCCAATTCTGTAGCGCTTAAATGACAAGTGAGTTGCGATGCTGTTTGTGTTGCCATGGAATATTGCGTAACAAGCAGGCATTTTAGAGAAAAATATTTATTTCCGTTTGATGACAAAGAAAAACTACATAAATAACTTATATTTCTTCCTCAGGCTTTGGCTGGAGGTGTAGGTGATCTCATTGCACCCACATCCAGTGCTTCCCTCATTCTCTGTGTCAAGGATGTCACACGAGATCTCGTTGGTGTTCTTGGGGTTATAGAGGTAAATGTTTCCGAAACTCAAATTATTTTAATTTGAAATATTTTTCAAGTTTTAAATAGATGATACTCCAGATAAATATGCAGGCAACTATTTTCCTTATTTTGTTATAGACTCACGGTGGACGGATACTTCATATCGAATCACGTAGATCTAGACAAAACGAGAATGAATACGAGATCTTCGTCAATTTGGAAATAAGTTCAATGAAGTTGGACCAAGTCGTTGACTCCCTTCAATCTAAAGTGTGCTCGGTGTCAGTAGCTGATAGGAAACCAACTGCATCCATGAAGAAAACCATTTCCTTGGACAAGGGGGATACCAAATGTGAGATAACCTAGCCTTAAACACATTCTCACAATATGACAAATGAAATCATTCTATTTCTAGGTATGTACTTGTAAATTGAAAATTGTAAATCTTGTAAATTGAAAATTGACAAACGTTAAATGCTCTTCATGTAAACAAATAATTGTCTAACGATGCTTAATCTGTATGGTATTGTAGATACAGCCGATGGCCTTCCATGGTTTCATCGCCATGTATCAGATTTGGATAAATCCGCCAACAGAGTTCTCATGTATGGCGCTGAGCTGGATGCTGATCACCCGGTAGGTACACAGCGAAGTATTTGGGTACCTCTTATTCTATACTCTTGTTGAGGACGTGTGTTTAAAATACAAATGTTACAACAACGCATTCATATGGAATATTCAAGGCACATACATCTTCACGGAAATAACATCTGTTACTGCTCATCGTGAGTGCGAACAATTATAGCCCTTACTCAAACCCACCGAGTTCAACTCTCCTATGTAACCTTACTTATGTATGCTTTTAGGGTTTCAAAGATGAAGTTTATCGGAAACGACGAAAGGAATTCATATCGATTGCTTTTAATTACAAACAGTGAGTCATCATAATTCGTTCTTGAAGTTATTAAATATCATTTATGTATTTATTTCACCATTTATAGTACCGATTGTTCATATCACGTATAATGTGTGCTCAGTGGCCAACCAATACCATACGTAGAGTATACAGAGGAAGAAAGAAAGACATGGTAATGCCTATATAAGTGTGTTTTAAATTGGTACAAACCTACCTAAAAAACCTGCAATCAGTGAAGTAAAAAAATCAAAAAAAAACATCGCAAGCAAGAATGATAAATGTGGTGCTGATATCTTTCTTTAGGGCGACGATTTGGAAGGAGTTAAATAAGCTTTACCCGACGCACGCATGCAAGGAATATCTGCAAAATATTCCGCGATTGGTGGAGCATTGTGGTTATGGGTGAGTTAAGCGAGTTAATCACCGCCAACATCAGTTACAACTGCAATAATTACTGGGAATATTTTGTTAAATTGTCAACCTAATTGTACTGATTGTTTGGATTGTCGTTTGCAGAGAAGACAATTTACCACAGCTAGAAGTCATTTCCAAGTATCTGAAAGGTGATGATTCCTATTTCCCCACAAAGAATAGATAAAAAATACAATTAATCTGATACAATTCATCTGTGTGTACTTTACGACTAATATTTAACGAGACAGTATCACGTATAATCTTATGAATGAAATGTAATGCCTTGTCAATTAGCAGATTTAAATATAATTTAAGTTATTTATTTCCCCTTTGACACTTGGGAAAAAAACAGAGCAAACTGGATTTACGTTGCGACCTGTGGCTGGGTACCTGTCGTCACGTGACTTCCTGGCTGGCTTGGCGTTCCGTGTGTTTCATTGTACACAATATATCCGCCATAGCTCCGATCCATTTTACACCCCTGAACCGTGAGTAATTTTATATGTATATATATTGATATAAGTGTATATTGTGTGAGTTTCAATGGCAATGTTCGTTTAAATAGCGACTACGTCACAGTGCATGAAAAAAAAAAACCCGTTATAACTTGTTTGATACTACATTGATGTGTATTCGGCGTAAATACCGGTATTCTCAAGTTATGTTCTGGTCTTGCTGCATATCTTTACAAGGCGACTGCAGCTAGTTGCGTTAAACCTCGATAAACATGAATAACGATGTGCTGCCATATATATTCATTCCCTTATTGATCAGGGAATGACGTTTATTTTGGTAAACTCAAGTATTAATACAATTCAACCAGATGGTCATTCCCTAATTTGACAGGGAGTGACATGCACTAAATGTTACCATGTAAAGACAATTGTAAATTTGACTTGCCATATATGGTCATTCCCTTATAAGTCAAGGGATGACTTATGTTTATTCTTTACCAAATTATTTAATTGAAACTTATACATTACTAATACATAAGTATCAACATACAAATCACCCTATGATATATTTAAAGATTCCTTAAACTAACAAAATACAATGTGTGGAATCTTTGGCAAATGAGGTTGGCAGCAAGGTGGGGCCATAACCGGCCAAAAAGGCTACAACCAAGTGTGTTGTTGAGAAGGTTTTGATGACACAAATCTAGCCACCCGGCTACAACTAAGCGTGTTGTTGAGAAGGTCTTGATGACACATAGCTAGCCACCAGGCAACAACTATATGTGTTGTTGAGAAGGTTTTGATGACACAAAGCTAGCCACGGCTACAACTAAGTGTGTTGTTGAGAAGGTCTTGATGACACATAGCTAGCCACCAGGCTACAACTAAGTGTGTTGTTGAGTAGGTCTTGATGACACATAGCTAGCCACCGGGCAACAACTAAGTGTGTTGTTGAGAAGGTCTTGATGACACAAAGCTAGCCACCAGGCAACAACTAAGTGTGTTGTTGAGAAGGTTTTGATGACACATAGCTAGCCACCAGGCAACAACTAAGTGTGTTGTTGAGATTTTCATGACATGAAGCTGGCCAATGGACCACAACTAAGAGTGCCGCCGAGAGGGTTTTGATGACACATAGCTAGCCACTGGGCTACAACTGAGTGTGGTGTTGAAATTTAGCTAGTTCCCGGGTTACAAATAATGGGGACTTAAATAAGGCATGGGAGTCAGAAAAGCGGTGCGTGGTAAAGATAGCAACCGGAGCACTGGAACTCCCAGCTGTGCCTAGGTGAAAGGGCCGATTCATTTAATGAATTGCTTTGCTGGTGAGAAAGATAAGGAAAATCACGGTTAGTTTGCACAGTGGTGTAAAGTTCAAAATAACTTGACCGCATTGTACATTAGGGTCGTACTGCAGCGCTTTCCGATAAATTTTGGTCATAGCTACCCCAAACATGTGGGCCGAGTTTTGCACTGTTGCAATATGTTTTAATATTGCAGGTGCTACGTCAGGCCTTTGTTCGCATGCAATAGCTGTTAGAATGAGAAATGCCAAGGACCGTCGATAGACAGCGGTAGTGGACTTCCTTTGGGTGATGGTAGCTGATATGTATTTTCAGTTAGATTTAGCAAGTTGTGCAGATTAACCAAATTGTCCTGCCAATGTTTTAATCTTTAGAGGCACGTGTGCCCCTAAAGGTGCTGAAAGTCGGGAGCAGTTGGACCTGGGAGTAAGCTCATTAACTGGGACTCACCAGTGCACAATATTTGACAATGCTTGGTTTACCAACTGGACTTCAGCTTCACTAGCTGACAAGTCTTGTTATGTAGTAGTGGCTGGCACTGGTACTGCTGTACGGCGCAGGAAAGGCCATTTGTTTAGGGACAGGTAGTAGCGGCCATCCACATTCATTTGACTGTTTATCTGGAAGGGTGTCTGAGCTGATGCTGGTACCGCTGGAAATGGCAAGAAGGTCAAGTTGTCCGTGGTATCCAACCCTGCTTGTTGCGCTGTAGCAACAGGTGGCATGCTGCGGAAAATGAAGAAATGGGGCCAGCAAAAGGGGAGACATTTTTATACAATAAATCCCAACTGATTTCCCTCAAATTATGGGAACATAACAAATGTGAACATCAACACCTTCAGGTAGGTAAGTGTTAACCGCAAGGCTGCATTTTATATTTTGGGTATTTACTGCATTAACATCCAAAACAGAACAATTAGAGAGACACAGTTCTTGGGCACCCATAACAATAAACATACATGACTGAACTACGGAACATTTCCACTCAACAATTAGAGTGACACGTTTTGGGGGTACCCATAGTACTTGACACACACAACCAAAATGTGAAACACCGCAGAGGCACAGTTTTTGGGTACTCACGCAAAAGACGCACACAAAGAACTGTCAAAAAATTGCACTCAACAGTTAGTGACACAGGTTGTTGGGTACCGACAGAAATAGGCACACACAACAGACCTGTTAAACAATTGCACTGAACAGTTAGAGTGATACAGGTTTTTGGGTACCAATAGGAATAGACACACAAAACCGACCTGTGAAACAATTGCACTCAACAGTTAGAGTGAGACAGGTTTTTGGGTATCCACAGATATAGACACACACAACAGACCTGTGAAACAGTTACACTCAACAGTTAGAGTGATACAGGTTTTTGGATACCCACAGAAATAGACACACACAACAGGCACTGGCACATTCGACAGAAATGTGAAACAAATTGACACAACACTTAAAAAGGGGAATACAAGTTTTGGACACCCCAGTAATCGAAGCGATTTTTTTTGTTTCAAGTGCTCTGAGGATCGCCCCACGAACTCCATTGATATACTTTTTGTTGCCAAAATTGCCGAAATGAATACCGTCTTTGTTTAAAAGGCTTGGGTCAGGGTGCGCCATACCCTTATAGAATCAAATTTGGGAGGAAGCGAATAAGCTTGTTGGTCTCTAAGACTCTGTCGCTGTATACTGGATCCGCCGATAAGCGGCAGTAAATTAGGCCGATCACTTCAGTTGGCATAGAAAGTGACAAGGCGACATATTTTGCGATGGACACTATGTCGTGAACTAACATTTTTGGGGAACAGTTGACAAAACAGAGATTGTTACTACCAATGTGCATGTAGTCAACTTTAAACGTTATGATGAACGGCATTCTTTGACTTTGATGAAAGGAATGAGTGATTTTTCCTCTCTAACTTTGACACCCCCAGACTGTGGGAAATGACTTGGTTTGGGCAAGTCTGATATATTGAGTTACTAATCCATAAGCTTTCACACAATTAGACAGTCGTCGAACAAATGAGTGACCGATTATCAGATTATCGCTACGGGTGGTCCGACATCGCGTACAAGAAATTCTCACAATTTAAGAAATAGGAAGGTAAATACCTGGAAAGGCGGGCTTCTGATCAACGTCACTGACGATAGGAGAGTTGAAGATTCACGAGGAAAACAATTTCAACGATAATTCGAAGGATTATCGTGAAAAACAGCAAACAGACAAAAACTTTCGATGTGACCGCGATGGAGGCAACGTGAAAAAGGGGTTCAGCGAGCGGGAAGATGCTACGGCTTATCGTATGTTATTGGTCCAGGCGGGTCACGTGGGGGTTCCCACCTTGTATCTATGTGATGTAATACATGTATATAGAAGGGAGATAAGGGAGGGCACCCGATCTTCACATAAATCGTGTTACATTCACAAGTGATGTAACGTGTCATTATGATCTCAATTTATTTAACACAAAATGAGTGCCTATCGCACGAAAAATCATGTCATTTTTTTCGCCAGATTACGGAAATATAACCCAGAAGTACCTATTCTGTCTATGTATTTGTCGCCAAAGAGCGCGCTTTCGGATCGAAATTCGACTTTAAAGATGAGTCTGGCGTATCGAGACAACGAGCTCATGAATTATTAAGGACCTTACCTGACGTCACACGCATGGTTGACCTAGATAATGGCTGCCGCAACGTTTTGTCGGGCGCGCTCATTTGAACTGACATTTTATCAAATCTTGTTTGAGTTTATTGATCACATTATGAATTGATTTCAGCGAAGTACCTATAACCGTGCGATAGGCACTTTAAATCTTATGCGTTTTGTTTATGCAGGGATTGTTGCCATGAGTTACTTGGTCACATGCCACTCTTCCTGGACCCCAGCTTCGCAGAATTCTCCCAAGAGATAGGTATTGCGTCCCTGGGAACGTCTGATGAAGAAGTGCAGAAGTTAGCCACGGTAACACATACATAATAATTACATAGGGTTTCATGACTACAGATTAAGCTACAGAATATGACGAAAGGGATGGTGATGATCCATGAATACCATCTCAACTGCATATATACTGCTAGTACATGCGTGTTATCTGTTTCAGTGCTATTTCTTCACGGTGGAGTTTGGCCTATGCAAGCAGCTTGGAGAGTTAAAGGTGTACGGCGCAGGATTATTGTCGTCTGTAGGCGAACTCAGGGTAGGTTACGCAGGAAAAAGTTTAGGGTTATTGTCCAGGAAATAGATTCTACAACTTCTACATGCATTCTCTATTACTTTGAAAGTCAAGGCCTCTCAAGCGTACGACATATGTGCACAATGCCTAGCTGGTTACAATCATTCGACACAACTGCATTGAACATATATATGAATATTTATTTATATATATATTTGTATATAAATATATATATATGTTTGTATATATATATATGCATATATATATAAACATATATATGTATATATATATACAAATATATATATATATATATGCATATATTTATATATAAAATATTGAACATATATATGAATATGTATTTATATATATATATATAAATATATATATATGTTTATATATATATATGCATATATATATATATATATATATATATATATATATATATATATATATATATATAGATATATAATATATATATATATATATTTGTATATATATATATATATATATATATATATATATATGCATATATATATAAATATATATATATATATATATATATATATATATATATATATATATATATATATATATATATATATATATATATATATATATATATATATATATATATATATATATATATCTCATGTGTGTATATGTACATAGCAGATGTTTAGATATGTTTATATCACGTGTGTGCTCAGCACGTGCTGTCAGACAAGGCTACAGTCATACAGTTCGAGCCGTCGGTAGTCTGTGCCGCCGAATGTCAAATCACGACATTCCAAGATCAATATTTTTATAGCAACAGCTTCCAAGAAGCAAAAGAAAAACTGAGGTCAGGAACTTATATTAGCCTAGTTAAAAAATAGTTGTATTATTTAAAATGTGCTCAATGGCGAGAAGCGAACAAATACCTTAAAATAGACTGTTTGCCTTTGTCGCAGAGCGTATGCGAGAACTATCAAGCGACCGTTTGAGCTACGTTATGATCCCTACACGCAACGCATTGAGATACTTGATCAACCTTGCGCGATCAAGCGAGCTGTTCAAGACTTACAAGAAGAGCTGCAAACCATCAGCAGCGCTATCGGCAAACTTCAAACTGGTTCAGGAATTGCGATTGTTTAAGCTGGTATGATTAGTTGCTTTGTGATTACGGATTTGCGATGGAAATTGCTACTATTTTACAGATGGTAGTTAGTAATTTCAAATGGTTGTGCTGCTGTTATTTAGTACTACATAGTTTGAACAGGTGTTGTGAGCTGTAAGGTAGAATGCAGGTAGTATCTGATAGTGACAAACAATGGGTTGTCCTATAACCCGTACAATAAACAATCTTCTATATTGTACTAAATCAGCATATAAAATAAGATTATTGAAAGGTATATTTGTAAATATCCGCCATGTAAATATATTTAAACATAGCATAGTACAAGCAATGTTATGATGGATAATTAATGTTGTCCAGTTTTGGACTATTTGCTTCTGTAGGCTCAAAAATATAATCGCACGTGGATTAATTATTGTGAAATATTTGGATTGTTAGAAAATATTGACTTACCGTGTTGTTAGTTTTCTCTTATCATATGTGCAGATTATTATGAATACATATGTTGCGGTCATAATGGTAGTAAGACTCGACTAGGATACGAAAGTTAAGAGTGGTCATTACGTTGACTGGCTCATATTAAGAAAATACATACCAAATGTAGACGAATCCCTCCATCTGACTTCTGATCTACAATTAACATAAGTAAATCATGGTAGTCATTTAAAATTCGCACTTAATATTTTGCAATGCATGAGAAGAAGATAGTGTTGGGGCGGGGTTTGTATGGGTTCAAACTGTAGAAGAACTTTGGGGAGTCGAATTCTTGTGAGTGATAAATGGAAATTATTTTGATAAGTCTTTACTGTAAGCATTAAACAATCGAACAGTGGACGAAAGCTGTCATATTAAACGACATATACGCAGTATTTCTCTCATATTTGTGAAATTATCATTTGTTTAAAGGAGGACTGTGGATTCTTCTGAAGGTCGGAAAGTGTTATTAGAACCAATGTTTAGCCACATTATGTTTTTTCTCTTTGTATTGGTTAAATCCCTACGAAGGGTTCACCACAAGATTCTTACAATAAGGCCATTTCGTAACTTGACCCAATCCTTATTCATATTCGTTTTTATTTTATCTAACGGCTTTTCTTATCATGTACAACCCCTAGTATCATACATCAAAGTATTTTTTTTGCCTGGCATTCGATGAAATGTAAGTTAGGTAAGGCTCGTAATATGATGGTCGTTTCCTTTCGTATTTAGAAACAATCAGCAAACCGTAATCTAGTCGTTGTTTCAATGAATGGCTACTGGCTACTTTTATGTAGAGGGCTTATCACAGGCCCCATTTAATGCTTGTGGTAACCGGGTTAGACGAAAAGGATTCGATATGGTTACCTGGTGTGGACCAGGGATTAAAAAATGTTAAACGGATAAATAAGAACTAGATGCTAGCATGGCAATGCTGCTGATATAAATGTTTTTGTAGGATTTGACACCCCACACTGCTGACGAGCATGAGGTACAATTTGAATAAAAATGGCGTAACGGTTGACGGGCATAATGTTCTCTCGTCTCACATTGAGACATTTGTGCAATCATCATGTCTGTAAATTAGTAGACCTAGCTTCCAATTTTCAAAGAAACAACTAAACTAACCACCATTCGCTTCATTCGGGTTCAATATGGCTTGACAATCCTACTGCAAAATTTATCGATAAATTTCACAGATTTTAATAATGAATCGCCATACAAATAAGTCAAAAGTTTCTGCTATTCGTTCTGACCAATCAGTCTGTAAATGGAGAGAACGACTTGCTGGGAGCATACCATCACCGGTCGACATTTTAGGCATTGAGCCACTCGCTTTGGATTACATTTAACATAGGTATATTATGTTTTTTATCCCTTGCATAGGTTGAATCCACACGAAGGATTCACCGCCAGCTTTCAAGAAACCAGGTGGCGCGCTGCTTGCCAAAGTTGGGTATTCTAGTATAATAAGACCTTTGTCTGAACGCAGCAATAGTCGCATTGATGATATTACAAGAACACTGCGTTATGATTGGTAAATAGTCATCAAACGTCATAACGGCATATACAACCAATGACCCATGCAATCGTTTGCGCATAATAAACGTAAAGCACTAGGTAGGCCCAATATAGAAAATGCTATTGAGGCGTTGTCACTGAACTTATAACGTGACGCAGGCATGTACAAATGCTTGCTGCAAAGCTCATAACCGGTGCCTCAGAGTATGAACAAAGACCGACATCTCTTCTCACGTGACGTCTCCATGGTGATCTCACTCAGGTTTCCAACATGTTCAATGGATTAGATAACACCAGTGTTGTTTTTCCCCCCAGTTTGCAGTCCTGGAACATCCGCGCACTTTGGCAAACATACGGCTAAGACAGAAACTTGGACGCAGTGGTTTTTCAGTTGCATCTGGAACATGACACAAATATTTTCACTCCATTTTACCAACCTTTACATGAGGCGTTCGCAAACACATGTGTTGTTTGCCTCTACCAATAAGTGTTTGTACTTTTGCTCTTCGTCTTACACAACGGTTGACACGAATAATGTTAGGTTGGATTGATAATAAATTGAGGATAATTTGCTCAATAAGCCTCTACAGCATTTTACGGCATTTCAAAGTCTTGGCTGAATTGCCTGAGCTATACTTTGTAAACGGAATGTTGAACCCCGTAAATAGATCATTGAAGCCTTATTTGCTTCTTCCCATGAAGTTGATAATTAATTGGTTATTAAAATTGATTTATAAGTCTTAGATACACAATCATTTGCAGGATGACCTTCAATCGTTCTGAAACGGAATAAAAAATGCTAAATATATCTTAGCAACAAGCTTATTAACATTGGTAAAATTTACCTGCAGGGTGTATATCCCACTTCAAGTTGCTTAATGTCTCGATAATCTCATTCTTTATACACGCCCACGGCTCTTCAATCCATGTCTCTGACCGGACAATCATGACGAACGTGACGAGACTGCCAACCATGATATGGCATCATTGGGGATCGTATTTCCTCATGATAGCACGACAAAACACATCAAGTCAATTCGATAGCCAGGAACAAGAGCTTTGCTAGAAAAACGTTGAGGTGAATGTGTCACCTAATTAAACAGCGATTCATGTAGGTCACGATCCGAACGGATTGACATCGCTACAAAATGTAACCAGGTTATACCCTGTTTTACAAGAGCAATGTAATGTCAATGGTTATGCTTGACGAATCCACCAATCATTTAAACAAAGTCAGCCGAACACAGGTCGTATTTCCGTGTGTGAAAAGTGTTTAAGGTAACAAATTAGTTCACAAAGCTTCAGGTTATGGTTAACGACAATTAGCATATGTATATTGATCTGGATAGCATACTATAGCTTACATGAGTCCCGATTAATGACCCACCTCCTGCATTAGGCGATAGCTGAAACATAACATTAGTTGATCGCAATTGGGGCAGTATAACCCAAACGCAAATTGAGTCTTATCGCAGCATTCGCCAACTGCAAGTGTTGTTTTGTCGACAGCGCATAGGTTTACTGTGCTGCTGAAAATAAGAAAAGCGGGATGGTATACTTTCGGACGTTGTCCAGGCAATTGTTTATCCTCTACAGGCTCAAAGAAGGCAACTACTAAGTTGGGTTTTGATAATTGTGTCATCAGTCGTACATAGATAACATAGAATTCTTAGTGCTTTAATGCAATAACATCATGTGAACTGGAAATAAGTAATGGAGACCATACATAACAATAACGATTGACAACTGTGTGATATAATGGCTGTTGTCGTTTCGTTTGTAAAGCACCACTTCCTCTTCGTCATCATTTAGAAACTGTCTTCGCATAAACAGTATTATCGACTCCTCAGTGAGGAACTGAAATTCTTCATTGCTATTAATTCAATGTGATGATATCATTCGATCTTCGGTAATGTCATTGCTTAAACTAACATATTGCATAACACTGACGTTATTCTGCATAACACTGACCATCGGTTACTCTATTACCAAAAACTATTCGACGAAATAGGAAAAACACTATGAAGAGATAGAGGTAAGATGCGTGCATAACAAAGCTATATTCGAATGTATCCGATGATTTTCCTGCGTTTTATTGTAGCCACGCACATAAGTAAATTCAACGGAAATATATTGGTGACTCAAACTCCCAACAGACTTAACAAGCCTGTCGATATGACATATTATCTTGTTTCATACTGTAAATGCAAGCATAACAAATCCTGTAGATAACATGATAAAGAGAATTAAACGCCTTGACTTACACAGCCAGGTTAAAAATGTTTTGTGCTATAATGAGACTACCGATAATCAACCTCTCAATATACAATCTATGTATGCAACACAGTTAAACATGTCAGTATGGTCTAGTTGCAAATTGTGTTTGCTGTCGGGAAGGTAGTAGGAAAGCCGGAGGGGTCGTACAGTCCCACCAAATACTGCTCCTGTGAATAAAGATTTGCTTGTCTGTCGGTGAAATAGATACACCCAGTCACAACAGATATTATTCTGCTACCTTACACCATAGAAACAAGAGGGAGCCGGTAGTAAAATCGAATGTTGTTTAAACGATGTTCCGATAAAATTATAGTTGGTAACATAGAAGAAACCAGTAGCGCCAAAGTAACGTTGCGTTAATGGTATACTGATGTTACCCAGACAGTCTTCAAATGATCTGCTTCAAAGCAACTGTCCATTGTAACGCAATTAAATAGAGCACTTGGCTTTATGAGCTACTATGTTAAAAAACAAATACATAAATGTTATATTTAGTTCTTTACGTACGTAGAATAACATGCAATTAGGAATTGTACTACAGGAAGCGATGGTTTTCAATAAAATACACAATTTAAACATTGCGCTATCATTGATTTGCTTCGATGGGATCTATTTATTGCACAAACGACAGTATCAGCAAGTGCTCTTTTGGCAGGGAGGTTCAAAAAGCTACTGAGTTATATATTGCTTCATCATTTTTATAAACCTTTAATGGCATCGAATTGGTTGGGGTCGCATTTACATGGAAACGATCAGGAAATGTAAGTGTGCCTCCTTATTCAATATTATGGCTCAGAACTTTAAATAGTTGGGTTCACTCGCAGACGAGTAGTCATGCTGTTCAGTTCATGCGGGAGGGATACCTTTATCCACACCCACGTCCAACCCAGGCTGCTCTGCATGTGTACCTATATCACATTCATCATAGTCCGACACGTAACAGGTGTAATTCTGACGTCATATGTATTCGCTAAGGGCATGGAAACTCGCGCTTAATGAGGAGCAAAGGCACAGGGCAGCTTTTAGTGACAACCGCGTCGTGTCTCAGGATTATTTGTCTTAACAACTTGGTTGCCCTATTTGCAGTGCTTACAAAAGGTCATTCTTCCAAATTTACCACATTTCGGGATCAATGTCTGTTCTAATGTAGCCTCGACTTGCATCGTCCGTGCACTGGGATATGCACTTGGGAGCGAATGAGCTGGCTAGTTGTTTTGAGCAGCATCACATTTGATATATTCAACCACAATCGACAACATCTGTCATCCTTATCTTGATAAATGTCGTCAATGGAAAACGGCGAACGTTGCTTGCAATTTGCCTAGCACACAAACTTCTTTTCCATCCTGCGCAACATTTTTATTCATTCTCTGTTGTCCACTGGATAGATGCAGAGGGTGTCTGATGAATGGGTAATTAAGAGTTTTTGATTAGGTTACACTGTAGAAAATCAGTCAATTGTAACTAATACAGTTATGCAAATAATGTGTGAGTAGTAATACAAATTGTTATCAATTCAAGACCAGAAGCCCTTCGGCTTGGTGGTCTTCCCTTAAATATATACACAACTAATGTGTTCACTTTGGGCAATGGTTTCCATAAGGCAAAGTACAGCCACAGTGGATTCATTTATCTTGATGTGCAATGTTGGCGTAGTACTTAGCCGACAGCATTGCCTTATATTGTAAATGGCGGTGGTATTGCAAGCAGCCTTAAAATAGCCGAGCGGGTTTAGTTACAGTATTTGCTAAGTTAACCATATTCGTGTGCACTACTATCAACTGAGGTTTACTAAATGCTATTTAATGGGTTTTTCGCCGAAATGACCATTGTACATGTTGTTTTGACGCGATGTTGGTCATTTCAGGCGGATGTTACTCTATAGTTAGCTATTATAAAGTAACAAAGGTAATAATGCCGACATTACCAATGGCGAATGTCAGAGTGATAGAGCTCGTCGTTTACTGAGGTCTAACGCACCATATGACACTACGAATGGGGTCACTTATGTACAATAACATAAATGGCACCATGATACGAAATGAGCATATTTGCGTAGAGTTATGCCTCATCGAACAGCTCTTTTAACAGTCAGATATTTCGATGTTTTGTTATTTGTTTTTCAGGAAAAAAACATTTATTTCATGTTTTAAAAATATTTTGTTCGGCATCAGGTTCGTTTTTTTGTTCGTTTCCGTATTTGAACTAGTTGCTGCAATGGCTCGATGTTTTCAAATTATATGGAACACTAAATCACCATATTTTTACTCCTCGACTAATAGGATGGCTCCATAAGTTCAACATAAACAACAGTACCATACGCTTTTGTTAATTTTATGGTAGTGCCACATAATGCCATAGCATTTTGAGGGACATTGTAGAATGAAAACATTATTTTGTCACTATTAAACAATACATCGTATTCTTGAGCATATTTCCCACAAATCGAGATCATGAGTTAAGCAGAATTCTAAGATGGCGTTAGGTCATCGGCACCCATACATCGGACTAATATTCGTTCACAAATGTCACTTCCATTTCCTGGATCACTGGTGGTTAAAAGCGGATGGATATGCCCATATGCCGCGTTTTAGGGAAATCAACGGAAAATGCATAGCTACTAGCTATTCAGCTGTGCTAAAACGTGACTGAGCGAGGTAGTAATGCTGATCAGTTCCATCTTAATGGTGCATTTCTTAAAACATCTTCGAAATTCCAACCGTCGACCCCAGCTACATGTATGACTTTTGTACAGTTCGACTTCTAATTTTTGACGGGACGTGAATTTTAAGCCGACTATGGCACACGGTAGACTCTGCAGTACATCAGAGGCTGAATACGGGCGGAGTTTGAGTGATAAACCAGAAAATGATTGTTTTGCGCATTCGTAGTTACTGTTTCAGTTCCCTATTCATTTGAATATTTTTGTAATCGGTTCGGAGACTGTTTTCAGTGCGCTTTAATCGACTAATTATCATTGATATGTTGTTCGAAGTTATATGTACGGATTATAAACGAGTCTTTGTAGCAAATACACAAAAGTGGAAGCAAAATAAAAATTGCACAAAATCGCCGAAAAATGCATCTTTAAGAACAGGGACACTGGTTTGGAATGCATAGCCTTATAGACGAAGATGTCTAAATAATAACATTACTCGCTTCCTGTAGTACTTTTTATTATGTCTTCCAGTCAAGGTTTTTCGGGCTTTTTTCCGGAACGGTTAAACATATCAACATGAAAGTTTGGGGAGTGATAGATCAATTTGAGACACAACTGGCGATCCAATTTGATGCGCATGCGCAGTGTTGGAGGCTTATGGGATTGATTTTTCGTCGATTTTTTCCCCCATTTTCTGTAACTATCTCCTCCATAACTACTGCGGTTACGAACATATGAATTATATGGTTGTAACAAGCAACTATCGTAGCATGGAATAGGCGAAAAAAATACTTATTTTCACCTTTTGTACTTTGTAAAATGACATGTATTTTTTTAGGGTACCTATCGCGATTTTTGCTACGACTTCTCTCCTCGCTGATATCTCTGAAACGGCTGTATTTACGGACATGAAATTTTGTCAGTATATAGAACTTGGCCTCGTGATAATGATTGTAACAGTATTTTTTAGCATTCACAGTAACAAAAAACAGCAAAAAGGACGATTAGTTTCAAGGTTTTCTACTGCAGCAGCTTAGCGGCAGGCTAACAGCAGTTCGTGTTTAAGTAGGCCAAATCTTACGTAATCGACCAAAGGCCTTGGCTGGGTTTGCATTGACTTGGGTAGGGGGTCATGTCAAAACAGGCCAAACCTTACGTAATCAATCAGCGGCAGCATTCATCGCTTTCGCGGTGTATTGACTTGGTTTAGGGGTCATGTCAAAACATCTAAGCGGCAGCAGCTTGTGATCTTATAATAGTGCGCGTTACCAGCTATTATCGGTCCGTGTATATACTGTCTTTATGTCTCAGCGACAGTGTGCACTGGATGTCCACATACACGCATATATATATATATATATATATATATATATATATATATATATATATATATATATATATATATATATATATATATATATATATATATATATATATATATATATATATATATATATGTATACACACGGTTTCCGATGCCAAGCTTCCGAGCGCCGAGCAGCTATCTATAGTGTGTGTGTTAGCATATATATATGTGAATATTTATAAGTGTGTGTGTTTATATACGTATATATATATATATATATAAAGATAAATATATATATATATATATATAATATATATACATATATATATATATATAGGATACTGCTGTATATAGAGATACTATATGTATATATATATATATATATATAGTATATAGGATAGATATATATATATATATATATATACACATATATGCATATATACATATATACATATATATATATATATACATATATATATATATGTACATACATATATATATACATATATATATATACATATGTATAAATATACATATATACATAGATATATAAATAAATATATATATATATATATACATATTTATATACATACATATATATACATATATACATACATATATATAAATATACATATACACATATATATAAATATAAAAATAAATATATGTATATAAATACATGTATATATACATATATATATATATATATATATATTCATATATATTTTTTTTTAGAGATAATATTGTTTGTGGTATATTGTTGGTACCGTATTGCTGGTCGTCCAGGCTTGTCGTTGGAAGACATGCCGTTGGCGCATGTGCCAACTCTAAGTAGGCCAAACCTATAAGTGTGTGTGTGTTTTATATACGTATATATATATAATTATATATATGTAGGTATATATATATATACATATATATATATATATACATTTATATATATATATATTCATATATTTACATATATATATATATATACACATATATGTAAATATACATATATACATATATATACACATACATATATATATATACATATATATATATACATATATATATATACATATATATAAATATACATATATATAGATATATAAATAAATAAATATATATAAATATATATATATATATAGATATATATACATGTATATATACATATATATATACATACATATATATACATACATATATATATATATATATATATATATATATATATACATATATATATAAATATACACATATATAAATATAAAAATAAATATATATATATATATATATATATATATATATATATATATATATATATTCATATATATATATTCATATATATTTTGTTTAGAGATAATATTGTTTGTGTTATATTGTTGGTACTGTATTGCTGGTCGTCCAGGCTTGCCGTTGGAAGACATGCCGTTGGCGCTTGTGCCAACTCAAAGAAGTCCTAACCTTACGTAATCGACCAGTAACGTGGGTGTGTGTGTGTTTGTGTGCATCGAAACATATTCGTATTTAGCAACTGAGCTATGTACGACTACAATTGAGTAAATTACTCTAAACTGGTCACTGCTACGGAGCACGTCGTCCTCAAAGGATCTTTTACATCCCTTTTCAAAGATGTGACCACCATTTGTACGTGATCATCCGAGTCACGAGTCAGGTTGTCACACCTTGGAGTCGAACCCACAGCCTGTGGATCAAAAGGCGAAGCAGTAAACCACCAAGCCACTGAGACCGGCTTAGTGCCATTCCCTCGGCTTTTTATTGGCTTGGTTAAGGGGTCATGTCAAAACATCTGCTAAGGGGTCATATCAAAACATCTAAGGGGCTGCAGCTTGTGACATCTATCGAAAAATAGTGCGCGTTACCAACTCCCCTCGCTGACATCTATCGTAAACGTGTGCTGCGCATAGGGTTTCTTAACAAGGCCCAATCACACACCCGATTGCTTGCCATTGGAAGACTTGCCGATGGCGTGCCTGCCGAATCTAGTTTCTTATATCTTATCACGATTGGTTATAACCCGAAGCTTGTGTGACTTCCCACGCAATGTCTCACATAATTAACAGTCGCCCCAGAAATAAATATATCGCTCTAAGCTGCTAGGAAACGGCAAAGAACCGGAAATCAACTTAATGGTAGGCAATGATACTAAGCCAGGTCAATGGTGTCTGTAATGAACCAGTGTTTTGGTTTCGTTGCAAATATCTTACCAAAAGACACATTAAACAGGGAGTTTAATTAATTATATGGCATTTACTTTACCGCAAGCATTGATAACATTAAAGCATCCCTTGTTTTACGGCAATTTGTATGCTGCTTTATCCTTTTAATCTATATTCTTACATGCTATATATATGAACCATTCAAATGCTCAAGGGGTTCATTAGGAGTTTGCTCTAGGTAGTTTCGTTGACTGGTCAATTACGTATTGCTTTCATTAAAGTCATGGATAAATGTCACGCCAATCATGTTCATATGTGCATGAAAAATCAATTAAATGTAAGCGTGCCACGTCGAAAAAAGTTATATTGCTCTATATACATGTGTCATTTCAGTTAATATAATTTGTTTGATAATCTTCTGATGAGGATTTTGATAGAGCATTAATTGCCCCATGCCTCATGTCCTCTGCCTCTTCCGTCATAACAACGTAGAGAAATAGGAAAGGTCAATGAGAAATAAGTTCGACTTTGTGGAAATGCACTTGACTCCTTATTTCTTCGCAGCAATAACAGAAAATTTGATAATAAAACAGCTTCATAGGTTCGCTACTGTACGTAAATTGATTGCGTGCAATGCAACCACAAATGTTCAATAGTCCACGCTCATTAGAAGACTACAATTTGAAAGTATTTAATGGTATATGAAATTAAGATTTGATTTGTGTCACGTTCACATATCGCATGAAAGCGATTTCGACTAATTCAGATAACAAATAAAATTACTATCGCATATTGAAATATATATATTTGCGCTTAACTGACATTACCTAACTATATATTCGAATCGCCATCCAGTTGAGGTTATAAACACGTCTTGAAAGATGGAGATGAGCAGCATCTGCTTTACAAATATTGCTTCAACTAATGTTACTATCTGTTCTGCTGTGTGCTGCTCAATAAACCACCACACTTAAGATGCACAAGAGCACTTATTATAAACAGCCCCAAGGCAGAATCTTAATATATTGGTATTACTTTGGGATCAAATAGTCATAAACTGACATATATATTTAGCCATACTACTCAATTATTGCAGGAGAGACAACTGTCTTTACCCGTGGGGACCAATATAAAATTAATCGAAGTCAAATCAATAGGCTGGCTCGTTTCCCAGCAGCATCACATTTAATATATTCAACCCCTACGCACAACCTCTACCATCCTTATCTTGGTAAATGACGACAATACCAAACGCTGAACTGTATTGCCTAGCACACATAGCGGGGCCACATTTTAGCTCATTCTTTGTTGTCAAATGGAAATATGCTGATGGTGAATGTTAAATGAGTTATTGCGGGGTTTCGATTAAGTTTCACAGTATCAACTGGTTTGTACTTTGTTATGAATCAGCCAAGACAAATAAAACAAATTAAGTTAGATATATGTGAGATGTTGTGCAAATGATTATGAATTCACGACAAGGAGCCCTTTGCTTGATTGTAATCCCCTAATATGCACAAAACGAGTGTGTCTGCAATGGTTGAAGATAAGGACTGTATCGGCTATTCCTCAAGAGATAAATGTTCGGTACAATTCCAAGGCACAATGGGTTGATTAATATTGATCAATGTCGACGTCAGTTGTTAACTATAGTCACACATTGTATAAATTCGCACAATGCGCCTCTAATTGTCTTTGTGTTCAAGCTCGTACTCGTAATATTTCTTGATAATTAGATAGATATGATCCTCAGGTAAGAGAGCAAATTGGTGTGGAAACACAAAAGGGTCGATTACGCATACATATAATGATTAGCTTGTTCTTAGAAAGATGAATAAAAGAATATTATTTCAACACTGTTTTAACATTTTAAACGTCAGTGTGTATGTAGTGTCTCATTGGCGGCTGTTGTATTTCTCTAAGTACTATACTACATTTATTTCATAAACAGACCCGGGGTCAATGGAGTTGTGAAGGGTCAGGAAGACACGAAAATGTTCACATTTGTCTGTTGAGCTGTAACAGCGTGTATTTATTATTGTGCTTATCGGCTTAATTCGTTGCATAAAGAATTCAGAACATAGGTTCTGAATAACGTATCATTAAATGACCCACCGATGATAACAGATTTATAGTAACTAAAACGTAGTTATTTTTTCTCACTAAATGGAATATCAAAGCTTTGCTTTATTAAATTGGCGATAGTATACCCTTGTGATATTTGACACAACGTTTCACATGTGACATATCCACAGTTGCATAATGGTTTGACAATCGACCATAAATGCATAAAACATAGTGCTTTTTTAAATACAGTTTTGATGAAGTGAGAGAATTATGTTGGATGAATTCATGCAGCCATTTTTCTTCGTACATCCTGATTGAAATGCAAAGTGCAAACAACGATGAAAGACTTCTGACTGGACGCGGGGGCTTGTATGGAATCGTTCTGACCAATCTTACTATCAATGGACGCCTTTCTACTCAGACGAGACAACTAATATTAGCCCCGATAAAAGTGCATCGGGTATATTCACCTATTCATGTCTGTTGTCAGCCAGATACTCCGAATGGTCTGAATTGCATCTTGATTAAGGATAAGAATATACGTACTTCCGTTTCTGTCTATAATCCATGTAGACATAAAACATATATACATGTGGGCATGATTGGTTTCTGCAAATACTGGATTCATCTGTGTTTATGCGTTATATTGTTGTCTTTGGTGGAATGATCCCGACGATAGTTCTCACAAATCAGGATGAGCTTGTTCATAAGGTATTGGGATTCAATGTACCTTCCAACAAAATAAATTATCAAATTACTTTGCAGATGAGTGTGCGATAGCAATGTACGTATGATATTATTAGTTTTATTGATGTGATCATACACATCTCTGATAAGGTTACAAACCGGCAAATAGTGGTACTGAGAATGACACTGTTGTGATGCATCTGCGTAAAGGTTATGGTTGGAGGATATCAATGTGTTTCCTATGATATATGATATCCTTTTGTACTTTAGAGAGCGGTCACTGTTTAAACTGTGTAAATAACAAGTCCTGCTATTTGTGGTCTGCATCTGTATTCTCTTCAGGGTAATTAAATTGCCGTGTTAATTAATGGGGTTTCCGTCGGGACGAAGCATTGCATAAGTTATATAGGTGAGGATGTCAAACTCATGCGAACGTTACTCTATATTTAGCTAATGTAAAGTAACAAAGCTTGTGGCAGAAGTATGATTCCGCAAGATCTAGCTTGTTGTGTTCTAATTATATTATCCACAGTCTAGGCTATTTGTATAAAACTGCCTTAAACAAAGGAGCGGCTTACACGGAGCACGTGTGTTCCGCATTTGCAATTCAAACAACCTGCATGTAACCCGACGAGAATCGTTCTTTCACATATGTTTTGAAAATAGTCGTATTATGACTATCTGTCCGCTTGTTCCCAAAGATGAACGCAGATGAATAGAGAAGAACGTGATATTTTTTTAATGGATCACACTCTATGCTACTAGAATTATGTCTTCGTGATAAAACGTGATTCACTCCAATGGAAACCATTGGTAGCTTAAGAATGGCTCGCATAAACAACACCCGTTTTGTGTTTCGTTATTGAAAAGAAGGGAAAAGGTGTGCATTAATCAAAAAAAAGTTATTCCATGCCATCCATATATTTACATTAAATCAGGAAATGGTAATTTATGTTTATTGATTAGGCTACTGGCAGCCGATGTTGCACAGGAACCTAGGCTACGTACTCTGTCGAAATACATATGTTTGCGTGGCACGTGTGCGACTAACGTTTGAGATAGATGAAGAAGTAATAGCCCAGTGTATGCACCTTACAAATGATGCTGTACCAGCGGTTGATAAAAACCAAGGCAATGTTTACGATATAGGGTGAGGTGGCGTTGGTCCTCCATAAATCCGCTATTGCGAGTCGCTCACCGCCATTTCATGGCGTTTTATTACTGTTGGTAGATTGAGAGAAGATCATAATGATCTTCACTTAATCGATGCATTCATTGCATGCCGTATCAAACATGACAGTTTGTGTCTAAGTGCGATATTAAAGTTGTCCGCACGACCGGCAATATTTCATATTCATAATTGATGGTCGTCATACTTCTCAATCGACGCTCACTGGACTCAACAAAGTGCTCTTTCATCATTTATTTCAAATGCTGAAGTGATAGAGCTGGTCAGTAACTCTGTTTATACACTCCATATGACACAATGAAAGTCACTCTTACAATGAAACACAAATTACGGTTAGACCCACTTTGGTTTGTTCTGTAGCTACGCAATAGCTCTTCAATCCCACTGTGGGTAGAAGATATGAGAGGAATCATTAAATATGCCAAATGAATCCGCGACAATCTTTCAATAGCGCCATTCATTGTTTCCCACCCTGTGTCAGCATATTTTTTCTTTCAATCTTCATTCTTTTTAGAAATTATGCTGTGCAATGTCGATGACGGCGTGAGTATTACGTTTTACTATATCCACCAATGGAACCAATGGATTGCCGTCATGTGAGCTTTTGTTGCCTATGGTGTACCACCAGCCATTAATAGAAAACGCCATTGCAAAATCAGCGAGGAAAAAGAATTAATCAGTTTTGTATTAAGTCGTGCATTAATGACAGGCACACCTGCGTATCGCCTGTAAATTACATGGTGTTTTGTGAACATGAAGGAAGATGACAAAAAAGTATTATATCATAGTAGAAAAGGCAAAATTACTAAATTAAAGCATTTATTGATCAGTTTAGACAAGAACATTTGAAACGTAACAAATTCACAAGTAAATGAACGAAAGCCTAATACTATGCCTCTGGGTTTGGACGGTAGTGTGTGATAATGATAAAGTACATGAAAGAGCATTTCTATGAAGGAGTGATGTACAGACCAGAATCCAATTGGGAAAAAGGACTATGGCCAACGTCTTCTTTTGTGTCATTCATCAATAAGTTTGAAACTTCGATGACGAGGTTGGCGGTTGGAGCCCATTTGAACCCAGATTGAATATCCCTGAACAATCGCACCACAATGAGTGTGGCAATATATTCTGTGAACTTTATTTCATTTCCCCATAAAAGTAAGGTCATTGCAGATGGCCAGACACAGAAGTGCCCTTATAATGTGTTCTAATGCCAATCCCAAAACAGAAACCCGAAAACAAAGAAGACAATTTAATTAGTTACAGGGAACAAAAAGTTACCATATGTAGTGGACACTAACAGATTGGTGAATTTGTTGTTATACTTTCTTGATATCACAGCAAACCTGACGGTCAGGTGTCAGGCGTAATCATAGGGTATTTTGCTAGTCATAACTGATACAATGTTTAGACGGAACAAAGAAAGAGTCAAGCAAAGGTTAACGATTTACCTTTTGTTTCCTTATAGAAATTATTTTGCCGCAAATGTCAGCGGCAAGCTCCACAACTACGAATACCGTGCCAACAAGATGCGGCTAGGCTTAATAGCACTTAATACACAACAATTAAGGGTTCTGAAAGCAAAAAGTAATCGAAAATAAAAGATGTCTAACATAAACATGTTGTACAAGAAGCTGATTGTTTCTCTTAGCTAAATGTTTGAGGTCATCTGAGAAGCATACCTTTCTATGATTCATAGTCCCGCTAACACAGAAAGCTGTCTTGCAACGTATCGTCATACTATCTACATTGGCTGCTCTAGAGATTTATACAAGCCACAACAAATTGTACAATGGCTGCCATTCAACGCTTGTTGGGAGCTGTTGAAAGCCTTGATAAATTTTCATAGCATTTCACAATCTTGACGAGATGTTATGCTTATGTATACAAAACATTAAACAAAAAAATACGATATTGAATCTCCCTATATATTTTACACTGGAGGAAATTACCTATGGTTAATGAGACCAATAGCAAGATTTTCTGGATTGATGTACAAATAATATACCAAGCAATAAGGTTGGTTTCGAAGCAGCATTTCGCTCAATCATCCACGCCTCACACTATGTCCATTCACCAGTAAACATAAAGTACACAAAGTACAGGTTTCGAGACAACCTCGCATTGAGTAATCTGCGCCCACTCTTGTCCATGTCTACTCAACACAATACACCCACGCCAAACTATTGAAAGCCAATTTAAAAGCCAGTCTGTGACACTGGTACCTGATTAATGACCCAATTCCTGCACTAAACATTGGCCACGAAGGCCTGTTCCAGTCAATCAGCCAGTAGTGACTTACCCTAGGTCATGTTTGCATCTTTATCTTTTTCATCATCATAAATTTTTCTCTATTTATCCTAGTAGGCGGCTGCTCAATCAGGTCAATCTTACCTTTTCACATTTGATGGCGCCGTGTTACACATGCGTGTTGGTGTGTCATTAAACTCCATACTTATTTACTCCGTAGTTTCATAAAAAGGAAGCTACCAACTTGGTTTTCAATAATTTCACCGTCAGTGAGATAAATTTGACAATTTGATGATAAGTGCTTAGTGCTTATATGCGCCAATGTCCAGTGTACCGGAAAAACGGGAAATTAGTAGTGCAGATGATACATGGCTGGCCAGTAAACATAAGAAAGAGTAGCATGTAACTGCTGTAGTCTTTTCGTTTGTAGAGCCTTGATGGGCCTGCGTAACCTCCTCGGTCTGATAATATTGAAGCCACTATCACCTAAATGGTATTATCGACTTCCAAGTGAAACATTTAAGATTTTTATTCTAATTACGGCAATAGGATGATATCGTTCGGCTCTCGGCAATTGTATTATCAAGAACGACATTTTGCACCTAACAAATATAGATGTTCTCCTCGGTCAGGACAAATGCATGACGCCTGAAGGTTAGATATGCAACACAGCACGTAGTCAATGAAATGAACACAGATCACTATACACTGTAAGTCCAATGGAAATATATTTGCAATGCAAAAACCCGACTGACTTTACAAGCCTATCGATATTTCCGTGACATGCTATCTTGTTTAGTGCTGTAAATGTTAAGCTTGTCACAATACAACGTAACAAACCCTGTAGATAAAAAGAAAAACGTGGATTGAACGGCTAAGGTTTACACGGCTAGGTTGATCGTGTTTTGTATAAATTGCGCACTAAACCTGCAATGCTGCAGACACACATTATCAGAGAGTAGGCTTTGTGAACATGCCAATGCTGCAAATATGCAGAACCACTGCATAAACAATTGGTCGGTATCCATTTGAGGTTGGCAGACCTATAGTATTCATTGAATTGATTACTAAACATATAAGATTGGCGAGGTGATAAGCAGTTTAAACTCGCCAGTAGTTATTTTACAAAATATCAAAATATAGTTCGGGTTTATTTATTTTTACGTTACCGTTCAGGGCCATGCTGACTAGACGTCTTACGATGTTTGGAAATGACGCTATGTTATACATTTTGAGATCGATTCATAGACACCTAACAAACACCAAACATAACCAAGAGAAGGAGTTTTAGAATGCAATGATGTTCACGGACAATTTTATATCCCTCTGTGACGGGGGGATTTCATCCATGGTAATTAAATATAGTCGATAAATTTGGAAGCGGTAGCTTGCCGAAACATGGCACCAAGTTTGTTTTCAAACGCGCATGCTAAGAATGACGTTACCCATCGACGACTATTGGTTCTTGCGTCTGAACTCGTAAGGAAGTCATCAACTGTCAAAATATTAACGAAGCATTTAATAATGAGTTTATCATACCCCCCTCAAAAAAATAATAACTGAAGGTGTTGAAACGACTCCCGTTTTGTATTTACGAACAAAAATTGGTCCTGAGAATCAAAGTTAATGACCAAAAATGAAGCAGTCATATGAGCGATATTGAATGTTTTTTTCTGGACTGAAATCTGTTATAATTATGCCATTTCCCTAATCAATTTTACCAACAGTTGTTTTGGAGATAATTAGTACCTCGACTCAATCCTAACTTTTTATCTCCTTGTTTGTTTCATTCCGATCCCACAACGAATAATTTCTTATCTAAGATATCACAGTATCTTAATAGTCAAGTTTACAATATGCTAAGTACTTCAGCTATGTTGGTTATGTTTTGTTTGCTGTTTGTTAAATTAAGGTGTTTCATATATTAGCTGATAATTGTTATATAATGTTTTTTTCACTTATTCGCCTTAATGGTGGCTAAGTATTAATATAGTTAAGATGGAATGAAATGATTGCACAACATCAAATACAACCAGTCTATCTGTTCTCCTTTTACAACTAACGATGAATAAATCAATCAATAGTACATATGATATCAAAAAGTACCATAACCATAGTTGACAATTCTTATTATTACATAACTGAATTTTTCAATATCATATCATCCCTTATAGTTAAGTACTCTGGCTTGAGTACGTACCAGGGCACAACTTGTTACGAAAAAGGTACCGTAATTGGTTTTTCACCCAATTTAATTAACTGAATACTTACAAGTTCTATAAGTTGGTTAATATGGAAGCATACCATCACTTGCTATGCTTACATATCACTGATGTATAGAAAAGTGGTGGGGTGGATCCCACTTAGCTTAGTAATGGATGGGTACAGTTTTGGAATGCTTGCAAAGAGACATTTCCTGTGGCATTTTGCAAAGATTGACAGACTGTGAAAAATTTATTGTCCACCCTTATAAAGATCAATGATATCATTATGCTGGAAATGCTGTGACAATAGATCACCCGACATAATAAAAAATTTTCACCGGGAAGAAAAATTATCTAAAAATAATTTATTTAATTTCTAAATAATCAGGAACATTGTACTCTCAAATGTTTTTCCTGATTTAGATATTGCAAAGGAAAATATATATATATAATTCTTGAAATTTCTAAATGTTATTATTTGGCCCATACCCACAAGAATATTTTGTAATTTGTGATTGACCCTACATGAAATTCTCTTAAGGTAAAACAAATATATATTCTGTAATGGAAAGTATATCTTAAAATGATTTAAATATTGAAAAGTTAAATGTATATATAGTTCTTGAAATTTGTAAATGTAATCATTTGATCCATACCTCTAGAATATATTAATATTTGTGATGAATACTGGAAGGAATTAAAATATGACATTCAAGTGGTAATTTAGCGATAATAATATGCACAATACGACATTTTCCCTCCATTATCGAGTGTGAAATATCTTCGATGTATGTGAACGCTGTCAGTGAGATATAGAATACTCCCAAATCTACTACAGCAGAATAATGTATACATTTAATTATATTATTATTATCTTACCACAATAATTATTACATTCGTGTGTGTTGTTAAAGCGTCAATCCTGGCGTCAGTAACGTGACCTTAAGCCACGTTATTTGCTACGTGATACGCCCATATAAATGCCTATGTATAAACTTTTAACTTGCAGATCTTTATTGCAACGGAATTTTGTTTTCGTATGTATTCACGCGGGTATTGTATTCACTTTTATTGACATGTATGGACCGGAAGAGCTACCGATGTGTGGGTATATGGAGAAATGAAGGGCCAGATCGACAATAAAAAGACATATAGCATAACGATTAAGCATGCATTTGGAGCACTTGACAAGTGGGCGAACAGATGACATGTTGATTAAAAGCATTGAAGTCATTTGATATTCACTTTAAACCACCCATAGAATTTCATTGTCTTAATTCTGATTATATCTCGCCTCGCATCAGATTTGTTATTTCGGTTTGCATTGATGATTGATTGCTCCTCCTCCTCAACGTGCCACTGTTATCAATTGACGAATTTATAGAAATAGGCGACAGACCTGTACTCAGGCACCTGTATCATAATAATAACGATGTTTAGGAGGTGCAGGGCTGTTATATGCCAGTCACTCTGCGACGCTTGTATTGTAAATAGACAGACAGTCCATGATGTTTTTCGCAGTATAACCTTGTTTTGCCAGAAGAGGAGGCATATTACAAGCCTGAAGTGTTTTGCAATAAGGACAATATATCTTATGTTTATTACTTGATGTCAAACAAACCACGAGGAATACCTTGAACGCCTCTGAGACAATTATCTAATAGACAGTAAGAGCACATTATGAGCTCGCAATAACATCTTATTTTTTTACTATAAATACGGCGGTTTTCTTGGAAAATGCCATAATTTCATCTTTAATTAAAGTTCATGAAATATTTTTGACGTTTATCAATAGAAATGTGATTTTCGGAATAGAGTTTCTACTACGCGCATCGATTTTCTGCTGCTATGTTTGTCCCAACCATCTGCGACGTGATGTTAAATGCGATGCTACACGATTTCATAAGCGGCGATACAACAAGTGAATAATGACGCTACTTATTTAAAAAGTTTTGCAAAAGAAAGTTTGAAGGATATTTTCAGAGTGTCAATAGCTGTTGAATTCACACTAAGGGAAGATTAATATCGAGTTATTCAAGCAACTATAAAAAAACGGAAACAAAAACAAAATTGAACCTAGCACAGCTAATATTCATAGTAAAATGGAAGTTTTTATTCCATAGAAAAATAACTTATAGGTCTTATTGCTGGTTTATTTTAACACATGGGCCTGCATGTAAAGAAAATGACAAGTAGTTTTACAGAAGTGCATTATTGGCGGCACAATAAACGTCAAACTAAGAGCAGTACAAGGGTTAATTGAGCGGTTGGTAGACACAGTTCTCCTAATAATGCACAATGAGACACATTAAAGGTCATTTGTTACTCGCTTGCAAAATCCTTTACATTAATGTTAATTGTCTCGGCTTTTGCGATTTCACCACTTTTACCAGTTTAACATCGCCTCATTTCAGTTTGCATTGACGATTGTCGGCATGTTTCTATCGTTTCAATGTTGGACCTGCACTTTGGCAAATGCATCGTAATGTCAAAAATGTTCAGGAAGCTAGAGCCTATTAGGTGACAATCAATGTGCGGCATTAGCATTTATAATCAACAGACAGTGGATGTTGATTTTAGCAGTATGACGGTAATTGCCAATTTGCTTGTCAGATGCAGAGGAATATTAAGGGGTACTAAGAACGGTTGTTTTGCTATAACAACAATATAAGCTATGATGAAATTTTGTTGCTAAACAAAACTACGTTTACCAATTTCCTGCTATGTTTGACAGCGAATCTATAAAATCGAGTCCAATTTGTGACCCCTGCAATGTCTCATTAAGTTCGATAGCGTTCAGACTCGAAATTTCGGCGATATCATCAGCG
This sequence comes from Urechis unicinctus, assembly GCA_034190875.2. Classification (NCBI taxonomy): domain Eukaryota; kingdom Metazoa; phylum Annelida; class Polychaeta; order Xenopneusta; family Urechidae; genus Urechis; species Urechis unicinctus. Next base: position 21,551,192 of record CM067345.1, on the reverse strand, counting down.
AATGATGACTATACGTATTTGCAAAGTTTTGTGGACCATAATTTCGAGGATATTTTCAAAGCACCAATATTGATTATATGTGTTCTCAACACTAAGAAACGATTACTGTCGATTAATTTAAGCAAATAAAAATGGAAGCAAAATACAAAATTGACCTGACAACGACATAATTCATCGCAAAATGTCAGTTATTGTTTCCATAAAAACTAAATATTGAAAGACTGATATGCCTTGTTTGGGGAGGGGGTGTCTAAATTGACAATAAAGGCTTGCAAGAGAAGCAAATGACAGTTTGCCTGCCAGAGGAATATTTAGGGACACTACGAATGATTGTTTTGCTATAACAACAATTTAAGCTATATTATGTTGCAAAATAAACCGACTTCCTGCTAGTAATGACAACGAAGCCTTAAAACCGAGTTCGATTTGTGACCCCTACAATGTCTGATTAAGTTCGATCGCTTATATTTAACGGAACATAAATTGTACGTCAATATGGCACCTGTTAGAAGCTACTAGATTTCTGAAAATGAAAACGGGCAAAATTCGGGGATATCATACTTATTTGCATAGTTTTGTAAAACAAAGTTTGAGGGATATTCACCAACATCGATTGTATGATTAAGTGTTCTCAACACTATGAAAGATTACTATCAAATTACTAAAGCACAGAACCAGAAGCAAAATACCCATTTAACCTAATACAGACATGATTCATCGCAAAATGTCAGTCATTGAAGACCTAAGTTTTGATCAGAAGACAGCTCATATCGACCACACCTAATAATGGCAATACCGCGAAATTCGTCTTTTAAGGCATTACCATGAATCTAAATACCATCTATGTACACAACACAGTCAAGCATGATTTATATGCTCTAGTTGGTTAGGTGGTATGGAAGTGCAAACTATTAAGTAAAGCTGCTCGTCATTTGTTCGCTGGAATTGGTAGATTTCTGTCCCATTATGTTTGAGATGCAAATTGTGTTTGGCTGTCGTGAAAGTAGCAGAACATTGTGCGGGATGTTGTAACCGACCAGACGCTGTTCTTGTGAATACATCCTTGCTTGTCTATCAGTTAATGAATACACAAAAGTTATTATTCCGCAACCTTGCACAATAGATACTCAAGGGAGCTTGGTGCTATATCAAGAGCTGTTGAGAAAATAATCCACTCGTGTGAACTACAATCACCTGACGCGAGTATGCTAAATCAACGAACCATAATTTACTAAACATATCAGCCAAACTCTTGCCGCATATACTCGATATATAAATGAACGGAGTATAAGGACTAATTCATGTACCAAAGTAGGAAGGCAAATAATCCGAACGATTTTAATTGCGTCTTGATAGTGGCTAACAACTGAAAAAGCTAAACAATAACAACCACGATAAATATACTTCCGCTTCTCTTTTTCCAATACATTCAGCCATGAAACATACATATTCGCAACGGTTTGTTTCTTCAGATTCATGTTTTGTCTGCGTATATTCGCTTTATCTTTGCTATGGAATAATGATGTTAATGGTAGCTCACATAAACCTTGTTGAGCTTGTTAATTAGGTGGTGTAATCCGATGTGACCTCCAACAAAATACATCATCCTATTTCTTTACAGAAAGAAGAGTGCACTATAACAATCTCTGGATAATATCATAAGTTCCATTGATAGGTTCATACCCGTCCATAATAAGGTTTATATCTGATTATATAATATTATTGAGACTTACATTTGTGTGATGCGTCTGTGTATATGCAAGGCTATGATCAGTTTCTATGATATCAATGATATCAATGATTTCTATGCTATCATAAAGACCCAAACACTCAGGGTAACCAGCATGTCATGCTATTTGATAGTCTTTGTTTCCGCTGAGATGAAGCATTGCGCATTCTAATAGGCAATGCCGCAAATTCCATGCGAATATATCAGCTATCGACACTACCAAGAAAGGCTTTATGGCAGAAGTAACATTCCGCATGAGAAAAATGCTAAGATACACGAACAGTATTGCACCACGTCGATAGGTGCAATAAGCCTCTTCTATTCTATATTATGGCATCAAGGATTTTGCAAAATAACTCCCGGAAAATGCTTTCTGCATGAATTTTGCAAAAACTGGTTATATCTACTTAAAATATGGCTAAGCTTCAACCATGTTGATTCTAGCTGCCACCTATATTAAAGCAAAAGTATAATACCACTTGTAAGTAATTGATGCGAGCAACGCATAGTACTATGGTATAATATCTGTGCAATCGAAGATTCACTTTCAGAATACTCATTTTTGTCACGCCGATAATTATTAGTTTGGTATACGACTCACTAGATTTATCACTGTTGGCAGATAGCGCCTGAATAGAGGGAAGGTCAAAATCGTCTTCACTGAAATGGTACACCCATATCATTCCTTGGAGGCATCAAATTTAAGTCTGGGTACATGCGTCTAGGCGCGATATTAAAGTTGTCTCTGCGACCGGCAGCATTCAATGTTGATAACTGGTTGTCGACATGTTTCACAATCGACGCTCACTGGGTACTTTTGAACACAGTTCTCTCCCAATATTTACACTAAATGACAAAGTGACAGTGCTATTACACTCTAATGACACAATAAATGTCAGGTACTTATGTAATGAAGAATAAAATGCTGTTAAGTTGGTAATTTAACTTAGACACCTGCAATATGTTTCTCCGACGGAGCTCAGAAGGCATTGAATAAATAAGTACATATAACCCGTTAGTCAGCGACAATCTCAAAATTGGGGCACCCTACCTATTAATTCCATTTTTTATATTGCCCCCATCTTTCCTGCCCTTTGTGTCCGCATCGGCTATGGTTCAATCTCCATTTTGGGCATCGTTAACACTACAAATCTGGTTTGACATAATTTCTTCCCATGTTGATGATGGCATAAGAATGACATTGCATGTGCATGTGCCCAGCCCGATTGCAACTGACCAATCACAGGCATGTGAGCGTTTCCGGTGCCTGGCATATTTTTGTTCATCTTACAGCTGCATGATGTCACGCATTGCGCTAGTTATCATACCAGCCATTAAGAGATAAAGTAATTGTAAAAGTTACTTATGTTGTTGAGGATACCATGTTTCCCCAATCCTGAACATTGTATTATTTGCTTATTGGTGTCTACTAGTGATTTGCCAACATATTTTGTTGTGTCCGGACACATAACTGCATGTATTTTCCGTGTTGTTAATCCGCAAAGGGGTTCCTGAATAGTCCACCCAAAAAGACGCGTTGTTATGTGAATGTTTTGCACGAAACGTAGACGGCCGCTCAATTGTGTTTTTTATTACATCATATGAATCTAGAACTGCAAGTGTTAGTCAGGATATAAACTTAACAGTGCAAGCATTTTAGTTCAAAATTAAATACAATTTGCCGATTTGTCTATTTCATGCAAACAGCCAAACTTGCAGCGCAAGTCATATTTAATAGGTAGTCTTTTTTCATCGAATTGATGTCAGTAACTAAATATATAAAAAATCATCAAACATTTGTAGCATGACATAACATGATCTTTTGTGTTCTAGCCCCAATTACGTGGACTTATTGTATTTGAAAAAGATGTATGATATATACCCAACAATTGGCTGAGAGCAGAAAAGCTATAATTCAAAACCACCTGAAGCAAGGAGTAATGAGCAGTTAACAGATGCTGTCGACCACGCCCAATAATGACACTGCTGAGAAATCCGTGTCACTGGCGATTCATTAATTTACTATCTTTGTATAGAACACAGGTAAGCATAATTTATATGGTATGTGCAGTTGGTAAGGTGGTTTGGAAACGCGAAGGAGCTAACAGAGACACTGAATGCTGCTCTGCAATCATTGTACTACGGCTTTAGTTGCCAATTGCGTTTGCTTTCAGGAGTAGTGAAGGTTATTACAATCCTAACAAATGCTGTTCCTGTGAATAAAAGCCTGCTTGTCTATCGGTTATTAGATACACTCAGTCGCAAATTACATTACCCCGCGACCTTGCACCACTGGAACTAGAAGGACATAGTTACAAATATGCTGTTAGGCTCGGCAAGCGGTGTTTATATAATATTGACGTCGGTTACCGAACATAAGCAAATTAGTTGTGCAATTATGACGTCATTTTCTTCTAACTGGTTGTACATCATTTCTTGCAAAATTGGCGTGACGGTATGAAGTCATGAATGCAATGTGCTGCTGTATATCTAAAAAATATGTTCAGCATTGTAACCAATCGATTGCAGACAGGTGAGCTTTTGATGTACGTCCTTACGCCCTGTGTGTACAGTGTAATGCAACATTACTTACTAAGACCGTGAGATAACTTACCTGCCATTAAAGGAAAAGAGTATTGGTTAATATTGGCTAACATTTCCGCGCAGGCTAATCGCGTGGTGGCACCCATACAGCCTAGCGAAACAAGAAGATCAAACACATTTGCGCACTCAATTGTATGAGCAGCTGTACTGATTCTTGGCGAGGATTATCAGAACAGTTTTGTGGTTGCCCTACTGGCATGCAACTACAGGGCCTACATCGTTAAGCATAAAGACAACCGTTCTCGTAGGTTTTGTTCATCATCGCTTTGTCACCATTAACGTAGCAGACATATACGTGGGTAGTTCGTGTTCTCATCTTCTCTCAGCCTTGCTGGTAAAGTGTGTGCTGGTAAATAACATACCGTAATTTGACATAGTTGATTCTGCCATCCACAAAAACATTAAGGAACAGCGCTGATTCGTAATATGAAACCACCAGCCCCCTGCACCAAGCCTGTATATATCAGCATGTTCATACTCTAGCAAAAAATGTTACTAAGTATGTAACGATTCTACCTAGCAGTTGTCAATTTGCAACTGCTGATCATTCGCAACAATGCAAGTTCGTCAATGGTTTGTGGGTAACTGTTCACAATCGGTGAACATTTTATTGACTAAACATTGTGCTTTTTAGCTGAATACCTTATCGTAGTTCATTTTATTGTTGTCGTTATATATTGTAATGTATATATCAGTTATATGGCGTGTCGTGCTTTTGTCCCAAATGCCCTATGCAACAGTATCATGAAGTACCGGAGATTATTTTAAAGCCCATCAATTTACATGTAAGACATCGTGTGTTGAAATATATATACAAAACAAGTGCACAACGAGCAGAAATGATTATAGCAATCAATGCCTATTGCGGCACAGATTACAACATTGTTCTCGATTGCTTTATAGATTAATTTTTGTAAACGAGGCATGTGTTGTATATGCATAAGCTATCGCATACATTCTTATTTCCTGCCATGTGAATATAGCTATTCTCATGGGTAATCATCACACCGCCATTAGAACGATAGTTGTAGTGTCGTCACATGACTCAGCTCTTGTTGTAGCATCGTATATTTACTCCGGATTCATTTTCCGTAGGTTATTAACACATGGTAACAATATCTGCTTTAAATAGCATATCAATCCAATCTACTCGTATGAGCTGTACAACAGGTGATCGCAGCATAGATGTCCAAGTCTATGAAAATAGACTGACTGATTCGTGGTTGCAAAATACAGCAACCAACTAATTACAGTTATAACTGCTTGGGAACACTCGTGGTAAACAGCAGGTGCAAATGAATGAGGCATATTTCTTTTCTACTGTTCATTTCTTACAAATTACGAGCCGGTGGATAAAACTGTTCATACAATATATAAATTGGTTGCAACACGACAACGGTTATCCAGGAATAAACATTGATCGAGGAAACAAGTACCATTGCATGTCGTCGTAAGCATCCATTGCATATAGGCTTGGTGTGCGTCAGATCCAAACAAAATTAAAACAAAATCAGGTTACATTGTATGTTTTAAATGTAACAAAACATTTTTTTTGCGTGAAAAAACGCAAGGGCTAAATGGTGATTCAAAGCTTTTACTCCGCATTCCGCCATAAATGGAACACCATTTGCAGCTAGACATTTTCATCATTTACGCAATAAAAGCAAAAACCAATAAACAAGCAATATGATGTTGCTTAGACTGCCCAACCTCAAAGCATAGTACGTATGGTGAAACTTATACGTCTTACAAAAGGCAAAAGGAAAAGATTACAGAAAAAATGGATGTCGGCGACTGATTGATACGCTGAGTGACGCTGGATTTGCTTGCATTCGAATGCGCATATGCAATGTCGGAAAACTGTTATTGCCAAAACCCGTTGGGTTTACAAAAAGTGCCCTTATTGCGATAGGGAATTTAGATTGCCAATAGGTGGTTTCTCATAAATTATAATCGCTAGAGTTACTATTCTGTTCCGCAATTTGTGAAAAATCATCAAATAATTGATGCAAGGGAATGAACCATCGAAGGCGTAGCTCAGAGAACAGTTTAAATAGATTGGTATTCTTATGGGACCAATTATGCATGAACTGACACATATGGAAGGCGATGATTCAATTCCATGTATAGCCTCTACCTCACGTTTTGCATTATCGAAACAACACACCGCTCATACAAGATATTAGGTTTAGGTGTAATGGGCGATTACCGCACCCTTTCAATGGCTCTACACGCAACGCTTTGACGTATCCGAGTATTCCGTCAATTCAAATGGCATCCGCGTACTCATATACTGTCTATCAATAGTGTTAACACCACACACACACACACACACACACACACACACACACACACACACACACACACACACACACGCACACGCATACAAACGCACACAAACGCACACACACATTGCCACGTTTAGTAACAGCGTCTGTAATTTCATGAGTCAATTGGTTGCAATATTATTTGCTTAACTGTAACAATATTACAGTATTTGCGGCGGTTAATAATTTAGTGACGTGAATGACGTTTGCCAGCACCAATGAATGGCGCGGCACACATAGAAATGATTAAATGACTAGCGCATTCGGATAAAAAAAACCGAAAGTTAAGATGATGGTTGTTTCTCAGAATAAAGAAAAAATACGTTATAATTCACAGCAACGGAATGACCGTTAATTAATCGTTTTCTGGCGACGAAGCACTTAAATTAACATGTAATGATATGAAGCTAAAACTCCACTACCCATGGAGCAACTCGAAATCATCTATAGCCAATTGTGTTTTAGAAACTAACACATATTACATTGATTATTGTGTTACCACCCTGACATTGATTAATTGCAAAGGAGAATACTCTCAATTAGAATGAGGTGTATTGATATATATATCGAATTGATAGATGAGTTGGATGTGTTGCAGATAATTGTTTGCTTCCAATAAAATATCAGATATGGAGATAAATATTGTAGCTAAAGGCTTAGGTGTATCAAAGAGGAGTCCGATTGGTGAATGGAATGAAGCTTACAATTCCGACTTCAGTAATATCCATTGTCATAGATTAGGAAATTATTGGGCCGTTACATAACTGAATGGAATATCTTTTCATCAGTTTTGGTTTTACCTAAACCCCGAATCAAAGGGTCCCTTCTGCTCAGAGTACTCCCATAGATGATGTCCTGATAAATCAAATTTAACTGAATGAGAATGTTTTTGAGACTATCGAGAAGGGCTTTACTTATCACAATACTACTAGACGACATTGGAAGGCAAAATGGACTACGTCAAATATGCCCCTTATTGATCGACGATCTTGTTCAGGCAAACAGGACTCATGGCAAACATACGTTCGGGTGTAAAATAATACCCAAAACGGCAAACCGAAGACAGGTGTTTTTGGTAATGCTTACCAACAATGGCGCCTGATTATTGATTCGAATTGCATGTTAAAGCTTGTTTTGGGCCAATTTCGTCATTTGCTATCAACTTAAATGAAAGGCTGGCATATTGCAAATGGGACACATATGGAACCAATTCTTATCTTTCAATTCGATATCGAGTTTGCGCGGATGCGATTTATAAGAATGATGCGCTGCTGTAGGTATAAAGGCTGTTACATATATTCGATCGTGTGTCACTCATAAAACCTGTTATCTATGAATACACCCAAGAGGAGAGCGGCTGTTAACTTGGTTCTGGATGATTGCATCTTAACTTACACTATTCAATGTTCATGGGCAGTAAAACATTGCGAACACACATTGTCTTTTTGTTAACCATTATAGAATAACATTGTTATCGATTATTTAGGGAGGCTCTTGATTCATACATATGAATTTAAGGAAATAATACCGAAAAATTGCAGAACACAACATATTTCAATTACAGCTGTGCCCCTGACAAGACAACTGTAAAACGCAAGACGCATCAGACTGCAAAAGAGCGCATCGTTTTGTAGCACATGATAGGTAGTCTTATATAACACATTATCGTCAATCACCTCACTTCCTTCAATATAAACTAAATCAAAGAAGTACCGACAGTAGAGTTATGTTTTTGTGCGCGCTAACAGGCTGAAGAATATTTTTATACGAGTCATGCGTGATACCACAGAATTCTTGGTAAATTGCAGATTCATTCAGCCATTTCAGCAATATGACAAATTTCAGAGAACGATGTAGAACACCACGCTCTCTCATTTCATATCAATAGTATCTTGTCTGAGTAATCGGATATCGATTTCCGATCGAAGCTAACAAATAGCCCCAACGCATTCATATACAGCTGCAAATGGATGGACGGACGGATTGGCAGACAAGCGGGTGATGGAATAAAAAGGAAGATCGATTGTCGACAGACATTTGTTCAGTTGTCTCTTATTTTCGTCCCAATCATATGAAGACTTACGTTGCTGTCTCATCATTGACAATAGAAGACTGTTATTGTTTCCATAAAAATGTTAACGAAGTAAGACAGATATATCTGATGGATGATCTGATATAGTTCATTCAGCCGAAGAGTTTGTAGCATTTTACTCAAGATATCAGCATTTACTCAGCTATTTTTGTGGTGCTGCCGACTAAGGAAGAAAGAAAAAGGACCCACAATAATTGACTCGCTTGTGCTGCTGTGCTGGATATGTAAATAAGGCTGGTGGAACTTACAGATATATCAATCGTTGGCAATGCTGTTAGTTTTTTTATATTTACCAAACAATTCCTTGAATAGAGGGAATCATTAAAACACATAGCACTGATTAAAATATTATTGTAGATTTGACTGATCTTCTTCTAGTGCCTTGTCATGCCCTTAAGAGCAAAACTTGTAGCTTTTATCCCCATTCATCACATTCTATATATTAACTTCATGTGCGCAATCTCTTTTAGCCTTATCTTGATGAATTATATCTATGGCAAACACTGAACTTTTGTGAAACACGTTATTTATGCTGTTTGCTGACTACGTGTTGATACCGGTATGCATCAGCCACTTTTTCTTCCTTTGCTCAGCATAATCATTTCTCAATATGCGTTTTGTGCAGCGTTCCTCATCATTCGCATTCATGCTCATTTGTCAGCAACCAAACGTGATGTTGGCTAATAAATAAATGAATGATTACGGATTTAAATTATGCAGCACAGTATTTGGTTACAATGGTTTGAAGATTATCATCAAACTCGACAAGAGATGTAATGTTAAATGGATAAAACTTCAAAAGTTCCGTCAAGGTCAATCATTCTAACACTGCTTAACCTTAAACTGCACAAGGATCAGGCAAATAGAAATACAGTGCGCTTTGACCTACACTAAAAACCTTAACATATGTGTGCCCTGTCAATTTTAATCCGAAAATGGGCTTTGGACTAATAGCAGTATCCTGCCCAAATTTGCCCCACAGTAATGGCGCCGTCTATCAATGCTCTTGTGAAAAATTTACATCTCGTTTAGAGTTTTATCACTCATTGTAGATGGCGCCATGATAGTGAGAGGGCCATCAGTGCCTCCAATATTTGATTTGCTCTTGTGGCAGTAATTATCAATTCTAGCCTGCAACATGATTATGTCTATTTACATGCGTATTGGCTTGATACTAAAACTGTCCTCCCACTCTAGTAATATTCCATGTTAATAATTACTGCGGGACTTTATCTATAGCAGCACGTCGTCTAACTGTACGCGGATTGATTTTTATCACATGAAAACCTCAGACAGGTCACTAACATCTCGTTCACCTTTCACGGCAAATGTCACAGTTATACAGTTATATAGTTGGTCGTTTCCCTTTAGCTAGAATATACAACGCAGTGATTGTAATTCACCGAGGTTGAATAAACAAAATCACTGTACCATTTGGCATAGCTTGAATCCATCTGTTTATTTATCCCTGTCATTATCTGCATCACCAATTATTCAAGATCGAGTTTTACATCAATCTTCATGATAAAATGTATTACTACTATACACCTCGTTAGACATAATCATATTGCTGGCATGTTATCACAATGTTGATGACTGCATAATCGGAGCAGTTATTTTAATAACACAATGCACAGGATCCAGCTCTTGTGTGTTGAAGTAGGCTTAGATCACGCAAACCGAGGATTTTTCAACCTAATATCAGACGTGCCAGTGTGACTCGAGGAAGCTACCGCCTGAAATAGCAGCTGGCAGTACAATAAAGCAAAAGCGTATGCGCCAGAATGTGGAGAAAATGTAGCAACTGCAACAACTTTTCAATTATCAGTATGTTATGTGCTATTGTCTGTGCTGTTTATCACCGATACGGCCGGAACGAGAAAGTGCAACCAATTCATTCGTATTAGGTTTCTCAAGCTTCGATGTATTAATTGGTTTTTTTTCGCTGTGCTTGTATGTCCATTTCATAGTCAACATATCGATATCAACCAAAAATAATCATATTTTCAATAATGATCATACTAAGGATGTTTGTTGATCGAACTATTATATTCCTCAGAGAATTTATTTGAATAGTTGACATTGACAATAGCATTGCCTTATCATCGCTCATAAGGACACCAAAAACAGCATTAATGATATCTTCCTGTGCCACAATCGATATAATTTTCATGTAATTGGCTTGGTTAGGGATATTAAAATGCATTGATTTTGAAAAGAGGGGCTGGATAAAGAATGGTTCATTAGATCAATCATTCATTTCCAAATACAAACAGTGCTCCTTGAGTTAACGTACATTGATTGCCAGTGAAAACATAAATATAAATCAACTATAGCCAAACCCATTTACATTGTCACATAGTGACAACCATCTCTCTCAGCTATGGATGTATTGCTATAGATAACAGGCAGGGATCCATGGAAACGGATTAGGACATGGTATCACTTCAATAGACAGTGAATGGATATGTCTTATTAACCGAGAGTGGGGCTTGTTTTGCATGGAATATTTTGAAGTTGTTAAATCTCCCGAATCGTGCACATTATAAGGTATGTTATAATCGCATTACTATCATTAGGTTTGCAATTATAATAAACATCTACATGATCCAATTCTTACTATGGCGATATTCAAGTGGGTTCGGGGGTAGAAAAAGCCCACTGTAACCTCCTGCATGTTGTAAGAGGCGACTAATAGGGGGCAACCTGTTGGCCGAGAATTGCGACTCGTGTCTGTGGACAATGGGACCCAGGTGGTTGAGTGGCGAGGTCCTTGTGAGGGCTATTTCTGAAATACACCACTATGGCCAAAGTTTCACCTAGACGAGAGGCTGGAGTGGCCTTGTTCAGTCAATCGGCTGGTGGCGACTTGCCCTATGATAATCGTTTTAACTTTTATCTTTCCATCTCCTTTCTTGACACCATATAACACACTAGTGTTGGTGTGCCATCAAACCATATACTTACCTTACCTTCCCTTCCATGTCCATTTTCATTTATCCTAGAAGGCAGCTGCTTAATCAGGTCAATATTTTCTATTAACCTTTCTTAGCACCATATAACACATAAGTGTTGGTGTGCCATTAAACCCTATTCTTACATTACCTTACTATGACAATATCGGTTGCTTTGAGTTAACATGAAGGGTATATTTAAGGCGTGCATTTAACATGAATTTAGTTGCACCGATGAATTGCAATGACACAAAGGGGAGATCAATACCCAATTTGTTCGTATGTACTAAAGGGGTTTTGCCCGTAATCTTTAGTAATTCTGTGCAATTTTGAAAGCTCAGTGAAGCTACATAGATGTGGTGGAATTATCTACTGGTACTGATAGATCGTGATGACGTGGTAAATCGAAGTAGTACCAATATAGCATTGTTTGACTTTGATGATGGCTATTGTAACGTTATCAGGAAGCGTTACTCATATGGATCTTCGCAGCAAATAAACTCTATCGATGACTAAAAAATTAAGTAATAACTTGTTAAACACGAGACACTAGAAGGCCGTAAAATACGTGGGTTATGGGCGTCAGAACCCTATCCCACCTCTTACATAGTTTGCCTTACTGCTGATCAATCAAACAAAGCAATACCCTCACTCTTGCTTGCTACTACTCATACATTACGAACACCCTGCATTGCTGAGTTGAGCATCGTACCCCTTTCTAGATGAACCGTAGATATATGGCACTACCTTCTTCAATGTAAACTCTGGTACACTTTGAGCTGTGTTAAAGGTTACACGGCAACAGCTATTTCCTTTTGGTTGATTGATTGAGCCAAATGCACAATTCAGGCCTGTAAACATATATGGTAATTGGTTTTCCATTGTGCTATGGTGTTTGTTGATGAGCCATTTAACCTCTTATTCTGATGCACTTGCTTTATTACGTATGTACATGGTATGACCCACATGAGTGGTATTTATATACCAAGAAAGCCAAAAACCGGTCGCCTAGATGACAAGTAAAAGACTGTAAGCATAGTCGAAGCCGCTCAAGTAGACGTCTTGGTCATATTCGAAACGGCCACGTGATAGATAATCGTACAAAATTTGGTTCAAAAGATAAAACAAGTAGGTGTGTGTATCCTGACGCAGAAGCGAAAGAGATACCGAGTGAGAGATAATCTCAGTAGACAGGTTGAAACGGAAGCTGTTGCCCGTCGATTTGTCATTCAGATATTGCCTGCTCGCCTGGCGAAGCTTCTTTTCGTGAGTTTTCAATGGAAACTCGATCTAAACATAAAACTTCACAGGTAAAATGTTAAGATGTTGTACTTAAGATGCTTAAGTTTTTGTTTTATATCATGATGTTCTAATACACCAGATATATTCTCTCCGGGAAACTTCTTATTTTGAATCCGGACAAGCAGTAACAGGTTGACATTTATCATCCTTGTAACGTTACTTTTAAAAATTCGATGCCATTTAATAATTTGTCAATGTATATATATATATATATATATATATATATATATATATATATATATATATATATATATATATATATATATATATATATATATATATATATATATATATATATATATATATATATATATATATATATATATATATATATATATATATATATATATATATATATATATATATAATTTGCAGCTGCAAATATTCCTGGTATATGTTCAAAAACATTGCTTGGCAAGCTAATCCATTTGTACCCTTATTTGATGCGACCTCTGTGCGAGGCCTTTGATCATTGTATTTGGGAGTCTGTGGCATTGTTTGTTCCCTATGCAGGTTGCATGACAAGGCCTCTTATGCTGTTGTCCGTTAAGTCGGCAGCATCGACATATGTATCGTGCAAACTTCTCTAAAAATCTTTTACTCCGACTGGCTAACCAGTAATCACCAGAGGTTGACTTCCATGATCCGTAAAATTATAAACAACGATACAAACACTTCCCTGAAACAATGTATGCAGATGTGCATGCATACATAAACACATACATACATACATACATACATACATACATACATACATACATACATACATACATACATACATACATACATACATACTTACATACATACATACATACATACATACATACATACATACATACATACATACATACATACATACATACATACATACACATACATACATACATACATACATACATACATACATACATACATACATACATACATACATACATACATACACATACATACATACATACATACATACATACATACATACATACATACATACATACATACATACATACATACATACATACATACATACATACATACATACATGCATACATACATACATACATACATACATACATACATACATACATACATACATACATACATACATACATACATACTCGAGTGTAATGCTACCTACTTCGCTTTAAGTAGCCGCATCCGAGGCTGTATACAATGCTATATATAGAGCGCTAGGTTATATTTGAATGCTCAGCTTAGCTTAAAATGGCTCGATTACTGACTTGACGTCATAAATATAATGCTTATGTAACACAAAGGGCTTAATAGACATTTTCCAACTTTATGTAAACTTGTTGTTGACAAAGTGAGGAATTTAATATCACGATGGTGACAGATCACCACCTCTAGTAGTGATATATTTATTGAACGTTTCTTTTATAGTAATGTTAGTAAGCAAATAATTTAGTCTAGTTGGTCTAGTCTAGTTGGTCAATGGACGCCTGTTGAGCCTGTTAACGTCATCTTTTAATTGGTTAATCCATCACTGATCAAGCGTTTTGTCATGTGTGCACTCTATGAAGTAGGTCTCCAGATCTATCCAATAACATGGGTCGTATTAGAACTATTAATATAAAACGATTGATGGTCGGAGTAGGCAGTTTCTTGGCATGGTATGCTGTTAACAATATGCAGTACTGCACGTCTCGCACACGCCGACCCTCTAATTTATCTATTACCCCTGTAAGTGCTACAGATGTAATTGCTGGGTGCAAACAAGCCATTGTGTACCGAACCTTTGTTTTCCATGACGAATCTTGAAGATCCTTTGCCGTCGCAATATATGAACATACATTATACGTATTCGTTTGACTCGTTAATAGCTGAGAATATATGCTCAGCGGACAGCCTATACGCGCTGTATTTGGACCGTATATTAGGTATCAGTATCTATATTCATTAGCTGTTTGACGTTTATCCTAATCCTGCATTGTTTTTCGGGGAAATTATTCCGTACATACTTCAAACCCACGAGGATCTAGAAACAGGCTTATTCCCTCAGGTTTCAAGTGACAAATTTACTTCATATGCATTAAAGAAGCTTTTTTACGTGAGTCATTACGGGAGTGATATTCGTCTATCTAACAATGATTCGAAGCATTCTCAGTTGATCATGTCAATAAGGGGGTTCGAGGCTATACGGCACATTGTAGGTACGTCAACTCGCTTATACTGTACTTCGTTGAAGCTGATACGGCCCTTTTGGTGTGTATGATACCGGCTCATCCAGTAAATGTGTGCAACATCCGTGGAAGTTGTGGCAGAATTGATTTTAAACAAAAACTGTAAAATTCTTCGGTTGACCATATTATGGTTGTCTCATTTGTATTATCGCTCACTATCAACTTCACCATTATATCCATGTATACAATGCATTATATGCATCGTCATATCTACATCGTGTTTTGTCGTATCGGCAAAGTGCCGTATCAGCACGATACCTCTATAAGGCCCCCATTAACACTTTTTACTCTGTCAGTAAACCAGAGTGATCAAAACGTGTTCATGTGTTTGAGAACCAACGCGATTCACTCACAACAGTAACTATCTCATCATAGAATATACTATTAATCATCAACAGATCACCAAACGGTCTTCTTACCTTAACCTCCCATTACTATTTGGTCTTGAATGGCAATCATTCGAAACCTTTCAATATATTTATTCGTGCTCCACGCATTATTATTGTCATCATAGGATTTATTTACATTCTAACTGTATTGTAGTTAATGACTATGAGGTTAGGGCGAACAATCATCGTTGCTAGTTATACGGTACAGGCAAAAAGCAGTACGTCTTTCATTAATCGGCATTATGATGATGATGATGATTGCGATGATGATGATAACGATGTTGATGATAATTGCGATGATGGTGATGATGATGATATCCCACATATCGCAATATCTCAAATAATCACTGTAATATTAGTCTTGATTGGTGCAAATTCACTGCCACGTAAATTATAAAGCTCTTACCAGCAACAAAGCTTAGATTAGCTGATGGATCAAATATCCTAAATTCACTATTAACCATCAACAGATCACCAAATATCCGCGTCAAATATCCTAAACAAATCGTTATCAATCTGTACTATTCAATATACTTGAATGTGCATGAAGACGAGATAACACTCTAATCATTGCGTAACATTGTGCCAAAAGTATTTGTACTCAATATGCATCAATAAAGACGACCCCTTGATGCCTCTTCCCTGAGTATCTACGATGTTGAAACCTTATTAACGCCAAATGTTTTGCCTCAAAGCTTGAGGCATGTACTGCACACTATATTCATGTACTATGTGCTGCAGTGAGTGATGGTTTGCTGTAGGACACAGAAGTCAGGTATTGAGCTATCAGTGATTTGCTTCTATCAGATCCAATTGTCACACAACAGACAGTATCAGCAACTACTCGTTCGGCTGGTAGGTTTACAAAGCTGCTGAATTATAAATTGCTTTATCATTTGTGTGACCTTTTGGATCCATTTAACATTTTAGGGCTCATAGTTCAGAGCAAATGGTTGGCTTCATTTCGTGTCCTCGCAGACTGGTAGCCATGATGAAGGGTTAACTTGATCTAAACCAACATCCCACTCAGGCTGCACTGCATGTGAACCAATATCACAGGCATCATAGTCCAACTTGCCACACGCGTAATTCTGACGTCTTATGCATTCGCTAAGTGCAGGGAATCTGGCGTTTGATGAGGGCATTTGTATGATCAATTTGGTCGCACTATTTGCAGTGCTTACATAAGGTCATTCTTCCAAATTAACCGCATATCGCGATCAATGTCTGCTCTAATCGACACGCACTCCAACGGAAAACCTTTATCAGCCTTATCGTGATAAATGACGTCAATGGCAAATGCTGAACTACGTTGCTTGCAATTTGCTTAGCACACATACTTCCTTTTCATCCTCAATATGTTTTCCGCAGCGACCTAAAGTTTTTATTCATTCTCTGTTGTTAAATGGTAATGTTATAGAACCTTACAACCAGAATAATATTACCAATGTTTGAAAGCATCAAGTTTCTGTCTGGGTATATGCGTCTGAGCGTGATATTAAAGTTGTCCCTAGGACCTGCAACATTCAATGTCAATAATTGGTGGTCGTCATATTTCATTTATGGCAAATGTCAAAGTGATAGAGCTCGACGTTTCCTGAGGCCTAACACTATCCCACATGACACAATGAATAGCAGTCGCTCTGGACAATATCATAAATGACATTCAGTCCTGCTTTGATTTGTTGTGTAATTTCGACAACTGCACAATAGTTCTAGGAACCAACTGTTGTCCTGTAGACATGAAACAACGCAGTAAATATACCAAATTAATCCACGTCAATCTTGATGTTTGGACTCCCTCATGTTTATGGTAGAAGTAAGCATTATTTTCAGTACTGCCTTTTCGCCCTTGTTACCATGCATCTTGTTATATATCAATAAAGGCACAGTATATGACATAATGAAACAGTCAAGGCATAAGTATCATAATGCCGTTTGTGCCGCCCCAAAAAAATAAATTTGATATATAGAAGACATAACTTGCTGAAAATGAATGTAGTAATGTTGACTTATGACGTGAGATGAAAAAGATTAACTCAAATTATAAGAGTGTACCAACTTTTGTAGATATCACAAATGGACCGGAATATATTGCAAGCTTTCTTGATCAGTACATAGCACTATATAAAAGTGATCGATTTGATAGAGCAGATAAATGTGGGTGTTAGTAATGATAACGTAAGGAATTATGCTGTTATACCCTCTATTATCGAAGGATTTTTGTTCCATTATGTTTGAGATGCAAATTGTGTTTGCTGTCGTGAAAGTAGCAGAACATTGTGCGGGATGTTGTAACCGACCAGACGCTGTTCCTGTGAATACATCCTTGCTTGTCTATCAGTTAATGAATACACAAAAGATATTATTCCGCAACCTTGCACAATAGATACTCAAGGGAGCTTGGTGCTACATCAAGAGCTGTTGAGAAAATAATCCACTCGTGTGAACTACAATCACCTGACGCGTGTATGCTAAATCAACGAACCATAATTTACTAAACATATCAGCCAAACTCTTGCCGCATATACTCGATATATAAATGAACGGAGTATAAGGACTAATTCATGTACCAAAGTAGGAAGGCAAATAATCCGAACGATTTTAATTGCGTCTTGATAGTGGCTAACAACTGAAAAAGCTAAACAATAACAACCACGATAAATATACTTCCGCTTCTCTTTTTCCAATACATTTAGCCATGAAACATACATATTCGCAACGGCTTGTTTCTTCAGATTCATGTTTTGTCTGCGTATATTCGCTTTATCTTTGCCATGGAATAATGATGTTAATGGTAGCTAACATAAACCTTGTTGAGCTTGTTAATTAGGTATTGTAATTCGATGTGACCTCCAACAAAATACATCATCCTATTTCTTTACAGAAAGAAGAGTGCACTATAACAATCTCTGGATAATATCATAAGTTCCATTGATAGGTTCATACCCGTCCATAATAAGGTTTATATCTGATTATATAATATTATTGAGACTTACATTTGTGTGATGCGTCTGTGTATATGCAAGGCTATGATCAGTTTCTATGATATCAATGATATCAATGATTTCTATGCTATCATAAAGACCCAAACACTCAGGGTAACCAGCATGTCATGCTATTTGATAGTCTTTGTTTCCGCTGAGATGAAGCATTGCGCATTGTTATAGGCAATGCCGCAAATTCCATGCGAATATATCAGCTATCGACACTACCAAGAAAGGCTTTATGGCAGAAGTAACATTCCGCATGAGAAAATTGCTAAGATACACGAACAGTATTGCACCACGTCGATACGTGCAATAAGCCTCTTCTATTCTATATTATGGCATCAAGGATTTTGCAAAATAACTCCCGGAAAATGCTTTCTGCATGAACTTTGCAAAAACTGGTTATATCTACTTAAAATATGGCTAAGCTTCAACCATATTGATTCTCGCTGCCACCTATATTAAAGCAAAAGTATTTTACCACTTGTAAGTAATTGATGCGAGCAACGCATAGTACTATGGTATAATATCTGTGCAATCAAAGATTCACTTTCAGAATACTCATTTTTGTCACGCCGATAATTATTAGTTTGGTATACGACTCACTAGATTTATCACTGTTGGCAGATAGCGCCTGAATAGAGGGAAGGTCAAAATCGTCTTCACTGAAATGGTACACCCATATCATTCCTTGGAGGCATCAAATTTAAGTCTGGGTACATGCGTCTAGGCGCGATATTAAAGTTGTCTCTGCGACCGGCAGCATTCAATGTTGATAACTGGTTGTCGACATGTTTCACAATCGACGCTCACTGGGTACTTTTGAACACAGTTCTCTCCCAATATTTACGCTAAATGACAAAGTGACAGTGCTATAACACTCTAATGACACAATAAATGTCAGGTACTTATGTAATGAAGAATAAAATGCTTTTAAGTTGGTAATTTAACTTAGACACCTGCAATATGTTTCTCCGACGGAGCTCAGAAGGCATTGAATAAATAAGTACATATAACCCATTAGTCAGCGACAATCTCAAAATTGGGGCACCCTACCTATTAATTCCATTTTTTATACTGCCCCCATCTTTCCTGCCCTTTGTGTCCGCATCGGCTATGGTTCAATCTCCATTTTGGGCATCGTTAACACTATAAATCTGGTTTGACATAATTTCTTCCCATGTTGATGATGGCATAAGAATGACATTGCATGTGCATGTGCCCAGCCCGATTGCAACTGACCAATCACAGGCATGTGAGCGTTTGCGGTGCCTGGCATATTTTGTTCATCTTACAGCTGCATGATGTCACGTATTGCGCTAGTTATCATACCAGCCATTAAGAGATAAAGTAATTGTACAAGTTACTTATGTTGTTGAGGATACCATGTTTCCCCAATCCTGAACATTGTATTATTTGCTCATTGGTGTCCACTAGTGATTTGCCAATATATTTTGTTGTGTCCGGACACATAACTGCATGTATTGTCCGTGCTGTTAATCCACAAAGGGGTTCCTGAATAGTCCACCCAAAAAGACGCGTTGTTATGTGAATGTTTTGCACGAAACGTAGACGGCCGCTCAATTGTGTTTTTTATTACATCATATGAATCTAGAACTGCAAGTGTTAGTTAGGATAAAAACTTAACAGTGGAAGCTTTTTAGTTCAAAATTAAATACAATTTACCGATTTGTCTATTTCATGCAAACAGCCAAACTTGCAGAGCAAGTCATATTTAATAGGTAGTCTTTTTTCATCGAATTGATGTCAGTAACTAAATATATTAAAAATCATCAAACATTTGTAGCATGACATAACATGATCTTTTATGTTCTATAAATACGGCGGTTTTCTTGGAAAATGCCATAATTTCATCTTTAATTAAAGTTCATGAAATATTTTTGACGTTTATCAATAGAAATGTGATTTTCGGAATAGAGTTTCTACTACGCGCATCGATTTTCTGCTGCTATGTTTGTCCCAACCATCTGCAGGCTAATCGCGTGGTGGCACCCATACAGCCTAGCGAAACAAGAAGATCAAACACATTTGCGCACTCAATTGTATGAGCAGCTGTACTGATTCTTGGCGAGGATTATCAGAACAGTTTTGTGGTTGCCCTACTGGCATGCAACTACAGGGCCTACATCGTTAAGCATAAAGACAACCGTTCTCGTAGGTTTTGTTCATCATCGCTTTGTCACCATTAACGTAGCAGACATATACGTGGGTAGTTCGTGTTCTCATCTTCTCTCAGCCTTGCTGGTAAAGTGTGTGCTGGTAAATAACATACCGTAATTTGACATAGTTGATTCTGCCATCCACAAAAACATTAAGGAACAGCGCTGATTCGTAATATGAAACCACCAGCCCCCTGCACCCAGCCTGTATATATCAGCATGTTCATACTCTAGCAAAAAATGTTACTAAGTATGTAACGATTCTACCTAGCAGTTGTCAATTTGCAACTACTGATCATTCGCAACAATGCAAGTTCGTCAATGGTTTGTGGGTAACTGTTGCGTTCACAATCGGTGAATATTTTATTGACTAAACATTGTGCTTTTTAGCTGAATACCTTATCGTAGTTTATTTTATTGTTGTCGTTATATATTGTAATCTATATATCAGTTATATGGCGTGTCGTGCTTTTGTCCCAAAATGCCCGGAGATTATTTTAAAGCCCATCAATTTACATGTAATACATCGTGTGTTGAAGTATATGTACAAAACAAGTGCACAACGAGCAGAAATGATTATAGCAATCAATGCCTATTGCGGCACAGATTACAACATTGTTCTCGATTGCTTTATAGATTAATTTTTAAAACGAGGCATGTGTTGTATATGCATAAGCTATCACATACGTTCTTATTTCCTGCCATGTGAATATAGCTATTCTCATGGGTAATCATCACACCGCTATTAGAACGATAGTTGTAGTGTCGTCACATGACTCAGCTCTTGTTGTAGCATCGTATATTTACTCCGGATTCATTTTCCGTAGGTTATTAACACATGGTTACAATATCTGCTTTAAATAGCATATCAATCCAATCTACTCGTATGAGCTGTACAACAGGTGATCGCAGCATGGATGTCCAAGTCTATGAAAATAGACTGACTGATTCGTGGTTGCAAAATACAGCAACCAACTAATTACAGTTATAACTGCTTGGGAACACTCGTGGTAAACAGCAGGTGCAAATGAATGAGGCATATTTCTTTTCTACTGTTCATTTCTTACAAATTACGAGCCGGTGGATAAAACTGTTCAAGCAATATATAAATTGGTTGCAACACGACAACGGTTATAAACATTGATCGAGGAAACAAGTACCATTGCATGTCGTCGTAGGCATCCATTGCATATAGGCTTGGTGTGCGTCAGATCATACCAAAAAGGCACAAAAATAAAACAAAATCAGGTTACATTGTATGTTTTAAATGTAACAAAACATTTTTTTGCGTGAAAAAACGCAAGGGCTAAATGGTGATTCAAAGCTTTTACTCCGCATTCCGCCATAAATGGAACACCATTTGCAGCTAGACATTTTCATCATTTACGCAATAAAAGCAAAAAACAATAAACAAGCAATATGATGTTGCTTAGACTGCCCAACCTCAAAGCATAGTACGAATGGTGAAACTTATACGACTTACAAAAGGCAAAAGGAAAAGATTACAGAAAAAATGGATGTCGGCGACTGATTGATGCGCTGAGTGACGCTGGATTTGCTTGCATTCGAATGCGCATATGCAATGTCGGAAAACTGTTATTGCCAAAACCCGTTGGGTTTACAAAAAGTGCCCTTATTGCGATAGGGAATTTAGATTGCCAATAGGTGGTTTCTCATAAATTATAATCGCTAGAGTTACTATTCTGTTCCGCAATTTGTGATAAATCATCAAATAATTGATGCAAAAGGGAATGAACCATATAAGGCGTCGCTCAGAGAACAGTTTAAATAGATTGGTATTCTTATGGGACCAATTATGCATGAACTGACACATATGGAAGCCGATGATTCAATTCCATGTATAGCCTCTACCTCACGTTTTGCATTAATAATTTTTTTATCGAAACAACACACCGCTCATACAAGATATTAGGTTTAGGTGTAATGGGCGATTACCGCACCCTTTCAATGGCTCTACACGCAACGCTTTGACGTATCCGAGTATTCCGTCAATTCAAATGGCATCCGCGTACTCATATACTGTCTATCAATAGTGTTAACACCACACACACACACACACACACACACACACACACACACACACACACACACACACACACACACACACACACACACACACACACACACACACACACGCACACACACGCATACAAACGCACACAAACGCACACACACATTACCACGTTTAGTAACAGCGTCTGTAATTTCATGAGTCAATTGGTTGCAATATTATTTGCTTAACTGTAACAATATTACAGTATTTGCGGCGGTTAATAATTTAGTGACGTGAATGACGTTTGCCAGCACCAATGAATGGCGCGGCACACATAGAAATGATTAAATGACTAGCGCATTCGGATAAAAAAAACCGAAAGTTAAGATGATGGTTGTTTCTCAGAATAAAGAAAAAATACGTTATAATTCACAGCAACGGAATGACCGTTAATTAATCGTTTTCTGGCGACGAAGCACTTAAATTAACATGTAATGATATGAAGCTAAAACTCCACTACCCATGGAGCAACTCGAAATCATCTATAGCCAATTGTGTTTTAGAAACTAACACATATTACATTGATTATTGTGTTACCACCCTGACATTGATTAATTGCAAAGGAGAATACTCTCAATTAGAATGAGGTGTATTGATATATATATCGAATTGATAGATTAGTTGGATGTGCTGCAGATAATTGTTTGCTTCCAATAAAATATCAGATATGGAGATAAATATTGTAGCTAAAGGCTTAGGTGTATCAAAGAGGAGTCCGATTGGTGAATGGAATGAAGCTTACAATTCCGACTTCAGTAATATCCATTGTCATAGATTAGGAAATTATTGGGCCGTTACATAACTGAATGGAATATCTTTTCATCAGTTTGGTTTTACCTAAACCCCGAATCAAAGGGTCCCTTCTGCTCAGAGTACTCCCATAGATGATGTCCTGATAAATCAAATTTAACTGAATGAGAATGTTTTTGAGACTATCGAGAAGGGCTTTACTTATCACAATACTGCTAGACGACATTGGAAGGCAAAATGGACTACGTCAAATATGCCCCTTATTGATCGACGATCTTGTTCAGGCAAACAGGACTCATGGCAAACATACGTTCGGGTGTAAAATAATACCCAAAACGGCAAACCGAAGACAGGTGTTTTTGGAAATGCTTACCAACAATGGCGCCTGATTATTGATTCGAATTGCATGTTAAAGCTTGTTTGGGCCAATTTCGTCATTTGCTATCAACTTAAATGAAAGGCTGGCATATTGCAAATGGGACACATATGGAACCAATTCTTATCTTTCAATTCGATATCGAGTTTGCGCGGATGCGATTTATAAGAATGATGCGCTGCTGTAGGTATAAAGGCTGTTACATATATTCGATCGTGTGTCACTCATAAAACCTGTTATCTCTGAATACACCCAAGAGGAGAGCGGCTGTTAACTTGGTTCTGGATGATTGCATCTTAACTTACACTATTCAATGTTCATGGGCAGTAAAACATTGCGAACACACATTGTCTTTTTGTTAACCATTATAGAATAACATTGTTATCGATTATTTAGGGAGGCTCTTGATTCATACATATGAATTTAAGGAAATAATACCGAAAAATTGCAGAACACAACATATTTCAATTACAGCTGTGCTCCTGACAGGACAACTATAAAACGCAAGACGCATCCGACTGCAAAAGAGCGCATCGTTTTGTAGCACATGATAGGTAGTCTTATATAACACATTATCGTCAATCACCTCACTTCCTTTAATATAAACTAAATCAAAGAAGTACCGACAGTAGAGTTATGTTTTTGTGCGCGCTAACAGGCTGAAGAATATTTTTATACGAGTCATGCGTGATACCATAGAATCCTTGGTAAATTGCAGATTCATTCAGCCATTTCAGCAATATGACAAATTTCAGAGAACGACGTAGAACACCACGCTCTCTCATTTCATATCAATAGTATCTTGTCTGAGTAATCGGATATCGATTTCCGATCGAAGCTAACAAATAGCCCCAACGCATTCATATACAGCTGCAAATGGATGGACGGACGGATTGGCAGACAAGCGGGTGATGGAATAAAAAGGAAGATCGATTGTCGACAGACATTTGTTCAGTTGTCTCTTATTTCCGTCCCAATCATATGAAGACTTACGTTGCTGTCTCATCATTGACAATAGAAGACTGTTATTGTTTCCATAAAAATGTTAACGAAGTAAGACAGATATATCTGATGGATGATCTGATAAAGTTCATTCAGCGGGAGAGTTTGTAGCATTTTACTAAAGATATAAGCATTTACTCAACTATTTTTGTGGTGCTGCCGACTAAGGAAGAAAGAAAAAGGACCCACAATAATTGACTCGCTTGTGCTGCTGTGCTGGATATGTAAATAAGGCTGGTGGAACTTACAGATATATCAATCGTTGGCAATGCTGTTAGTTTTTTTATATTTACCAAACAATTCCTTGAATAGAGGGAATCATTAAAACACATAGCACTGATTACAATATTATTGTAGATTTGACTGATCTTCTTCTAGTGCCTTGTCATGCCCTTAAGAGCAAAACTTGTAGCTTTTATCCCCATTCATCACATTCTATATATTAACTTCATGTGCGCAATCTCTTTTAGCCTTATCTTGATGAATTATATCTATGGCAAACACTGAACTTTTGTGTGAAAACACGTTATTTATGCTGTTTGCTGACTACGTGTTGATACCGGTATGCATCAGCCACTTTTTCTTCCTTTGCTCAGCATAATCATTTCTCAATATGCGTTTTGTGCAGCGTTCCACATCATTCGCATTCATGCTCATTTGTCAGCAACCAAATGTGATGCTGGCTAATAAATAAATGAATGAATACGGATTTAAATTATGCAGCACAGTATTTGGTTACAATGGTTTGAAGAATATCATCAAACTCGACAAGAGATGTAATGTTAAATGGATAAAAATTCAAAAGTTCGGTCAAGGTCAATCATTCTAACACTGCTTAACCTTAAACTGCACAAGGATCAGGCAAATAGAAATACAGTGCGCTTTGACCTACACTAAAAACCTTAACATATGTGTGCCCTGTCAATTTTAATCCGAAAATGGGCTTTGGACTAATAGCAGTATCCTGCCCAAATTTGCCCCACCGTAATGGCGCCGTCTATCAATGCTCTTGTGAAAAATTTACATCTCGTTTAGAGTTTTATCACTCATTGTAGATGGCGCCATGATAGTGAGAGGGCCATCAGTGCCTCCAATATTTGATTTGCTCTTATGGCAGTAATTATCAATTCTAGCCTGCAACATGGTTATGTCTATTTACATGCGTATTGGCTTGATACTAAAACTGTCCTCCCACTCTAGTAATATTCCATGTTAATAATTACTGCGGGACTTTATCTATAGCAGCACGTCGTCTAACTGTACGCGGATTGATTTTCATCACATGAAAACCTCAGACAGGTCACTAACATCTCGTTCACCTTTCACGGCAAATGTCACAGTTATACAGTTATATAGTTGGTCGTTTCCCTTTAGCTAGAATATACAACGCAGTGATTGTAATTCACCGAGGTTGAATAAACAAAATCACTGTACCATTTGGCATAGCTTGAATCCATCTGTTTATTTATCCCTGTCATTATCTGCATCACCAATTATTCAAGATCGAGTTTTACATCAATCTTCATGATAAAATGTATTGCTACTATACACCTCGTTAGACATAATCATATTGCTGGCATGTTATCACAATGTTGATGACTGCATAATCGGAGCAGTTATTTTAATAACACAATGCACAGGATCCAGCTCTTGTGTGCTGAAGTAGGCTTAGATCACGCAAACCGAGGATTTTTCAACCTAATATCAGACGTGCCAGTGTGACTCAAGGAAGCTACCGCCTGAAATAGCAGCTGGCAGTACAATATGGCGATATTCAAGTGGGTTCGGGGGTAGAAAAAGCCCACTGTAACCTCCTGCATGTTGTAAGAGGCGACTAATAGGGGGCAACCTGTTGGCCGAGAATTGCGACTCGTGTCTGTGGACAATGGGACCCAGGTGGTTGAGTGGAGAGGTCCTTGTGAGGGCTATTTCTGAAATACACCACTATGGCCAAAGTTTCACCTAGACGAGAGGCTGGAGTGGCCTTGTTCAGTCAATCGGCTGGTGGCGACTTGCCCTATGATAATCGTTTTAACTTTTATCTTTCCATCTCCTTTCTTGACACCATATAACACACTAGTGTTGGTGTGCCATCAAACCATATACTTACCTTACCTTCCCTTCCATGTCCATTTTCATTTATCCTAGAAGGCGGCTGCATAATCAGGTCAATATTTTCTATTAACCTTTCTTAGCACCATATAACACATAAGTGTTGGTGTGCCATTAAACCCTATTCTTACATTACCTTACTATGACAATATCGGTTGCTTTGAGTTAAGATGAAGGGTATATTTAAGGCGTGCATTTAACATGAATTTAGTTGCATCGATGAATTGCAATGACACAAAGGGGAGATCAATACCCAATTTGTTCGTATGTACTAAAGGGGTTTTGCCCGTAATCTTTAGTAATTCTGTGCAATTTTGAAAGCTCAGTGAAGCTACATAGATGTGGTGGAATCATCTACTGGTACTGATAGATCGTGATGACGTGGTAAATCGAAGTAGTACCAATATAGCATTGTTTGACTTTGATGATGGCTATGGTAACGTTATCAGGAAGCGTTACTCATATGGATCTGCGCAGCAAATAAACTCTATCGATGACTAAAAAATTAAGTAATAACTTGTTAAACACGAGACACGTGAAGGCCGTAAAATACGTGGGTTATGGGCGTCAGAACCCTATCCCACCTCTTACATAGTTTGCCTTACTGCTGATCAATCAAACAAAGCAATACCCTCACTCTTGCTTGCTACTACACATACATTACGAACACCCTGCATTGCTGAGTTGAGCATCGTTACTCTTTCTAGATGAACCGTAGATATATGGCACTACCTTCTTCAATGTAAACTCTGGTACACTTTGAGCTGTGTTAAAGGTTACACGGCAACAGCTATTTCCTTTTGGTTGATTGATTGAGCCAAATGCACAATTCAGGCCTGTAAACATATATGGTAATTGGTTTTCCATTGTGCTATGGTGTTTGTTGATGAGCCATTTAACCTCTTATTCTGACGCACTTGCTTTATTACGTATGTACATGGTATGACCCACATGAGTGGTATTTATATACCAAGAAAGCCAAAAACCGGTCGCCTAGATGACAAGTAAAAGACTGTAAGCATAGTCGAAGCCGCTCAAGTAGACGTCTTGGTCATATTCGAAACGGCCACGTGATAGATAATCGTACAAAATTTGGTTCAAAAGATAAAACAAGTAGGTGTGTGTATCCTGACGCAGAAGCGAAAGAGATACCGAGTGAGAGATAATCTCAGTAGACAGGTTGAAACGGAAGCTGTTGCCCGTCGATTTGTCATTCAGATATTGCCTGCTCGCCTGGCGAAGCTTCTTTTCGTGAGTTTTCAATGGAAACTCGATCTAAACATAAAACTTCACAGGTAAAATGTTAAGATGTTGTACTTAAGATGCTTAAGTTTTTGTTTGATATCATGATGTTCTAATACACCAGATATATTCTCTCCGGGAAACTTCTTATTTTGAATCCGGACAAGCAGTAACAGGTTGACATTTATCATCCTTGTAACGTTACTTTTAAAAATTCGATGCCATTTAATAATTTGTCAATGTATATATATATATATAGATATATATATATATATATATATATATATATATATATATATATATATATATATATATATATATATATATATATATATATATATATATATATATATATATATATATATATATATATATAATTTGCAGCTGCAAATATTCCTGGTATATGTTCAAAAAACATTGCTTGGCAAGCTAATCCATTTGTACCCTTATTTGATGCGACCTCTGTGCGAGGCCTTTGATCATTGTATTTGGGAGTCTGTGGCATTGTTTGTTCCCTATGCAGGTTGCATGACAAGGCCTCTTATGCTGTTGTCCGTTAGGTCGGCAGCATCGACATATGTATCGTGCAAACTTCTCTAAAAAATCTTTTACTCCGACTGGCTAACCAGTAATCACCAGAGGTTGACTTCCATGATCCGTAAAATTATAAACAACGATAAAAACACTTCCCTGAAACAATGTATGCAGATGTGCATGCATACATAAACACATACATACATACATAAACACATACATACATACATAAACACATACATACATACATACATACATACATACATACATACATACATACATACATACATACATACATACATACATACATACATACATACATACATACATACATACATACATACACACATACATACATACATACATACATACATACATACATACATACATACATACATACATACATACATACATACATACATACATACATACATACATACATACATACATACATACATACATACATACATACATACATACATACATACATACATACATACATACATACATACATACATACATACATACATACACACACATAAACACATACATACATACATACATAAATACATACATACATACATACATACATACATACATACATACATACATACATACATACGTACGTACGTACATACATACATACATACACGCACATACATACATACATACATACATACATACATACATACGTACGTACGTACGTACATACATACATACATACATACATACATACATACATACATACATACATACATACATACATACATACATACATACATACATACATACATACATACATATATACACACATACATACATACATACATACATACAAACATACATATATACATACAAACATACATACATACATACATACATATATACATAAAACATACGTCCATACATAATCACATTCATACATACAAACATAAATACATAAATACAAACATACTAACATAAATGCATACATACATATACGCTTACAGACATTCATATACACATGCATACAAACAAAATTACATACATACATACACATATATATACATACACCGATACATACTTCCTTTCATTCATACATAAATAAGTATATACATACATGCATACGTACATACATACATACATTCATACATAAATACATGCATTCGTACATACATACGTACATACAAACATAAATACACACACATACATATATACATACATACATACATACATACATACATACATACATACATACATACATACATACATACATACATACATACATACATACATACATACATACATACATACATACATACATACATACATACATACATACATACATACATACATACATACATACATACATACATACATACATACATACATACATACATACATACATAATCGAGTGTAATGCTACCTACTTCGCTTTAAGAAGCCGCATCCGAGGCTGTATACAATGCTATATATAGAGCGCTAGGTTATATTTGAATGCTCAGCTTAACTTAAAATGGCTCGATTACTGACTTGACGTCATAAATATAATGCTTATGTAACACAAAGGGCTTAATAGACATTTTCCAACTGAATGTAAACTTGTTGTTGACAAAGTGAGGAATTTAATATCACGTAAAATCGATAATGGATCAGCGTTCTAATTAACATGAGATGGTGACAGATCACCACCTCGAGTGGTGATATATTTATGGAACTTTTCTTTTATAGTAATGTTAGTAAGCAAATAATTTATTGCCCTGTCTAGTTGGTCAATGGACGCCTGTTGAGCCTGTTAACGTCATCTTTTAATTGGTTAATCCATCACTGATCAAGCGTTTTGTCATGTGTGCACTCTATGAAGTAGGTCTCCAGATCTATCCAATAACATGGGTCGTATTAGAACTATTAATATAAAACGATAGATGGTCGGAGTAGGCAGTTTCTTGGCATGGTATGCTGTTAACAATGTGCAGTACTGCACGTCTCGCACACGCCGACCCTCTAATTTATCTATTACCCCTGTAAGTGCTACAGATGTAATTGATGGGTGCAAACAAGCCATTGTGTACCGAACCTTTGTTTTCCATGACGAATCTTGAAGATCCGTTGCCGTCGCAATTTATGAACATACATTATACGTATTCGTTTGACTCGTTAATAGCTGAGAATATATGCTTAGCAGACAGCCTATACGCGCTGTATTTGGACCGTATATTAGGTATCAGTATCTATATTCATTAGCTGTTTGACATTTATACTTCAAACCCACGAGGATCTAGAAACAGGCTTATTTCCTCAGGTTTTAAGTGACAAATTTACTTCATATGCATTAAAGAAGCTTTTTTACGTGAGTCATTACGTGAGTGATATTCGTCTATCTAACAATGATTCGAAGCATTCTCAGTTGATCATGTCAATAAGGGGGTTCGAGGCTATACGGCACATTGCAGGTCAACTCGCTTATACTGTACTTCGTTGAAGCTGATACGGCCCTTTTGGTGTGTATGATACCGGCTCATCCAGTAAATGTGTGCAACATCCGTGGAAGTTGTGGCAGAATTGATTTTAAACAAAAACTGTAAAATTCTTCGGTTGACCATATTATGATTGTCTCATTTGTATTATCGCTCACTATCAACTTCACCATTATATCCATGTATACAATGCATTATATGCATCGTCATATCTACATCGTGTTTTGTCGTATCGGCAAAGTGCCGTATCAGCACGATACCTCTATAAGGCCCCCATTAACACTTTTTACTCTGTCAGTAAACCAGAGTGATCAAAACGTGTTCATGTGTTTGTGAACCAACGCGATTCACTCACAACAGTAACTATCTCATCATAGAATATACTATTAATCATCAACAGATCACCAAACGGTCTTCTTACCTTAGCCCCCCATTACTATTTGGTCTTGAATGGCAATCATTCTAAACCTTTCAATATATTTATTCGTGCTCCACGCATTATTATTGTCATCATAGGATTGATTTACATTCTAACTGTATTGTAGTTAATGACTATGAGGCTAGGGCGAACAATCATCGTTGCTAGTTATACGGTACAGGCAAAAAGCAGTACGTCTTTCATTAATCGGCATTATGATGATGATGATGATGATGATGATGATGATGATGATGATGATGATGATGATGATGATGATGACGATGATGATGATAATTGCGATGATGGTGATGATGATGATAGCCCACATGTCGCAACATTTCAAATAATCACAGGTAATATTGGTCTTGATTGGTGCAAATTCACTGCCACGTAAATCATAAAGCTCTTACCAGCAACAAAGCTTAGATTAGTTGTCAGAGTTGATGGATCAAATATCCTAAATTCACTATTAACCATCAACAGATCACCAAATATCCGCTTCAAATATACTAAACAAATCGTTATCAATCTGTACTATTCAATATACTTGAATGTGCATGAAGACGAGATAACACTCTAATCATTGCGTAACATTGTGCCAAAAGTATTTGTACTCAATATGCATCAATAAAGGCGATCCCTTGATGCCTCTTCCCTGAGTATCTACGATGTTGAAACCTTATTAACGCCAAATGTTTTGCCTCAAAGCTTGAGGCATGTACTGCACACTATATTCATGTACTATGTGCTGCAGTGAGTGATGGTTTGCTGTAGGACACAGAAGTCAGGTATTGAGCTATCAGTGATTTGCTTCTATCAGATCCAATTGTCACACAACAGACAGTATCAGCAACTACTCGTTCGGCTGGTAGGTTTACAAAGCTGCTGAATTATAAATTGCTTTATCATTTGTGTGACCTTTTGGATCCATTTAACATTTTAGGGCTCATAGTTCAGAGCAAATGGTTGGCTTCATTTCGTGTCCTCGCAGACTGGTAGCCATGATGAAGGGTTAACTTGATCTAAACCAACATCCCACTCAGGCTGCACTGCATGTGAACCAATATCACAGGCATCATAGTCCAACTTGCCACACGCGTAATTCTGACGTCTTATGCATTCGCTAAGTGCAGGGAATCTGGCGTTTGATGAGGGCATTTGTATGATCAATTTGGTCGCACTATTTGCAGTGCTTACAAAAGGTCATTCTTCCAAATTTACCGCATATCGCGATCAATGTCTGCTCTAATCGACACGCACTCCAACGGAAAACCTTTATCAGCCTTATCGTGATAAATGACGTCAATGGCAAATGCTGAACTACGTTGCTTGCAATTTGCTTAGCACACATACTTCCTTTTCATCCTCAATATGTTTTCCGCAGCGACCTAAAGTTTTTATTCATTCTCTGTTGTTAAATGGTAATGTTATAGAACCTTACAACCAGAATAATATTACCAATGTTTGAAAGCATCAAGTTTCTTTCTGGGTATATGCGTCTGAGCGTGATATTAAAAATGTCCCCAGGACCTGCAACATTCAATGTCAATAATTGGTGGTCGTCATATTTCATTTATGGCAAATGTCAAAGTGAGAGAGCTCGACGTTTCCTGAGGCCTAACACTATCCCACATGACACAATGAATAGCAGTCGCTCTGGACAATATCATAAATGACATTCAGTCCTGCTTTGATTTGTTGTGTAATTTCGACAACTGCACAATAGTTCTAGGAACCAACTGTTGTCCTGTAGACATGAAACAACGCAGTAAATATGCCAAATTAATCCACGTCAATCTTGATGTTTGGACTCCCTCATGTTTATGGTAGAAGTAAGCACTATTTTCAGTACTGCCTTTTCGCCCTTGTTACCATGCATCTTGTTATATATCAATAAAGGCACAGTATATGACATAATGAAACAGTCAAGGCATAAGTATCATAATGCCGTTTGTGCCCGCCCCCAAAAAATAAATTTGATATATAGAAGACATAACTTGCTGAAAATGAATGTAGTAATGTTGACTTATGACGTGAGATGAAAAAGATTAACTCAAATTATAAGAGTGTACCAACTTTTGTAGATATCACAAATGGACCGGAATATATTGCAAGCTTTCTTGATCAGTACATAGCACTATATAAAAGTGATCGATTTGATAGAGCAGATAAATGTGGGTGTTAGTAATGATAACGTAAGGAATTATGCTGTTATACCCTCTATTATCGAAGGATTTATCGGTATCCAGAATGGAAACAAAAGCAAGGGCAACCGCGAGCTTTTTTCTGACCACTTGATTACGGAACGACCAAAAGCGGTAGTATGTAGAGTAAACTATTCAATGCAATGATTTATCATTGCCATAATCCAGATGCCTTGTTGAACTCAACTATTGTACCTATACCAAAAAATGTGAGGTCATACCTGAGTTGTATTGATAATTACAAGGAAATTGATAAATGTAGGTATTTGATATGATCATATTTATGCAATATGGTGATCATTTCTATACATCTAATCTTCGATATGGATTCAAAATGGATCATTCTACAACATTGTGCACTTTGGTTTATAAAGAAATAATAAGCTATTACACACAAAGAAATACCAATGTTTAAAGTTGTTAATTGGATGCCAGCCAAGCGTTCGATAGGAATCAACAAACTATGTACTCAATGGAATAATGCTATTAGGAGATTACTCGATCCCCCATTCTGTACGGATTCGTGGAGATTGGGGCCGTTAATTGGCCAGCTTCACATTAGTATTTCGTTGTCCATACGAACGTTAAAAAATGATTGTTCAGATGCACCTGAGTAAAAATGCAGTTGTACGTTGCATCGCTAAATAGGCTTGTCATAATGCTCAATCACCACAGGGACGAAATATTCCTTACCTTAGATATATACACAGCATACCAAACTGAGCCATCATTAGGAACAGTAAATGTAAATACAGTCATGTAGTTTTGTTTTAACACTAAGCCAGCGATTATGATCAAGTCCATGAACGAGCATTCTATGATGGAGAGAAGCACCGGCCAGTATGTGCACTGGAGGTAGAACTAAATCCGGCTTTCTGTATAGTTTAGCCTTTATCGTCAATTAGTTTGTTGATGGAGGATGAGAATACTATTGAAACGTAAGGCCTAAAAGAAAACCAACGTTTATTAAATATCACTGAACAAGAAGAGGAGTGTAAAACCGACATAGATGATTTGTGTCCCAAAAAGGTGAAATTAATTCGGTTGAATGCTCATTGCCGATGGCGTGAAAGCACTTGAACTGTATGAGTGTTATAAGAGAACTGAATTGGGTAATCTATGTGATTGCGTAACAATTTGATCAGTTTACCCAAGCAGATCAAATATCGTCGCTCTTCAACTTATGCGGTTTGTTGCAATGAGCTTGATTCATCGAATATTTCATCAAATGAACATATTGCTGGTAGTTTCATGAAGTGGGTGTTTGCACTGGATCCTAACAAAAGAATGATTTGTAAGAGATATCTAAATTTAAACCCATGTCTCGAGAAGCGACAAGACTATGCGAGAACCTCATCAAGGTAGACAATGCATTCAATGGAATAATTAATATCAGTTTAATCCAGCTTCATTGTCCGAAAAGCGCGATGACATCCCTACACCCTATGTAAAAACATTTATAGAGCCAGTTGTTATCTTGCTGACGGTGCAATTAGCTATAAGTATTTACTATTAGGCATGACCACATCTTATGATGATGTCATGAACATAGCGCTTTTGCTCCCTTCCATCGTGACAGCCAATCGACCATCTCATGCTACGTTTGCTGTGCTAGTCACCGATGCGCTCAAGTGTCATACATGTCATTTAATTTTTGCTTGTGGCTATTTTATTTTTATTTCGATATATTCTGTAGATATTCATCATTTATCATACAGGTGCTTGATTACTGAATTCCATGCACATAACTTTTGTCGAATTGTGATCATAAGTTATCCGTGGCATTGTTCTTGCTCAACATTGGAGTGATATTAGATATAAATTGAGCATCTGCCGTACGAAAAGAAGAGGGATCAACGCAGATACACTGATGAATTCAACGCATTATCAGCAATGATCAGAGATAATCTGGCTGTACTACGACTATTATTATACCGTTTCGAAAAGGTTTTGATGATATCATTTGAATTGATGTTGAATAGCTCGGTGTGATTGTAATAAAAATATATCGTCACGTAATATTTGCAGAAGATAAAAGACTCTATTAATGACGTTCGCAAATATGAGGCGAACTCACCAAGTCAGATTCAAACTCTAAATAATCGACCAGACCATGCTGTTAATGACTTGTATGGCTCCGTTGGACCATTTCAACCCCAGCCACTGAGAGACGCGGGCACAAGCTGATTTGCGTACCATTGGCAACAGACATCCATGACCACAATCCTCAATCAGATTCAAAAGCATTCATTTAGTACCACGTGGTGCATTAACATTACAATGTAGCACATGGTACTGCCCAAAGAGGTGTTGAGGGTCTAAGAGGTTATGTCTGTGTATTATATGTTGGAGCGGAGGATGTATTAACAGGGCTAAATGATCAAGACTCGGCTGGTGACTACGGTCGTTAATTTACAGCCTACGTGTTTAGCGAATCACGTATGAGAAATCACGGTTCACTGGTTATAGCAAGAAAGACACAACCGACGCGCGTAAGTGTACATATGAGTAAGTGTATGTGTGTATTTATGTTTGTTTCCATGTGTGTATATACGCATTACGTCACAAAAAAGCTTTTTTTGTTTGATTTCACGTTAATCATAAACTCATGCAATAATTTTGCTAACTATTCATCAAGTAATGTACCACAATCATCTCCCGCTGAAATCTAACACACACATAACAATATTTGTTTCAATGAAGTAAGGACATATAAGTGTTATTTATCTGAGGTTAAAGAATACTACGTGCAACATATAGCGCGTTTGTCTTTGTTCATAAAGCTTTGCATCTTACCGACTCCATTGTCCTCGCTCAGGATAATGAACTGATTAGCATTATTAGCTTGCTCAGTCCAATTTTGGCGCAAGGCCGTTGAATAACCACGAAAGGTAAGTATTTCCTACATCTTAACTCACTGGCGGACGATTGTTTGGTGAGGCCTTCGGAAAAGATTATAAAAGAAATCGCTTCCCCCTCTCGTCCTGGTCTATGTCAAATTTAATTCGATAAATAAACTGCGGCAATAACATTACAGTTACAGCAATAAAATTACAGTTGTATCAATAAACCAGGTCACAAACTTGGCTTTCGTGAGCGTATACAAAATGTTAATTATTAATTGACACTCGCTGTTATTTGGTTTTATTTCATAAAAGGCTGTGCTGCGTATCTAGGGTATATGTATGTAGCTGCCAGTATTAAAAGAATAGTCACTCGAGTTTGAAGTTTAAACGATGGGTCAAGATGGGTCTATTGCTCTCTGCAAATGATGCTGTTGCCATGAACAAGATGACCTCAACATAGAGTCAAAGGCCTTGAGTTGCTTTGTGACAAGGCTACCAAGTAAGTCATTCCATTAGCAGGTTTCTGTTTTGCCCAGATAGTGCTAAGCGATACGTGAAAGAACAAGGCCACTGTTGTTAGCCTAATGCATGTATTCTAAACAGAGACGAAAACGCTGTTCAAAACGTCTGCGCTTAATCATATTCAAATAAGTGAGGAATTTTGCCTATCCGGGGCATCATCCAGCTTATAATTGGTTCATCTCACACAAATCGCAATTCATGTAACAATCAGCATCGTATATCCCCATCGTAAAGGCTTGTTTCTGAACACATTCGTTTTCTTATATTGACTTACACTTGCAG
This sequence comes from Urechis unicinctus, assembly GCA_034190875.2. Taxonomy (NCBI): domain Eukaryota; kingdom Metazoa; phylum Annelida; class Polychaeta; order Xenopneusta; family Urechidae; genus Urechis; species Urechis unicinctus. Next base: position 21,513,609 of record CM067345.1, on the reverse strand, counting down.
TTCTAGATTCATACGATGTTATGAAAAACTTAATTGATCGGCCGTCAACGTTTTGTGCATCTGTAGACACCAATAAGGAAATAATACAATGTTCAAAAACTTTTACAATAACTTTATCTCTTAATGACTGGTATGATAACTAGCGCAATGGGTGACATCGTGCAGCGGTAGGTAGAACAACATATGCCATACACAGCAAACGAAAATGCCTGTGATTGGACTGTTGCAATTGGGCTGGACACATCAACATTGAATGAAATAGAAAAGATGCGAACACAAAGTACAGGAAGGATGGGGGCAGTATCGAAAATGGAATAAATAGTAAGGGTGTCCCAACTTTGAGATAGTCGCTGATTAATGGGTTATATGTACTGATTCATCCAATGCCTTCTGAGCCGCCGTTCGGTCGGAGAGCCATTGAGTCTAAGTTACAGCACCAAATCGAAAGCATTTTATTCTTCATTACGCAGTAGCTGACATTTATTGTGTCATTAGAGTGTTATAGCACTGTCGTTGACATTCACCGAAAATGTTGGAAGAGAACTGTGGTCAAAAGTACTATGTGAGCGTCGATTGTGAAACATGACGACAGCCAGTTATCGACATTGAATGTTGCTGGTCGCAGAGACAGCTTAAATATCGCGCCTAGACACATGTACTCAGACTTAAAGTTGATGCCTTCAAGGAATGATATGGATGTACCATTTCAATGAAGTCAATTTTGACATTCTCTCCATTCTGGCGCTATCTACCAACAGTGATAAATCTAGTGAGTCGTACACCACACTAGTAACTATCGGCGTGACAAAAATGAGTATTCTGAAAGTGAATCTTTGATTGCACAGATATTATATCATAGTACTATGCGTTGCTCGCATCATTTTGATAAAATATTTGTGATTCAATATAGGTTGAAGCTTAGTTAATATGATTGAAGCTTAGCCATATTTTAAGTATATTGCAATGCTTCATTTGGGCGGAAAAAAGACTATAAAATAGCATGACATGCTGGTTACCCTGCATGCTCGGGTCTTTTGTGGTTACACGTTAATACCTTTAATATGAAAACAGGGACCGCTTTCAAATGTAGTAAAAATAAATAATACGTGATCAAAATCTATTGCCGTCGTTTGCAGATGTGATGCTGATGAAAAGAGAGCCTATTTCCTATCAAGTGCGTCATACGGTGCATAAAAGATAAGAGACTACACTACATAAGACAAATACTAAGTGGCTGACACTGAAAGCTGCCATGTGCCAAGTAGCCTCCTTCAACGTAAGATTCCGTACATTTAGTGATTGCATATGACGTCAGTATTACAGGGAATGACGTTGGACGATGATAATTTTGATGTAGGTCCACATTCGGACAGTTTTAATGCCACGTGGGTATAGATAGATCGGATTAAGCAGATTCTGCTAGGATAAATGGAGAAAATAGCGAAATACAAGTGGATGATGGTGAAAAGATAAAGATGCAAACATTGTCCTAGGGTTAGTCACTACTAGCTGATTGACAAGAACAGGCCTTCGTAGCAAATGTTTAGTGCAGGAATTAGGTTATTAATCAGGTACCATTGTCACGGACTGGCTTTTAAATTGGCTTTCAATAGTTTGGCGTGGGTGTATTGTGTTGAATGGACATACAAAAAAGTGGGTCACATATAACTCAATGCGAGGTTGTCTCGAAACCTGTACTTTGTGTACTTTATGTTTACTGCTGAATGAACAAGGTGTGAGGCGTGGATGATAGAGTGAAATGCTGCTTCAATAACAACCTTATTGCTTTGGTATACTATTTGTACATCAATCCAGAAAATCCAGGTAATCTCCTCCGGTGTAAAATATATAGGGAGATTCAATATCGTATTTGTGAGGATTAATGTTTTGCATACACAAGCATAATATCCCGTCAAGATTGTGAAATGTTATGAAAAGTTATCGAGGCTATCAATAGCTCCCAACAGGCTTTTAGTGCACGTTGCATTGCAGCCATTGAACACTTCTTGCGTTTTTTATATATTTCTAGAACCAATGTAGATAGTATAACGATACGTTGCACGATAGCTTTCTGTGTTAGCGGGACAATGATGTTTTGACAGGTATGCTACTTAAGTAACCTTGAAGTTAGGTCAAACTTTCAGCTATGAGAAACAACCAGCTTCTTGTGTAATATGCTTATGTTAGACATCAATCATTTGCTTTATTTTGTCTTTCTTTCGTCTTAAATCGTATCAGTAATGTCTTGAAAACTACCAAATTATTACGCCTGACACCAGGCCGTCACGTTTGCTGTAATATCAAAGTAAAACAACAATTCTCCAAACCGTGTCCACACTATATACCTTTTTGTTTTTGTAACTAATCAGATTGTCCTCTTTGGTTTGGGGTTTCTTCTGTAGGACGGCTGTCAAACTAACTGAATGAATAAAGTGTGGTGATATGTTGTAGATCGACCGAAACTGCAAATGTGTGTGGTCATCGACCACAGTATATAGGTTAAGAAATAATTGACAAGACGTTTTCAGCTTAAGTTGTATCAACCGTGCATTCATAGCATGTTATAAAACCCAATCGGATTCTGGCCTGTGCATCCACCTTCATAGAATTGCTCTTTGATCTACTTTATCATTATCATAGGCGTACCTTTTAGCAAACCCACTAGCATCCGAACCCCGTGGTATTAGGCTTCCGATCATTTATTTGTGATTTTGTTACGTTTCAAACGTTCTTGTCTTTGGCATACACCACTAATCAATTGCTGCTTTTGTTAAGTAATTTGACTTTTCTGAGGTCTTAGTAATTTGTGATGGTTTTTGTCTGTGCATTTGGCAAAAAAATACTGACACAGGGTTGGGAAAAATGAATGGCGCTATAGAAAGATTGCAGCGGATTCATTTGACATATATAATAACTCCTCTCATGCCTTCTGAGCCACAGTGGGATTGAAGAACTATTGCGCAGCTATAGAACAAACCAAAGTGGGCCTAAATGTAATTAATTGTGTCACGTGGAGCGAAAAAACTGAGTCACTGACCATCACTTCGGCATTTAAAATTAATAATGGACGAAAACTTTGTTGTGTTGGCTATCACTTATGAATATGAAATTTTGCTGGACGTCAGGAAAGCCTTAATATTGCACTCAGACACAAACTGTCATGGATGATGTGACATGCAAGGAATGCATCGATTCAGTGAAGATCATTATGATCTTCTCTCTATCCAGACGCTATCTACCAACAGTAATAAAACACCATGAAATGGCGGTGAGCGACTCGCAATAGCGGATTTAGGTAGGATCAACTTTGTATGTTTTCGCTGCAATATAAACCTAAATGTCGAAGATAAACAATGGCCAGAAATGATGTAGATGCTGCTTGATACTAATGTTGTATATAAAATGAATTTTGCATTTTATTCATCTACATCTCAACGAAGCACAAGATATATTTATTGGTAATGATATTGGTCCAAGTGGTAAATTGCAATGGTATTACTTGCTGATGCATTTGTTTGGTTTGGCGCCATTTATCAAGATAAGGAAGGTAAAGGTTGTCCGTTAACCTACAATCCATCTATCGGTCCATTTATTCGCTGTCCGTCCATACATATGAACTAATGTGATTGCACAGCATATAATAACCGCATGAATACATGCGAATATATTTATCCGCTGAAATATAGATCTGCCAGATACTCATATATAGGCGTTTTATTGCCTACCGATATATAACATACCATACCATTATCAATGTTGTTGACGGTGTGGAAAGTTCAGTGGGTGCCTATATTCTATACACTTGTGCGTTCCTGCACTGGTTTCGTTATTCCTATTGAATTCTTTAGTGATGCTATCGGCATAAATGCAATCTTAGTTCAGTGCGCCATTTATTGCCACGAAGGTCGTTCCGGACATATGCAATTTCAAACCCTGTAACTGTTCGGTAGTATGATAATGAAATATAAATGAACTGATGCATAATTTGTCTGAGGAAGATCCGGGAGTATTCCAGATCTCGTTGACAGCATTTCTTTTACACTTGATAGTGATAAATTATATCACAATATGCATATCACTATAACTCAATTACAACTTGAACGTCAAAAAGTCGCATTGAGCGCTACGGAATCCAAAATAGTACCGTTACAATAGATGTATGATCGACCGATAAAGCTTATTTACTGGTATGATCATCATACCAACTGAAGTCTAAGAAACATACACCCTCCTTCCAAGTCTGCAGCGTAATGTATGTTGAAATAGGGCATTTAATCACCGAAATATTTTGAATATCATACGTCTACATCACTAGCCCTCTTATGCATCTTACCATCACGCCAACCATTAATATCCGTTCAATAATCAATTAATAGTGCAGTAGAGGTCTATTAACCTCAATTGATACCGACCATTATACAGATAAGGATTTATTTACAGTGCATTGATAAATATAAGCTGTATGAGAAGCTAGTACAGCTTCGATATCGTATTTATTCTTTTTCTGCAGTATAACACAGCGAGCTCCGTTCAACATGCTGTTAAGTGCGCGTGTAATATTAAAACCTATGTTGATAATTTGAAGACACTTGGCATGACCGTTCTATATGTTTGTGTTACTAAGATTCTTAGACAAGTATGCGTCTCAGAAAACATAAACTGAAGTCAAATATTCAACTTATTTGATATAATTCATCTCATGTATTTACGAACCAAAAATGTGTCCAAAGCGTCAGTATGGTTGGAGAATGTGAAGTTGACGAATCTTTTCGACAAGGACCCACAGCGCGCCCAGAGCTCGCACAGTATTTCCCACCTCCTATTATCTACGCATGTCACTGTGGCTCGGGGGTATTGACTTGAGTGCCCGCGTTAAAACCCACGTCACTTAGCCGAAGAGTCAGCACAGTATTATTGAGCTGGTCGAGTGCATCAAATTACAGAGATGGGATCGCTATTTAACGTGATGATCCATGTCCAACATTTATGCCATATGAAAACCACTCATTTGTTTTTCGTATATAAAGGGGAAGGCCACCAAGCATGATAGAGAGTGTACAGAGTAACCTTATCAAAATTCAGTAATAACCTATATATCAGTCGCCGTTAGCATATTTCCATTTGACAACAGAGAACGAATAAAAACGCTGAGTTGCAGTGAACAGCATATTGAGGATATCAAAGAAGTGTGTGTGTTTGACAAATTACACGCAACGCAGTTCAGCATTTTCCATTGATGTCATTTACCAATGTAAGGCTAGTAAAGATTGCCTGTTGGAGTTGAATAAATCAAAGGTGATGCTGCCGAGAAAAAAACCCCAACCAGCCCATTTGCTGTCAAGTGCATGTCTCGCAATGCACGGAAGATGCGAGTCAATGCAACATTGGATCCCGAAATGCGGTAAATGTGGAAGAATGACCTTTTGTAAGCACTGCAAGAGTAGTTGCTGATATTGCCTGTTGTGTGATAATTGGGTCTCATAGAAGCAGATCACTGATAGCTTTATGCTTAAATTCTCTATCATAACCAAACCATCACTCACTTCAGCACATTCCTAATTGCATGTTATATGAATAACTAATTATAAATTTTATGTGTATGTGTCCGAACAAAGTATTACATAATTCAAAGTGCTTAATCAGATTGCGATAGAGTGAATAGAGTAGACTTCAACTTATGCTGTACAATTGTACACACTGACATTGGGCAGTAAACAAATGGCTGACAGTCTATTGAAATGCCATAACTAAATGGACTCAACATCATTTTACCTAATTAAATACCGACATTCGTGGCCCATGCAATCACATAAAAAGTCAACGATGCACAGCTTATCGCCAATAATTCACTTGTACCCCACCGAGTCTTTCCCCGATCATTCTTTGAACATCAGTCAAGAGATTAAGACGAGGTGGGTGTAAAACCTAATCTTATGATACGGCGGCAGCTCGTTGTAATATGCCTTGAACACATTGAGAATAATAACGTAGATAGCGACCGAAAGGTTTGCGATTCCTATCATGCCTCATTATGCGAAACCACGTAACTGTGAACGTAAAAACATCTAATGTTGGTTTGCTATTTCTGAAACCTGCTCGTCGTTGACTACCATATTTGATTAATAGGTTGGAGTAAAAATTTTCCCAAACAGATTTGGCGTCAATGCACGCTGCAAGGCACATTTTTCCTCTTAAATATGAATAGGCGCCATTTGTACAGGATACAAGCACCAGAAGAGTGTGCCAATCACAGATATTATTCTCTAGCGAACTTCCTGCTTCTTTGAAACATTTGTTCAATGATTTTGAATAAATTAGGTTTCAACCTCATAGTCACTATCTGTTGACATATGAAATATAATTAGCATCGTAGATATCCAAACGAGAGGTATAAAGGAGTCGTCTTTATGGATACATATGAGTACAATTACTTGGCATTATGTTACATGAATTGCTAGATGATTAGAGGTAAATATATGTGTGGATATTTGAAACTAGCAATAGATTCATTCAACGACTTTGACAACTACTCTTAGCTTTGCATCTGGTAAGAGCTTTATGACGTACCTGGCACGGAATGTGCATTAACTAAAATTAACTGATATTGGCAATGAACATTTGAGATATTGCGACATGTGACTTCTGTGCGACAATGACAAAATGGTGATGTGAGGCAAAGGCAAAACGACCGGTTGGTGCTCTGTTGATTGTTAATGGTGAATTTAGTGATGGTTTGGTAGTTAATCTTGTAAGTGAATCGCGCTGGTTGGAATCACTTTCACTCCCAAGTTGTATCGGATGTTTTGACTTGCTTATGTGTCGATATAAATAACCAATGATGTCATAATTAAGTAGACACATCATTCACATCAACCTATTATACTGAAACATAGTCAACTGTTATATTTCGTGCTGCTGAAATAAATCATATTCTGAAACAACAGAACACCTTTTTCTCACTCTGGCTTACTGACAGAGAAGGATTGTTGATGGGGGTCTTAAAGACATAATCAACTGAGAATGTTTGCGAATCACCGGTCATTCTATGATGCACGAATATCACTGCAGTAAAGACCCACGTACACCAACTTATTTAATGCATATGAAGTATTTTTGACTCTTGAAATGTGAGGTAATAAGCCTGTTAAACGATTATAGTGGGTTGAAGCCTCTAAGGAATGATGTTAAAAAAAACCATGCAGGATTAAGATAAACGCCAAACAGCTAATGAAAATAGGCTTCAGCTGATACCTTATATACGATCCAACAACGGCTTGTATATGCTGCCCGTTGAGCATATATCCTCAGCTATTAATTAAATTTTGATTCAAACAAATGCGTGGAATGTATGTCCATATATTGCAACTGTCAAGGATCTTCACGTTTCGTCTTGGAAATATATAGCTTCGGTACACAATGGCTTGTATGCGCAGAGCAATTTCACCTGTAACACTTGCACGGGTAATAGATAAATCAGAGGATCGCCGTGTGAGAGACCTGCATCGCCGCACGATGTTAACAGCATACCGTGCTAAATAACTATCTATTGTTTTGCATCAATTGTTTTAATAGAACTGTTGTTCTTAATGTCAACGTTGTGTACCTATAACCAGAGCTGAGTCACCTTTAGTATCATAGCAACGCAGGCTGTGACAATTAAGACCACGAAGTCAAAATGATTTGCAAGCTCCATTGCATCGATTTGGTGTAACGCAATGGAATTATAAGCCATTTTACGATATCATTACCATCACGATTAAACCGGGTAATAGACCAGGTGAACATGACAACACCTGCAAAACCGGGATTTTGAGCTATTATGGAAGACAGTCACATTGATATGGAAATATAAAACACATATTTTATTGATAATCATTCTGTTATCCAACATCATAAAGAGTTATTGCTGTGCATTTTGAGTTACGATTCAGGACATATAGAAACTGTCATGGCATAGAAAATAAGTTAGATTTTAAAGTAGCCTCTTCAGTTTTCTGCTGCCAACGTACATGCAGAGCCAGTGGCCACAGAAAACATTTGCCTGCTGTCTGAGCGGGCCGGAATGATGGGTGATTGCTGATTCCATGATATGATCACTATAGTATGTTAACAATCCACTAAAATTCACTCGATGTCATGTTCTAAGTTAACTGTTGGTGGAACCTTCCATGCCTATGAAAGTTACAGAAAGGACTGTCACTTTTGTGGACTGGCAGTGTTATACAATGATATGCTGGTATCTGGCGCGTTTGTATCGCCGGGCCTCTTCAAACAATTCCAATGTCTAAAACACTTTGTCTTGTTTCCTAGACTTAGATGGTTATCGCCGTAACGGCACATCAATACGACCATTTAGCAGTACGCCGGAAAGAATAACGTCCGCCATAGCCTCATGGGACGACCTATGTGTAATGCAATATTTTGTGTTTGCCTGTATGTGTGATTTTCACCCACTTACGCTAGATACGCTTGCAATGTGATTTAGGTTTACAATGGCTGGTGTAGCTTCTTGATGTGCTAAATCAATACCAGCATGTAAACCTGATACTCTATTTGTTGCCAATCTCAGAGACAAATATCAACGCATGTAGCTAGCAATATGGGTAAAGATCTTGGACGCCATATGTCCGTTGAATTATAGCTGTGCAATGGTTTGAAGATCCAATTGTGCATCAGCGTAAGTCGTATTATTTTGGAAGATTGATGAGTAATCTCGCGTGTTTGCAATCGATAGTTTCGGTTAATGGGGAGGAGGCGGAAACGCCCACATGACAGTGCCCTTACATATTGCACGAGACAAACTATAAGTTTGCGGATTAAATCGGCTTCACATATCACCTCTAAATAGTTGTAATATAATAGACTTTCATACACACTTATCTCCCAATTACGCGGAGGCTGCGATATTAACAGTTCCTGTGCAGCAAATCCGGTGCAATCAACTCCAATCAGAAAATAATAAGTTTAGTTTGTCACTGCAACTGTTCCTCTGGCATAAATTTAACCCTGAAGCATGTCCGTACTGTCGGTTTTGTTTAAAACTCCAGTGAATTATATCTTTTACATAAATCTACTGATCGCAACCTAGAAGTACCCCATTTTTCCCAACGAACGATATCAGCATAGTCTACACAAGAGACACTGTAAATTACTGTCATTTTAGAGTTTCGACCTTGTATTTGATCTCAACTTCAGCTGAATCCATTGTCATGAGTGGGCACCAAGTAAACGACTCTAATTCAACGATATATTTAAAGTTAATCGAGGACAAAAAAGTCAACCGTGAGGTTTTATCCTAGTACGTAATGGTTGAACAAAATATCAGATATATTTTTCGACTTACTGCGTAACATCAATCTCGAGTGCTCATGAAGAAAAGTAATTGACATTAAATTGTTTTTTTCTTGTAGCAAACTCATTTCCGCGGACAACGAATCAAGTAGGAGTCATCACGCAATGCCCTCTGATTAACTTGCCTGCCAACTCTTCTCTGCACGAACTGTCAAATTACTTTCAACGTAATGATTTGCAGAAGGAAGGTACACATCTTTAATAGCGTCTCTATCTAACCAAATTATTTAATTTTTTTCAAAGAATTTTTGATTACCGAGTGGACGATTGGGAACGTGTTCATTGTGTTCTGCATTTTATGTATTTCAATATCATTGATAAATAACCCCGCATATTCATCGTAGTCACCCAAAAGCAGCAATCTCCCTGTTGGTCCGGGGGTAGCATAGGTCCACTGTATCCTCCTGCATGTCGTAAGAGGCGACTAAAAGGGGACAACCTGTTGGCCGTAGGTTGCGACTTGTGTCGGTGTAAGATGGGATCCTGGTGGTGGAGTGGCGCGGCCCTTGCGAGGGCTATATCTGCAACACACCACTAAATTAAGTCCTCCAAGTCCATTGCTACCCAGACAGGCTACACATGGCCGAAGACCAGCAGCTCGCCCAGGATATGTTCATCAATAGATTCTATAGAAATAACATCAGTAACAATAACAACACAAACAAGTCCACCAACCACAACTCTTTCTTCAAAATCTAAAAAGGCAGTCGTGAAAAAACCGGCTGGTCCAAACATCCTTTGTGCCAAGGGATCTTCAGATCCTGTTGCCCTGTACAAGAAATTTGGCGCCTTGGAGGACATGGATACTGACCATAAACTACAATCATCCTCCAAGCCAGGATCCGAACCAACTAGCACTAGACATCCGTCTAGGGCAACTAGAAAAACCCCCGATGCAAAATAAAATATTCTAATGGAACTGTCCAGGATTTCGATCCAACTATGATGATTTAAAATCACTTGTTTATGACCACCAACCTGTTGCTGTTTGCCTTCAGGAAACTTTCCTGAAAGAAACTGGTCAAATTTCAATAAGAGGGTATATAATGTATAATAAAACATCTTCATCCAAGAGACGGAAGAGCTGTGGGAGGGGCATCTGTGCTTGTAAAACACGGTATCCCCCATGAACCCATTCCTCTGGACACGCCTCTGAAATATATGGCCATTAGTATTACCCTCCACAAAACCATCACTTTGTGCTCTCTGTACCTGCTACCAAGCTACAATATTTTACAGAGAGACATTGGTCATTTGATCAGTCAATTTCCATCCCGACTTTTGCTGTGTGGCGAATGCAATGCCCATAGTGAGTTGTGGGGATGTGAGGACACCTACGACAGTAGTCAAAACATAGAAAATTTCATCATACAAAATGATGGAATTTGATTGGGAAGTTGGTCAAGACCAATGTGGAAGTGACCAACATTAATAGGTGTATGCCCGCTGAGCGGGTAGCCAAATGGAAACTTCATAAGGCCAACTGGCCGAATTTTACCTCTATGTGCAGAGAAATTGTCAACAAATATTCTTTAGAAAATATTGCTGAAGATCCTGTATATTTTTTTTAACAAACTCAATAATCAATATAGCCACACAAAATATACCGAAATCATCGAAAGATTCTAAACGGATACATAAACCATGGTTTTCTGATGCACGCCGAGGCCCACCGAGGCCAACAAAAACATATACAAAGCTGCCCAAGCCAAAGCTCGACGCGTCATCAAAAAACAAGCCAGCGTGAGTCATGGCACAATTTTGTGTCCAAATTAAACAACAAAACTTCTACAAAGAAGGTATGGGACATTGTTCGTAGGATTAGGGGAAAGGAAAATAACAACACTTTGTCACATCTAGTTAAACTTTTAAAGTCCGTGCTGGCACCACCCTTTCTGACAGTTATGATCAGGAGATGGGGGTCCCGCAGGGATCTGTTACTCTTTTTACTGTTAAAATAAATTGTATTGTTAATGTCGTGAAGCCATGTTTTTATTTATTTCAAATCTAAAAATATGAACACTATTGAGAGGCAGCTCCAACTAAGCCTCAATAGCATTAAAAAATGGGCGGATGAAAATGGGTTTCGAAATCGAATATGTTTGCATGGATTTTTGCAACAAGAGAAATTTACATTCAGATCCAGCCCTCACCCTTGACGATAATGTTATTTCTGCAGTGGAAGAAACCAAGTTTCTTGGGATATTTTTTGATACAAAATGAATTTTAAAGGATTTATTTTTTACCTGGGTAAGAAATGGTTTTTCCGTAATGGTGTCATTTTAAATATTGTGCTTTTTGATTCACAATTAACAGATCGTGGCAAGGATATCTTTTTTGTATGGGTTCCGAGCCTTATCGGTATTCCTGGCAATGAGAGGGCAGACAGAGCTGCCAAGGGAGCGCTCAAGAAGAATGTGACCGAGGTTTAAGTCCCCTTTACAGACTAAACCTCAGGTCGTCAAATGTTTTAAACAGAAGTGGCAAGACCAGTGGGGTGAATCTCTTGCCAACAAACTGCACAAAATTCAGCCCCAACTTGGTAAGTGGCCACACAGCTGCAGAGAGAGCCGAAGAGAGGAGATGATTCTTGCTCGCGCTCGTTTAGGACACACCCATACAACTCATGCTTTTCTACTAAGGGATGAACCGATCCCTGAATGCATTCCTTGTCAATGCACCTACAACGTCAAGCATATTCTCATTGAATGTGCAGATCGGATTCTGATTCGAAATCCCTTCTTCCGGGTGCAAACCCTTTCAGAATTGTTTGAAAGGGTGAATCCATCTAACATTCTTTGCTTCATCAGACTATATTACAGATTGTAGATAATTCGTATCAATTTCATATAATTCAATTAATACTTATGGGTTTAATTTTAATTTTAATCCTTGATTTCTTCTTATCCTTTCGTATTCGTATTTTCCCCACCTTAGTAGGCACCAAAAACACACTAGTGTTGGTATGCCGTTAGACTCTATACTAACCATACCTTACCAAAGCAGCAAACAATCTACGTTAGGGATTATATGGCGCTTACGTGAGAGAAATGAAATCGCCGGATGAATGTATTTGCATTGGCAGACATCAATATACTTTGTCTTGAATATATAATTATATTATGTTACAATTAAGCTTGCACTCGTAAATGAAAATAGAAAGGTGTAAAAAAGAATTTGTTTTGTTTAACCTGTTTAATCATTATTTGGCGTGATGCAACAATCGCCCCCTTGCAGCAGGAACAATACAGCATGTTAGTGAGGTATGTTATCATCGCAGTCCTTGTTGCTCTAAACAACACCACACATGAATTTTTCTTTGCATAAACGCATAAAACAATATTCAAATCGGGTCCTTTCATCTGGAAAACTAGTTTTGCAGGCTGTGGTGTGAGTGGAAGGTTAAATGAGTTGATTAGCATTTAACATGCAGCAGCGTTATTAGGATGAACTGGTTGGATGCAAACTAATGTGGAATATAATTTATTCTAGAATATGTCGAGGCCTGAAATAGGAACTTGAAGATTAAGCCCTCCACCGGTATGATCATCCAATTCCTCTATGTCCTCCCGAGGAATAATAGTCATAGTTTAGAGAATGGTGCAGTTTTGACCCATACAGCCGTTTGTAGTTCTAGCTTAGGTCGCCAATGCTAAGTGTATAGGAAGATAAAATCCCTAGCATGAGATGGTTATGGTTATTTGAGCAGTTGTCTTGTCGCTGCAAGTCAGTGTTCTCTATTTTAACACATAGAATTTTTGCCTTAATATTTATGAAGATTGTAATTAATTCAGTTAAGATGTCAATGTTCTCGCAATATGTACCTATTTGGTATTCACAATGTGCATTAACTGTTGTGTATATCCTGAAAAGCGAGACAGTGCTTAATCTACATATTATTTTGGGAAAGACAGCATTCGACAACTTTCCAGCAGGTGAAATGCAAAAACAAGCAAATAAAAGCACGAAGCTAAAGTGGTAATAATGTATTCACAAACCAGTAAATTATGCTCGTTTAAATAACGTGTAGCATTATAATAGGGTTTGTGTGTTGTCTTATGAAAGTGGACGAAACATCGTCAGACACTTTCGTTTACTCTTTTTTGTTCATATGGATAAATAATTTTGGAATCATGGGTCGTAAAAGCGGTAGTTGGAAGACATAAGCGATGAGAAATGCCAAGTATCTGGGATAGATTGTGGGTGTTTCTAGCACAAATCACCAAATGTTAAGCTGCTACATTCATTTATATTTGAGGAATCTTGATACATATCAATGTTTTTTATACGGTGAATCTCTTTCAAACATGCTTATATTTATAAGCAAATCATACTCTAGCAGAATAGTGGTGCTGCAGCAAGTTGGTCTGCATTAGTAAAATGATCAGCCTTTATCATCCACAATCTACTCTTCAAGTAAAATATTCATTGACACCATTAATGTTGTCCTACAAATTCGAACGTTTTTATAACATAATCTAACAACAACAGTTACACAGAATATCGGACACCACAGATCAATTTTTAACGCAGTGTTGGTTTTATGTATCAGAAATATGTAATCTCTCTATGACGTAGATGCAATAACTAATGTACCGTACGGTTTATTTTAGAAACAAAGTATGGGCATAGTTGTGTGGTTTTATATCTGATATGTGATTTGAAGCTTAGTTAGAGGAAGCATAATTGCATAAACAGCAGGAAAGCATGTATGTGATGCATTATGATTGACTGTACCAAATTCTGCAATCTTTACAGTTTACATCTTGCCAAAGCAAAACCATAGATAAAGATGCCACTTTGCTAGCTGAAGAAGCTGTCATGTAATATTGGACTAACAGCTATGGTAAACAGACTTAGCTCAACCATCACAGTTCCGCACAGGTCTGTTCAGACCAGACTTATATCCCTGTTTTGTATAATTAGAAAAACCTGCGTGCTCAGCTTACATTTACCTCAACATTACAAGCAATGTATGACTGAATGGATATTAAGGATATACATGGACGAAAGCTCGAGCATCAGATATAAAACATCATCATTGCCGCCATGCACAGCTGATACATGAGGTCACCAATGCACCCCTGCGTAAAGTAAATGCTTATGCTATATTCGACCTCCTAGATAATAATCTGAGCCCACGTGTACATATATCCCAGCTTCATACAAGCTGTGGGTTAAGAATTTTATTTATAATGATAAAGATTAAGTAGTAGTGTTTCAGGAAACTCTGTGTAATGATGGTAGTTGGTAGTTGCATGGCCAAGCACCTGCTCATCAAACGATTCGTACCTTTAAACACGTTGCCTCACAACACTTAATTCTCGTTAAAGTTATAAAACCTAGGGCCGTCTTTCAGAGCCTTGAAAGTATGCAACAACAGTTTAGAAAGGCTTAGTTATAGAGAAGATAGCTATTATGAGAAGCAGCGTTCTAAAAAACACATTCTGACTTTATAGCTGTGTGTTTGGTTATGACATGATAGACATTGCTCAACTGAACTGTACCAAAATTATTGGATTGTCTTACGATCCACAATCTTTTGTATGGGGAATTTACTCTCGAAATCTTCGTTCTGGGGCATTGGTCAATGCAGGCAACCTTATAAATTATCAAAGAAGGGGCATCCTACAAATTATTGACCTTATCTCGAGTTAGCATAAGCTGCAGAACTCCTGTGTTAAAGTGCCTATCGCACATAATTTTTTTCGCCAGATAACGGAAATATAACCCAAAAGTACCTATTCTGTCTGTGTCAATTGTCTAAGTGCGCGCTTTCTGATCGAAATTCGACTTTAAAGATGAATTCGGCGTATCGAGCCGACAAGCTCATGAATAATTCATCGCCTCCGCGTGACGTCAGGTCCGGGATTTTTGTTGCGAGGCGCAATCTGCACTACGATTAGCGAGAAATGGCTGCTGGAAATTTCGTTATTTCATCACTTCAGGAGAGCGACGAAGGAACATCGTATGTCATTCGCAAACCATCGTTGCCTCGGCAGAGCAAGTTTTGCTTTACGGATTCGAACCAGAAATGAGCGAATCCGACGTCTCCAAAGAGATGAAAACAGACATTGGCGATGTAAGTGCTGGGTCTGGGTCTCACGCGGGTCATCCTGCCCAGGACATATGGGCGGCTACAATACAATGTTTGGTAAGCTATGTCTGATCGTACTTGTGCACCAGTTCATCTTATATGTGTTGGCGTGTAACGAAGTTAATCCATTAATTTCATCAACAAAATATGTAACCTTTTTTCCTAACAGTATACATCAGAGCTTTGCAGCAAATAATTCTTCCATATCAGACAGCAGATATGAGATACCACAGAGTTTTTATCAAATCAAGTGGTTGCAAGGGTTCATGTTAACAAAGTTGTACTATGTAAATGTAAATGCTCCTCCACACGAATACAATATTTTAAAAAGTTGATGTAGATTGATTCTGAGGTAGAATATATATAGTCGAGCAAGTGCCACAGCTGTTTTCTTATAGGATTGTCAGTTAGCGCATAAATGAATGTATAACTGGACTTTAGGAGGTGAAGATTATGATATTATATTATCATCGTGGTCATCGTGGTATCCAACCAAGCTCTTCTCTGAGTTTCGGTGCCTCCTCAAAACTTTCCTCGGTGAAATGAACCGAGCACACAAACGAGTACTTGCCCGGGCCCGGCCATTTGTCTCACGATCGTAATACCTGGCCATTCCATTGTTTTTTAAAATCGTCCTTACGAGGAAACCTGGTACGCGAGCAGCCCCCAACACGACAACCATTAACCATCGCGTTCAGGCGGTCACAAGATGGCAAAAAACGCAAGATCCCAAAAACGCAAGACGAACTCCGACAATGTAAACAACGGGGAACTTCGTGCGTCTCTGAGAACGGCCTCCCTTACATGACGTCACACGCATGGTTGACCTAGATAATGGCTGCCGCAGCTTTTTGTCGGGCGCGCTAATTTGAACTGACATTTTATCAAATTTTAGCCTTAACTGATCAGATGCGACGGTTATTGGACCGATTTGATCACATTATGAATTGATTCAGCGAAGTACCTATAACCGTGCAAAGGCACTTTAATGCTATATTAACCAAACAATTGATTACCACCGAAAGTTCAATTTACCTGTCATCTACATATGCTGCCGCACAGAAGCAATAGACTAATAACGCCCTCGAACACAGGATTAGGCTCTGTAACAAACCGTATAAGATGCTGTTCTGGCGCTGCCGTAATATGATCAATATATAACGACTAAATAAGGGGGTTCAAGTTCCATTGAACTACTGTTTTCTATATCGAATAAAAATGTTGCAGAACTGTGCACCTCATATTTGACGTATATAAATGGTTTTCCATATTGTCCAATTAAATCCATGATAAGATAGAAGTCATTCCGTTTGTGAGTGAAACAGGTTTATCTTGACATAGGTCTGTGGCGAAGACGCTTGTGCCATTACCTCAGCACAGTTTACCTCCCTGTTACTACAAACCCCTAAGAACATCATACCCATCAATAAATATATAAAAACAGCTCAATGCAATTCAAATGTAAACGAAATTTCCAAAATATACTTGCCTTATAATCTCAACAGTAGTTGAAGAATTAGCGGAAGCATCCAATGGTCCCGTTTTAGAACATTGTATTGTAGAATATCACTATTAATACTCAACTGCCACAAACGATAAGTTGGATATAATATAGAATGACACCAATCGATCCTATACAGGAGGCAGTTGGTCGGTGCAGGCTTTGATGGCATAATAACACAACGTTATTTAGATATTGGCCAATTTGCAACACTCAATAATTTATATGTTGATGAATATAGTGTTTCAGTTAAGCAGTGTACCAAATATATATAAGTTTGGATATTTTCAATGTTGGAACATTAGGATCAATTTTCACAATGAATTGATAAAGTGAATTATTGCTTGATAATGTATTTACTTATCTAATCAGTGTGCTCCTCTTCCCGAACCACATACAACGTTTTGCTTTAATTTTTGTTTGAGTTCTAGTTACATAACTCTGCTTTCTCTTATAGCGCCCATTAATGAGACTTTCAATTTATTGAAATTTGGCTGACGTTATTTGTGTAGCATTATTTGGCTTATTACTTAGCTGTTTTGCTGCTTGATACTGGGTTAAACTAATTTGTTGAGGGGAAATGACCATATACTAATTTCACACTGAATAATCATATAATTCTGGCATTGATGACGCACATGGTCCAAGTACTTCGGCTGATAAACAAATAGAGCGTAGCATCGAGTGACATCCTTTTATGTGACTTATCACGCAGCGAGCCTATGCAACGAGTACTAATTGGTCACTATGGGTGACAGCCGGCTTACAAGTCGCATCTAGTCCTACATCGATAAGATGAGTTGTGAAAAATGCATAACAGAAATAAGTTGCATTGGTCGTCAGAACTGACTTTATAAGCGAATAACAATTTGCATCGTTACTCCCGTTATGTCCCCCTGGTATGTACACTAGCTTGTCGATAAATATTCAATCTAAAACTAGGAAGCATGAAAGTGAAAAAAAACAAGATTTCTATTTCAACGGTAATATCACTATGGGATTAAGTTATTCAAGATGAGCAATAGTAGACTTTTCTTCGAAAAACTCCGTTTTGCTTATTCGCAACTCATTTATATAAAAAGGGTGTAGCATAATATGTGTACCTTTTCCCAGCTATTACATTATATTCCGTTCGTGAGACGGTTTGAAGAGCGATAGGAGCTATATACAATTTAGGCTAGCCGTGAAGTGGTATGCACTGCACGCAGAACTGCTTTATAGGATATGACATTATAGGTTTAGAATTATGTTAATGCAAACTATGGTAACCATGACAATTGTTTAACATTTGGCTGCCATATACCAGAAAGAGGGCGGTTTTATTGTGTATAAGCTACACCGCGATGCCGCGCATGTTTTGGAAATAACATGACTACAGATAAACAAATACCAACACTCACCAGCGAAAGACATTGCTGCCACGTGTCTGACCTACATATGTAATGGCACATACGTTTAATTGGACCCATCCAGCATTTATAATAGATTATGTATGAATATGCAAAGTTAGTGCACGTTCTTTGTTTTGTTATGTTACGAGTTCAAGTGTTAGAGGTTTATGACGGATAAGTATATAGAATATAGCCATAGTAACTTCTTTTAACAATGTCTCCAAGGATTTACCCAGAAGTATGTGACACATTCTATAATAATGAAACTTAATAACGGAAAATTTAGTCTGATCGACCCATGCAGTATCTACATATCATAGATTGATTATATCGCTTGCTGCATTACACTGACTGAACAGAGCAGATATTCTATAACTTGGCTCGGTAGGAGGCTGACAAGCAAAATATGATGTTAGCAATCCAAAGCCACAGTGTCTAGTTCACTCTGATTCAGATGACTTGCATAACGATATGTAGATCAAGTACACAAACTAATTGTATACAAAATGCTCAACTTATACCGTTAAGCCAGGTTGGTTTCAACTAACTGCCTTCTTTATCGTCAGATTTGCTCAGTTATCCTATGGCTCGTCGGAGAACACCAGACAATATCCAATGCGTTCTGTAACATTAGTCAAATAGATGTTGTATTTTTTATATGAACAACGACCACTGATTATTGCTTTACTGTGAAGAGGCTTTCAAATATACGTGTAAGCTGTTGAAGCAGCAGTTGAGACGAAAACAATTGTGAATTGATGTGATGTAGGACTGTCAGCCAATTGACGTTGGTATAATTAACTTGTGCGAGCTTAGCAATTCGTCAGGCTAATTTTGCACGATAACTGAAATGTAAATTAGCCCCCTTGCGAGTTAATTTTCACGGAGAGTAATGACGTCAAGCGATTATTTTTCGTGGCGAGAGGCTGTTACGTAACTGAAGGAGCTGACTGACACGGTGACATGAGGCGAGCTCCCACTCGAGAAATAGATGATTGCATAAGAACTCTCCTTGTCGATCGCTTTACCAAATTAATTATGTGGTAATTGCTTTCGTTACGATTTTCTCCTAAGGCTTGGCACGCACTCCAAAGTCAACTCCATACTTTCAATGGTTGTCCCACAATCAAACGCAAGTAATCCATTGTCGGTGCAGACAATTGCTTACGCTTGCTTGGTTTTCCTTTGTCATCCATGAGCGGTGTTAATCCATAGTTATGCCAATCGAAGCTTTGTTTTCTTCACATTATTGAACCTCCACCTCAAAATACTTTGATTTTGTAGCAGATCTTCAGCAAAAATGCATTCAGATTTAAAGGTTATTGCATTCCAATAATCACAACTCATTGTATTGAAAATTAGTCTTGACAATCAACAGACCTACCATTAATTTGTGTGAAGATATTGTGACATATATATATTATACGGTCATTTACAAGCGCATGCGTGAAGTCTTGAGCGATAATGCAAAACGCAATCAAAATATTTACTCAGGTTTGGCAATATGAAAAAAGATACATCCCAAAAGATGGTTTGATGAGAGGAGGTCAATATTTTCGTTACATGTTCACTCAATTTGATATATGAACATTGAAAGGAGCACTCTGACGTGAAGGTGTTATTTGATTATATTCGAAGACATACCGCTTTCCTTAAAATATTGCTTTAAAAGTTTTCCATTTTGTTTTGTTTGGTTTGAAATGCTACAATTTCAATAATTTTCTACGCATCATATTTGAGCTAGGATTAATTAGCAGCTTTGTCTTTATAACACTATCATGCCTCATGGATATCGGCTTGGTGGGCTCAACAAACCTGGGTACCAGTAAAAAGCAGGCTTGCAAAAACATTTGCTTTGCTGACTTGTCGTCTCAAGTATACGCACAAATTAGGGGTGCTCTATCTTCAATACTTCCGTGTTCAGTCATCATTTAAATAATCCTTTTCATCCTATGAAAACACTGTTACCTCCATATATAATTTTCGACAATAAACAGTTTAAAACCGACTTATGTTATTGTTCAAAGTGTTAAAATGTGCTCCTGTATTGTGCCGGTGTATTTTGTCAAAGTATTACTGTAATATGCAAACTGACAAGCAATCGACAGCACATTATGTGCGGAATAATTATTCAAACAAATTCGATATGCGTTTCAATACATCGTATGCAGGAAATTTGCACCCATTGTCCGGTAACAACTAGGAATCGGATATCCATTGCCTCCTACAACTCAAGAGAGTGTTTTTACTAGCCCAACAGACCAACAGTCGATCGAGCACTGCCTCGTTGGTCCAACAGGAAAACATTTTTATAGTGAGTTTGACAAGTATTCTTGAATTAACACAACTTATCCCGTTAAAAATACGCACTAAGATGAATTTAGACCCACCAAAGGTGAGAGTATTAAGTGAATTTAACGTATGTGGGT
The DNA here is from genome assembly GCA_034190875.2 of Urechis unicinctus. Lineage (NCBI taxonomy): Eukaryota > Metazoa > Annelida > Polychaeta > Xenopneusta > Urechidae > Urechis > Urechis unicinctus. The sequence goes on along the minus strand of CM067345.1, from coordinate 21,492,840 downwards.
TTGTTTTAACCAATCGCAGAGCGAACGCATGATATTCGATTATTTTCTAACTGTTCGGCAAAATTCCACTCTGAATTCTGATGGAAAGAACAGTTCCCATGCTTGTCCGCAACTTTCGTTGCCGAACACCGGTATCTTGCATTACGTTTTTGTCAACGAACGCGTGGAATTAACCAAGCATTTTCCCAACCGTTATTGCCATCATCTGCCTGATAATACAAGTAAGTGAATTTTCACTAGATTTATACCTTATCAATTTTCGACCTAGCTGTCTTTTCCTCTCATTTATTCAGCTTCATTATAAGTCCGGTTCGAACTAAAGAGCGATAATACAGATGGAAAATGGTAGCGAGAACATTGGCAAAAACTTTAGGACCTAGTCTCTTCTCAACCAGGTTCTTATCCAGAATTTTCGACCTGCCCGTCCTCACCGGACCGCGACTCCAACATATCGTCGCTTATCGGTTGAAACCTTCGTCTCGTTTTCACAATCTTTGATGCACAGGAAGGACACAATGCTTCATATCATGGCTTCCGTCACGCCCGGTAACAAGCTGCGAAGTTTGGCGACCTCCCAGTATGTTGGCGTGAATGTGTCACCCCTGAAACACAACAAGATAAAATTGTAAAAAAATCTGATGTTGATTAGCTAATGTTGGTGGGCCGAGCTATATATCTTACCACTCAATCAGACAATCGGTCTCATCTATTGCCAGGACGCATATCGAACTACGCAACTCGAGCAGTACACTACTGATGGCCTTGGTTGATGCCAGGAGAAGGCCGTACTTCTTCTGCTTGATAGCTGGCAAAAGAAACATTGACACATTATAAATAATTGCGAGCTGGTGACACAGTTGCATCTCAATATTTTTTCAAAATCATAACTATTTCGGCATTTAACAATCATATAAAGCATATGTCTACATATGGGCAGCAGCTTACCTTCCGATGTCTCTGGAAGTGCATTACAGGCCTGTTCCCGTCCACCGTTCGACCTGATCCTGAATCAGGCTCCGCAGCGGCATGACAGCAAGGCTAATTTGCCTTTAGCGATCGGGTTTCATATGCATGGCGTGAAAATTAGTGATACATTGCTGGGCCCTGAAGTAGAGGTTTTATAGCAATCAGTATCTCACTTTTCTTGCTCAATGTAGCGAAGTTGCAGAGTATGTACTTAACATAATAGCTGCTGCATATCGGTTTGGTGCAATCGTTTTGCGTCATAAATTTATATAAGAGTGCACAGTACCTCGTAAAGTATGAGCGGAGCTAAAGTGAAAACGTCACTCTTCCCATAGCCGGTTGGCAGACTCACAGAAAGATTCCTGCCGTCGTAAAGGTGTTGGAGGCAACGGATCTGCTCTTTGCAGAAGCTGCACGACAGCGAAAGGTACTCCTCACTCTCATCATTGAGTTAATTTGGTGTAAATGAACAAATCAGCTTGCGAGAGATTGAATGAGGAAATCTCTAGCGAACGCACGTAGCTGTTAATTTGAACGAGTGTATAGACAGATTTGTACAATCAGTCACTAACAACCTCATAAGGCTTCTTATTGAAAACAGAAACCATATGACGTTGTGCAACATTTACTGCAGCTAGTAACAATGAACGCAACGAATTAGCGATCGACTGCTTAACTGTTTAATTGTTGTAACTGTGTAGAATATGTATTTGGCATGCAATGCTCATTTACTAATCAACCATTGCCAAGGCCAGACAAGTTCCGTTTGGGACATTGTAATTTCGTTTCAGGTATAGATCAGTCGATCCATACAGCATAAATCTGACAGTGCTATTATATATACAGTAATATGCACTCCATTCCATAATTATCACACTGCATGAGATCGATTTAGAAACTAACCCGTCAACCAAGCAGGCTATTTTCACCCTAACAATGATATACGGTTGTCACTTTTGCACTTATTTTAACTCACAATAAGGTATGTAATTATGATCTAATTTCTTGATATATGTGTGACAAACAACATTTATTAGTCAGTATTGGTCAGTATTGACCATGATATGCACTATAGTATGGCAATAAGAATGCTATACCGGGAGACACAAGGGAAGGATTGGAAGTGTGTTCAGGGTTTGCATAATTTTACTGTCCAGAATGATCTGGCATTAATAGCGATTTGCTGACAATATCACTGACGAAAGATGATATATTTTTGTAACCTGGTAATAGATAGACTTTGTTGACCTATATATGTTTATATGAATATATTTTGGCAATAGTTATTTGCTACCTTCACAACATTTAGTAAATTACCAATTTTGAAATATGCTCGATTTGGCGAAAGTTCTGTAAATGTTCTATGATGCTTCTATCAAATGTACGATTATGTTTGCATGGTGGCATGCGGTGCGATGAGTGTGAATGGCAATAATTTGGCTTCCATAGGCAAGAGCAAATAGCTCCTAACCTTTGCTTTTTGTACATCAATCAACCGACAACAATGTCAATGGTAACCCGTGGTTTATGTAACCTGTGAAAAATAGCTTGCCATAGTCGTCCAGGAGATGAACAAAGACGTTATCACTACCATGTCAATCAATTGTGACCATTTTCACCATTCATCATCCGCTATGTCTTATAACACCTCAACGTTATGAAAGATTCACAGTGATTACCATTAGTTAATATGTAAGAGTCAACGGGCATGGTTAAATAAGGTGAGCATAAACGAATTTTTTTCGGACATGATCTCAACAATACACATTACATCTATACCTTAGATGTTTATGCATGAGGTGAAAATATTCCAATCGCCATTGATTGTTAATGTATAGTTAGTGCAGTAATGTCCCCACAGGTATCGGAATCGTCAATCCAGATAACAGGCAGAACAGAAATAACGCTGCGATGAGCATCAGCTACATCTCTGCAAAAAGTATATCGTACTTCATATCAACACAAACTTTATAAGATTAGGCGGAACGAATCAAGGAATAAATAAGCACCAACAGTGCCAAGGTGCTATCCCATCTTGATATCGGCTTTACATTATGGGCTCATGGTTAAAATATAAGGGTATTATGATCCCCGCTATAACGAGTTCTGGTATGATGGATGGTGGATTTTAGGATTTGGCCACCACTTGTGTTACAGTGATCAAGCTTAAATCTAAAAGCATTGGGTGGCTCGTAATATCCATTGTGACCTCCTCCAAAATTATTTTCAGTTGCAATCGCATTTACTGTTATTCATGACTACGTCATTAAAACACTGTATAGCCGTCTCGGTACTCTGTGGGTTACAAATGTAGGAACATCGGTAAAATAACCAAGAGTTCCACGGTACTACATAGGGATAATGCCCAAACTCTTGTTGAATTGATTCAGCGGTTCAGCCAAACAGCGGAATGATGATTGCTGTGTTTTGATGTTGTTATTACAGGATACATGCAAGTATGTTAAGAAAAACACAAGCGTGATCTCCTGTCAACAGTCAACTCCAGGATCCTTCAAAATAAACTGTTATCCAATCTTTTAAAATCAAATTGGCACAAATCCTTAGGGCAAGGATGATATATTACATAAATAATTTAGACGACATGTCTGCTCTGATCAATAATGGACCACTGAAAACTGGCGCGTGCGAAAATTTACAAGATTGCAGTGGTTAAACCAAATGAGTGCAAGGCAAACTACGCTTCACTTTCAACAATTTAATATTCTCAGCGAGTTCAATGAAATTTTGAATAGCATTACGCAAATAACTTACGCAAAAAACATATTTATTGTCTGTGGCTTATATATTTGTGTCAGTTTTGGTTCAGTGTCTGTCTGCTTTATGACGACACATTATCGAGTGATTGACAGTCAAGTCGCTATTTCAGTTTCATAATCTATGACACATTCTTGGACGAGATCCATCAGATGGTGCCGTAATCATTTTCAGCATGCTGCACATCCGAGTAACTCAGACCATTCATCAATCAAACTTCGAACGTTGACGTAAAACATTGTCCTGTCACGCATTGCACTCATTCCGGAAATGAGCGGGTAAAAACGGACGTGATTCGAGTTGTTTTCATTCGTTCAAGGTAGTATCAAGACGCATCTATATACTTTGGGGACGCATCTTCACTTGAGCAAGTTCCTATTACAAATAATTCCTAAAATTATTTTGAATCATTTATCTGAGTCGAAAGCATATTGACAAAGCAAACGTGATATTTCACTAATCCTGCGTTAAATACTCTGATAAGTTCGTGTCACAATTTGGCGATAAGCTACTACATTCAATAATCATTCGTACCGTTTCTGGAAAAAGAGATTCAGCAAAAGGGATGAATAAAGCAGTGAGTAAAATGCAATGGTACTCCTTATTTATATTTTCTACATCATCATTTTGTAACACCAAACAGGCGGGTTGTCTGCGTTATTCACTTTTATTTGAGCACGAAGACGAATAACATCGTGATGACTTTGTAAGGTAACACAAAAGAAATTGAAGAATAACTTTCCCTAAAATACATTATTATTGTCAAGGCATGTTGAGTCAAAGATCCGTAAGCTGTAATAATTATCATCGTCATTAGTTTTATACTCGAGGTCAAGTGGTTAATATATTCAATGGAAGTCATAATTCGAAGAGGATCCTATAGCAATTTGAGCCCTATTGCAGTATCTAAACCCTGATCATTATATCTTCAGGACTTGTGTCACTTTGTATCACCATGCTTACGAGTTATCCGTGTTGTAGGGCCTTATCCGACAAAGTAATCCCCACCTTACCGCTCAAGCAAAAGCAATAACAAATGATCATGTTGCAGATGATCTATATACGATGAAGGTCCTTATATTTAGCGATTCCATGGTGATTGGTTATTATCTTACTCTGCTTTTGCCACTAATTATATATAAGAGTTCACCGTTGGCAAAGATATGCCAATTACATCTAATCTTTTGGCTTCTGAATAGATGTATCTTGTGTTGGTTATCACCTATATAAATTGGAACAATATTGGAAAATCAGTAAACTATACGACAAAATATTGAAGGATCTTAGATATATTTGGACACCTGCTACAGAGAGTGCACACATGGCCAGAAGCTAAACGATTAGCCAATTAAAAGATGACGTCAACAAACTACACCGGACATGAAACATTTGTTTACTAGCACTGCTATAAAAGAAACGTCCAATATATCATCACTAGTAGTGATCTTCTGTTACCATCAACTGTTAATTAGAACACTGAACACTGATATATTATCGATTATCCGTGTTATCAAATTTCTCCGGAACAAATTTAGTAGCATTCATCAGCGAGTTTACATTCAGTTGGAAACAATCCATTAAGCCCGTTTAGATACGTTTTTGACGTCAAGTCCGTAATAAGAGATATCGAGCCATTCTAGGTTAAACTGAGCGGCTGCTTAATGTGGCTACTTAATGCGATGTAGGTAGTATTAACCTCTAGTTATCAAATTATCGTACAATAGTTCATTTTTATCATTCGAGTAAAACATAATATCATAGCTAAAGGAAAGAGTGTGCAGCTTGGCTATGAGCGCTCAATCAAGCCTCAGCCCGAGAAACAAATGTAATGACGTCACTTGCTTGGCGCCGTGCGTTGCTTTTGTCATAGCGTCCCTTCAAACCACGTGGGAAGCCCCAGCCAATCAGATGACTCCATGTCTTTAACAGACGCCGAGCCCAAGCCGTCGGATCATTAATCCCATGTGCTTCCATTGACTTCATAGTAATGTCGCCTGATGGCGGAGTTGTATTTCATGTAATTTCATGATCCCAACATTTCTTAGCGAAGCTAAAAACTCGATGCTCGAGATCTTCACATGTCCCTGGCAACAAATGTTAAAAACTATCCCAAACCAGTAACTTCGCTCTAGAAGTTTGCTCACAGTCTTATATCACAATCTTAAGATCCAGAATAGTAAACGACCCGGACGTTGTTAGATGCAAACTGTATTCGATTGTTCTACCCAGGCAATTTATCAAGTTGACATTTATTTCATTTTGAAGTTTTTATCATCGCTATTTCTAACCCTGTTTCCGCCATTTTTCCCGCTGTCATCAATCGCAGTGACCTTAGCCCATTACTCCCATGTGCTTTTGTTTATATAACGGTAGCGCCACCTAACGATTGCAGTGTATTATATAATAAGCGAGGCGATCAACATAAAGCCACTCGAAGTGAACCCTTTTAGCGAAGCCATGTAATCTTGACTGAAGTACGGTTTTAGGTCAACAACGTCAGACATGCCTAATTAAAGAATGTATGAATTCTCGACAAAGTCAGCCTTACATTGATATAATATAAACTAATGCACGGACATTCATATATGTATGTATGTATGTATGTATGTATGTATGTATGTATGTATGTATGTATGTATGTATGTATGTATGTATGTATGTATGTATGTATGTGTATGTATGTGTATGTATGTATGTATGTATGTATGTATGTATGTATGTATGTATGTATGTATGTATGTATGTGTATGTATGTATGTATGTATGTATGTATGTATGTATGTATGTATGTATGTATGTATGTATGTATGTGTATGTATGTGTATGTATGTATGTATGTATGTATGTATGTATGTATGTATGTATGTATGTATGTTATGTGTATGTATGTATGTATGTATGTATGTATGTATGTATGTATGTATGTATGTATGTATGTATGTATGTATGTATGTATGTATGTATGTATGTATGTATGTATGTATGTATGTATGCATGCATGCATGCATGCATGATGCATGCATGCATGCATTTATGTATGTATGTATGTATGTATGTATGTATGTATGTATGTATGTATGTATGTATGTATGTATGTATGTATGTATGTATGTATGTATGTATGTATGTATGTATGTATATAAGCGATTATTTCTGTATGCATGTATATATGCATGTATGCTTGTATGTATGTATTTTTGTTTGTATGCATGAATGTATGTATGGTATGCATATGTGCAATTGAAGGGGCGGCAGAATGAATTTTATCAACCGTTGATATTGGACTTATCTGTTGATGGTATATTCCGTTAGGTTCCAGAATTACAAAACCTTCATGTGCGGCTGAGCTGCTGCTGGCATTTATGGTGTTTCCGCGTTACAAGTGCTTCAATTTCGGCACACGGCGGTAATCTCAATTATTAAGTCGCACCAGTTCAGTCGACCAATGAGGTTTCCTTACAACTGTTGCTTGGAGATCAATTGATCTTCATGTACTGCTGAATGCAACACAACTCGGCAATTATGATATATTGAATATCAAGTACATATTGCGGTGGGCTCATGAAAATGGAAGATGCATTGGTCGAGAAACACTTCATTCAGTATATACGAGCCATTGATTACTGCGCTTAGTCGCGCGTCACTTGCCTTACAAGCTATATAACAATGTATGACTATCCAGACACCTCTCTGGGTTAGCAGTTCAACAATTAGTGCATAATTGTGCATTTAGGCTAAATGTGTAAGTAATTGTACTGTGCCTTGATAACACTCGAATGTGTCTGCTGCGCTGAAAGGAAATAGCTTACATAATGTTACGTTCCCATACGCAATATCTTTTTACGCTTCAATCGATCAAACACTGGCAACCTTGTAATGAATGTCCCTTTGTATAACTATAGAAAAGAAACTGCAAAGGTCGCATAAGCATGTCATTGACTTAACACAAGTTAGTTGTTTGAGTCTAACGATTAAAACGGCTTATCGATCGGCCCGGAGGCTAGTTCATATGTGCTGAGCAACATGGAGTCGGAAAATACCTATGTGTATTGCATGAATGAAAAATTATGAATCGAGATATATTCCATCTGGCAATATATACAATGTTTATGGTAGATCAACACCGCTAACAGTCCAATTATGTTATAGAATGCACATCTGCCTCCGTTGTTTCACGGAAGTGTTTGCTGCACTCGTTCTTAATCGTCAGGATCAGGGAAGTCGATCCCAAGTGATTACTGATCTTAGCAAGTCAAGGTTAAGGATGTTGAGAGAAGTTTGCACGTTACATAAATCGATGCTGCTGATTTGACCTCGTACAGAGGTCGAATCCTATAAGGATGAAAAAGGATATGTTTCGTATAAGCATCGAGCCGCAAAGGATATTTAACAATGCATTTGCACATCATTCGGTCAAATACTTTCCATTGGAATCTTTGAAAACATGCTATGTCTGAAAGGAGTGTTGTTATATGTATAATAAAGTCATTGGCTTATCAGAAGCGCCGTTCTACAGCACGTTAATGTCATTTGCCATCTTGATATCAGCATGGTAAATGCCATTTGCATTCTCTTATCGGCGTAATATGTGTAATATCCCCGTAGCGGCAAACAATACATTGTTTCGGAACATATACAAGGAATATTTGCAGCGGCATATATATATATATATATATTATATATATATATAAAAAAAATGCCAGCCACTGTGGAAAATATTGAGCTAACGCAAATGAATATATATTTATATATATACACACACACACACACACACATATATATATATATATATATATATATATATATATATATATATATATATATATATATATATATATATATATATATATATATATATATATATATATATATATATATATATATATATATATATATCGATATATATATATATAAATAAAAAATACATATATTAGTTTGTACATAAAAACACAAGAAGCTCATCTGCACCTATTCAACAGGAATATCAAGCTCTAAATTTACTGGACTGTGGTCTGACAGGTTATGACCTTCATGTAAGCAATGATAATCGGTAATGCAGTGGAACATATTATCCGAAACAATAAAGTGGTCAATACAAGAGCTAACAAACGAAAATGAATTTTCATAAGTATAATTCACAGTTGAACATGAGCTCAATAATCCAAATTTCATACTTTCGACCTCACAAAATGTCTTAAGCAGCCTAGTGTGTCTTGAGTTATCTCTGCTTAGGTCAGTATTAAAATCACTACCAATGACAACATATTCAACATCATTCTTAAGCGCAATTAACGACCTTATCTCATTCAACACATCTCGATACAATTCTACATTAATTGTACAGTTTGAGTCGCACGGCATGTATACAGTGATAAGAAGCATTTTAGCGTGGGTTAGCTACTGTTATCACGCAAGCACTAAGTCTATTATAATAAGACGTGAATGGCTCTATTGCACTACCAAGCGACTTTTTAAAAGCGATGGCACAACCACGATATGGTCGCCCGATTAGTAATTGATCCTCATTGACCCCTGATACGCCAATCACAGTTACATCATCCAATTGATTTTCTAATAAGCAAAGGTTTTTTTTGTAAACACCAGTGTTCTTGGAGTAACAATATATTACAATTTCGCAGCAATGAATTGATATAAGCTATACGATCGCTATTAACAATTGAAGGACGCCAGCGTTAATTTGTTAGTGGTAGCCATTTATGTATGAATAAAAAATAACTTAGACTTGAAAAATCTCCGGACACAAACACCTTCGGGCCAGTAATCTGCTGATAGTACAGTATCTAGATGAGATGCTTTAATTTCAGCCTTGAAACTGTCGAATTTAGACTCAGTACTGGAAATCTTGTCGATTGATCTGACAGTGACTTGATTCTCCTCGATAAAATCCTTGATGTGATTTATATCAGTTCCCTTGGCGACTGGGTATATAAATTTGTCGCGACTAGGTTCTGGAGAACCTTAAAAAAGTTCTGACTATCTATCTATCTATCTATCTATCTATCGATCTATCTATCGAGCGATCTATCTATCTATCTATCTATCGATCTATCGATCGATCGAGCGAGCGATCGAGCGAGCGAGCTATCTAGCGAGCGATCGATCGAGCTAGCTATCTATCTATCGAGCGAGCGATCGATCTAGCTATCGATCGATCGATCGATCGAGCGATCTATCGATCGATCGATCTAGCGATCTATCTATCTATCTAGCGAGCTATCGATCTATCTATCTATCTATCTATCTATCTATCTATCTATCTATCTATCTATCTATCTATAGATCTATCTATCTCTCGATCTAGCGATCTATCTATCTATCTATATATATATATATATATATATATATACTATATATACATATATATATATATATATATATATATATATATATATATGTGTGTGTGTGTGCGCGTGTGTGCGTGTTATGTATATATATATACATCTATGCATATATATACATTTATATATATACATATTCACATATATATATATATATATATATTTATATATATGTATATGTATATATTTGTGCATATATATATTCATTTATATAAATTCGATACATTTAAATATATATATATATATATTTGTATATATGCACATTTATTTATATATATACATATATTGTAATGTAAAGGAATTTATATAAAACGCATGGTTCAAACATTATTTCTTAACCAAGTCTGCCGTTTGAGGTTGTATGCATCTTAATGTTTTGTTCGTCAGACGCATTCATCTTCTTTTACGGCGCCTACTATACTTAGAAAATTGGTTTGCTTAGCATGTAGAGGAATATCTTGATTATTTCATTGCTGATGACAATAAAGACAGCAGCCGTCTGTGTTCTTTTTGTTTTGTAGAAAGTACGCAAGTCGATAGATAAGGCTGTTGATAAGACTATTTTAATCCTTGAGGTAATGAAAACTGATCATAACACGATAGCCGATAGTCTGTTCGCTCGATGACGATACCCTAACAATTCCTGAGGAGCTGCGCAATCTCTGCGTGAAAAATCCAACATAATATGGTCGCCTCATAAACTGCTGCCTGGTTGCCATTCTCGTGATCTTGTTCTGCCTTTAGATCATGTTAAACCCTCAACGCAATGGCTAAGGTGGCATAGTGTTAGTTGATGCCAATCAAACAATTCATGTATTAATATCATGAATAATGCGAATAGCGTCTTAAATATTGTGTGGTCTAAGCCATTGGTGACATTGAACCAAATCGTTTTGCAATGTGTCGTTTGTATTCGATGTCATATCGCTCACTTATGAACCCGACGAACTTGGTGAATGATCTGTTGGCGCAGTTACTCCATCCACCATCTATACGAAATACTGCTGTATATTGAGGTGATATCCTGTCCTAAACCGTTTGCATCATCACGGCTCTTTAGCTACAACAATACAACTATTACTGTGTAACAATGCAAAAGGGTAATAGTGCATTAATATTTATGTTTTCACTGGGAGTCGGTTCGTTTACAAGGAGCATAGCCTGTATCTAATGTACCATTCTTAATCCAGCACCTCTTTTCAACATTGCATTTCAATATCCGTTACAAAACAAATTGCATGACAAATATATCGATGGTTGCACAGGAAGATTATGGTGTCCTTGAGAGCGATGATAAGCCAATGTCGGTGTCGATTCTAATGAATACTCGTCCTGGCCATATTTGTGAATAAGAGCATAGTCAATAGCATATTACATACTGATAATGGTACAGTTGGTGCAGTTATTATATTCCACTCCTTTCCCCACACCATCTCGGCACTGACGTTGCTGTCTGATTGCACTGCCATTCCTGCTATTTGAGGCCACCTCTGAGTCACACTGGCACGTCTGATGGTGTTGAAACATCCTCGGTTTGCATGATCTAGGCTTCTTCGATACACAAGAGCTTTGTGTGGAGGGTTTTGTAATGACATGCTCTCAACGAATATATGCTTTTAGCATATGTAAATATTTTGATTGAATATTTTGCACGGTCAAATCAAAATAATATGCGATTGGTAGCATATTTCCTGCCCTGACTGCATTACCTAATACTACAAATGTTCGTTGACGTCATGGATCCCCCTTGTATGGTTTTCAGTTAGAAGATTGATTGATAAAAAATAATTAGTTGAATTGACTATATATATATATGTGTTAGAGTATATTGGTTAAAGGCCTATTACGAATACATTTATAAACCACTTGAATTCATAGTTGATCGAAAAAAACACAAATATCAAAATTCCATTACTATATTTAAAACATAACACGGCTGGCAGTTGAGAATCACCTAGTCTCTGCATGAGATACTGCGTTTTAGACATATTTCTCGATGATTAATTAGAAAAAATGGCGGCTTTGTCGAGATGAATGCTGCGATTATGCAGTCATTAACATTATGATAACATACCAACAATATGAATATGTCATTATGTATGATTATAGTAGCACTTCATTTCATAAAGATTGAAGTGAATGGCAGCGATGAATACACATATTACATTGATTATAGAGATGCCAAATGGGACTAAACGTTTTTGTTTGTTTATTTAACCTCAATGCTTTACAATCTTTGCCCAATATATTTAAATAGATGGGAAAAGACCAACTGTATACTCGTCACATTTGCCGTGAACGGTGGACGTGAAGTTAGTGACCTGTGTGAGCTTATCACGTGATGAGAGTCAATCAGCTCCTACAGATAGACGATGTTCTGCAATAGATGAAGCAAGACAAACAGTAATTGTTGACATGGAATGTTGCAGTTTTAGCATCTAGCTAAATCGCATGTAAATAGACATAAACATTTCTACCATAAGAACCAATCAAACGTTGGAAACCATAATGGCCCAGTCTATACCATGGCGCCATCTATAATGGGTGATAAAACTCTAAACGGGATGTTAACCTTTCACAATAGCATCTGTAGACGGCGCCATGGAGGTGGAAAAAACTCAGGCAGGGATCCAAAGCCCTGCCGGATTTATCCAAAGCCCATTTCCGGATTAGATATAGATCTATATCTATATATATATATATATATATATATATATATAGATAGAGATATATATATATATATATATATATATATATATATATATATATATATATATATATATATATATATATATATATATATATATATATATATATATATATATATATATGTGTGTGTGTGTGTGTGTGTGTGTGTGTGTGTGTGTGTGTGCGGACTGCTCACTACGCGGATTCTCCATTTCAGGACTGATATAAACTTTCTGAGATTATCCATCCGATATATTTGTCTAACATCGTTAACATTATCATGGGGACAACATCTGTCTTCGTTCGTCAATGATGTTAGTCTTCATTTGCTGTGTACGTAAAGTAGCGAAAACAGAGGAAACGTCTGTCGATTATCGATCTTATTGTTTATTCCATCACACGCCTGTCTGCCAATTCGTCCGTCGATCCATTTGCAGCTGCATATGAATGCCTATTGTCAGCTTTGATCGGAAATCTTTATCCGATTACATAGACACTTTTCCACGGATAGCAAAAGAGAGAGCGTGGTGCTCTACATCGATCTCGGAAATTTATCATATGGCTGATATAGGACGTGAGGTTATTGCCGTTAATGTGATATATCATGTGTTACATTTTGCGTTTTCCTGTAAGGGGAACAGCTGAAATATGTTGTTCTTACAATACTATTATATAGGTATTATCCCCTTAAATTCATACGTATGAATAAATAATCTCCCTAAGTAATCTATAACGCTGTTATGCCATGGTGATTAATCAACAATGTGGACATGGCGGTTGTGTAGAACAACCATGACGTTTAAAAGAAAAAGAAATTGTCCTTTATGTATGTAACTATCTGTACTGTTCACAGTCGTGCGTGTTCGCAGTTTCTTATTGCCCATGATCTTTGAACAGTTTAAGTGACGATGCAATAATCCAGATCCAAGTTAACAGCTGCCTTCCCAGGTGTATTAATTGATGACTTGGCAAACTTAGATACTATACGTGGTATGAGTGGCTTTGATCGAATATATGTAACACCCTTTATACACACTGCCGCACATCATTCTTATTCAATCACATTTGCCAGAACGACACAGGTTGTTGTCGAATTAAGAGATAAGTATGGCTATAAAATGCTATTCAAATTAATATACAGGCGCCCTTGTTTTTAAGCATTCCCATAATGACCTGTCTGCTGGCCGTTTTGAGTATTGTTTACACCCTAAGACGATACGTTCAATGCAAATTAACGTATGTTTGCCTTTCGTCTAGTTTGCCTGAGCATGATCGTCGATCAATAAAGGGCACATTTAGCGTAGTCCGTGTTGCTTAAAATTGTCGTCCCGTTGTATTGCGATAGGTTAAGTCCTTCTTGTCTCAAGGACATTTCCATTCGGGCAAATTTGATTTATCAGGACACCATTTAGGGAATACGCATGCACTTTGCTGAGCAAAAGAGATCCTCTGATTGTGACTCAGTAAAACAAAAACCGATGGATAAAATATAGATATTCTATTCAGTTATGTAAGAAAATGCACATTACTGAAGTCAGAAGTGTAGGCTTCATTACGTTCTCAAACCTGACTCATCTTGACTACACCTAAGGTTAAAAAATATTATCTCCATATCGGATATTTGATTGAAAACAAATCATTATCTGTAGCGCATCCAACTAATCGATCAATACTATACATTTAGTACGCCCCTTTCTAATTGTTAGTATTCGCCAATGTTATTTATGTTAGTCCCAAACAACCAATCGGCTGTAGATGATTACCCGATGCTCCATATGTAGTTGAGCTTTAGCTTGATATTATTACATGTTAATTTTTAAGTTTCGTCGCCAGAAAACAATTCATTAACGGTCATTCGTGCTTTCTATATTCCGTATAAGCATTATCTAAACGCGAATCAGACCTTTTTTTTATCCAAATGTGCTAGTCTTTTTATCATTTCTATGTATGCCGGGCCATATATTGGTACTTGCAAACGTCATTCACGTGAGTAAATTATTGTCCGCCTCAAATG
>CM067345.1:21448038-21475538 GCA_034190875.2 Urechis unicinctus | reverse complement strand
ACATTGTATGATTTATTATTAACAAGCATATACTCGTGAGCCGGTTCCAGCAGTGTGGTGGTTAGCGGCGTCCCGTTTGGACCCACAGGGTCTGATTCAAACCCATGGTGTGAAAACCTGATTGGTTCCCCGTGACTAGGAGGATCCCGGGGAAACTATTAGAGATACACCATATGCGCAAGAAAAGGATAATTCAACATTCTTATTCAATTATATTTGTTAACAGAGCAAGGAGGGTATAAAAACATCGATGTCCTTTGAAATGGCACTTTAATCTGAATTCTTTACAATCAAATGCAAGTGAACATAAACTGTTTGCGACAGTCCCAATATGTGGCATTCAGATTGAATGAATCATAAAAATTGGGTTATCTAACCAAATGACTTGACTTATTTAAAGCGCTCCATCGGCATGTCAACCCAACGGTAGACAACCACATAGCCAAGGCATATATCCTTTTCGACACAACGTTGTTATCTTTATTCAAGTAAATGCAGTAAACCCCATTTAGCTTATTAGACGGATAGCCTTTAAGTCTGCTATGCAACAAATGTTCTATATTCATGCTACGTATCGTCGAGTTAAGGAACAGAATGGAGTTGAGCATATCAATAATGTATTATTCAGACACCGATTTGTCAACTAGCGGCTATCTCGGATGTAAAGTGACTTGTACAATACTGGTCATTGAATAACACGTGATCGTGTGTGTTCTACATCAAGGTGAGGAGAAAGTAGAGTGAAACATCAAGATTGTGCAATTCTTAACATTCTGGTTTAAAACATTGCATCATACTGTTGAACGCTATCCATATAATTTATCCGAATCCAAATATGTTTGATCTTCTTGTTCCGCTGGGCTGTATGGTTGCCACCACGCTTTGTTGCGACTACGTAGCAGGCGCGGAACTTTTAACCAATATCAATTTCACGAGTCTTAGTATGTAATGTTGTATTACTTTGTACACACAAGGCATAAGAACGTACATCAAAAGCTTATGTGTCTGCTATCGATTAGTTGCAATGCTTAACATAAGGTTCGGGAAGGACAGCAGCACATGGTATGTAATATGTCATCATGCCCATATTGCAAGACATAATCTTTAAGCAGATGGTAGAAAATGACGTCATTATTGCGCAAATAGCAGAATAATTAGCTTATTGTCGGTAGCCGATGTCAGTATAATATGAACACCGCCTACCGCGCTTATCAGTATCCATGTTACTTCTAAGTACTTCTGAGTGTATCTAATAACCGGCAGGCAAGCAGACCGTTATTAGCAGAAACAACATTTGTTAGGATCATTATAACCTTTACTACACCCGCAAACAAACGCACTTTGCAACTAAAGCCGTAGTTCAACCGATTGATTGCCGAGCAGCATTCAGTGACTCGGCTACCTGCGTTACGTTGCTATACCACCTCACCAACTGAACATACCATACAAATTATGTTTACCTTTGTTTCATACAAAGATAGTGTATTAATTCATGGCGAGAGACATCGCAGCAGTGTCATTTTTGGGCGTGGTCGATAGCAGCTGTCAGCTGAACATTACTATTTGCTTCAGGTAATTTTAAATTACAGCTTTTCTGCTCTCCACAAATGGTTGGGTATATATCATTTTTTTTTTTCATGAACAATTAGTCTTTATAATTGGAGTTAGTACATAAAAGATCAAGTCATGCTCGAACAAATAACAGATAACCCAGGGATTGGGCTTTTCTATCGAGGTATGCTACGAATGTATACAAGCGTTTACAAGACAGGTACCTCGCACTGATAGGCGCATAATTGGCCTACACTTTCTGAACATATTCATTATCCTTATGCATCTATCATAGTGCAGGTGCGAGGCCTACGACACTGAATACTTAAATCAATAAAAGCTGTACGTCAACGTCAAGGAGGAAAGATAAGACCAAGCAATCGACCATAAATGGAAACCGAAATATAATACAAGGTGTTAGGCGATGCTAAACAGGAGATAGGGGTGATATCATTAAAGTCGAGAGATAATTTAGCAAAGGGATTCGTCTGGTGTTATTGAAGCAAACAACAAATGACTTCCACATATTTAATAATTGCTTGATGTATGTCAGTGTATATTATGAGGTGATTTTCTCTGAACTACCGTCACTTCATTCTAGTCATACCAGAAAACCAGCCACCAGCTCTAATTTATTGCCATCATGTTCACACTTAGTATGGCAGTCGTTGTAGACGTGTTTCTGATGAGGAAGATTGTTTGGGGAATTTCTTGTTGGATGGACGATATACAGCAGTCCTGTTTTGCCCGGTACCTTAAGATTGGAGCAGCATGGAATGAGAGTTATTATGAAGGAAAAAAATATTTTTGGTCTAATATGTGTCTTGTGCGTTGGGAACAAGGTACGCTGTACACATGCTAGCTTAATCTATAAGACATTTCGGTTTTTAATTACTTACTTTTTTTTAGTGGACATTTACCTTCATTGATGGATGTCATCTTGAACCATTTTGTCTGATCTTTATCGGATAGCTCCATTTTTTGTTCGTTATTGAGTCGGTGTTATTCCTTAATACAAAGATGTCAGTACCCTACATAATTAACTGAGTAATGG
Source organism: Urechis unicinctus (assembly GCA_034190875.2). Taxonomy (NCBI): domain Eukaryota; kingdom Metazoa; phylum Annelida; class Polychaeta; order Xenopneusta; family Urechidae; genus Urechis; species Urechis unicinctus. The sequence goes on along the minus strand of CM067345.1, from coordinate 21,472,933 downwards.
ATTATTATGTTTATTGAATGATGGCTTCCAGACAATGAGGATAAAGAGGCTGTGGTGGTGTACAAGGGCTTTACGTTAAAATAAAACTATAGCTTTGATACATCAAACGTATTGTTCTGTATCAGTTCTTTTTGATTATGAATAATACATAAACACACGTATAGAATTATCTAAATGTTAGTTATTAGCTATAAATATTTATCATTAGGCAGGACAACGTCATGTGAGAATAAAAACAATTGATAATGTCATGAACATGACGTTTTTGCTACGTTTGCTGTACTATTCACCGATGCGCTCAAGGGTCATTCATGTCATTAAATGTTTGCTTGTGGCTAATGCTTATATTTCGGCATATTCTGTAGATATTCATCATCTACCCCCCAGATGCTCGAGTAATTAATTCAATGCGCATAACCTTTGTCGAATTGTGACCAAACGGTATTCGTGGCATTGTTTTTGCACAACATTGGAGTGATATTATATATAAATTGAGTATCTACAGAACAAAAAGGAGAGGGATCAACACAGATATACTAATGAATTCAACGCATTATCAACAATGATCAGAGGTAATCTGGCTGTACCATGACTATTGTTATACCGTTGCGAAACGGTTTTGATGATATCATTTGAATTGATGTTGAATAGCTCGGTGTGATTGTAATAAAAATATATTGGCAAGTAATATTTGCAGAAGATAAAAGACTCTATTAATGACGTTCACAAATATGAGTTTCATATTCTAAATAATGGACCACACCATGCTATTTATGACATGTATAGCTCCGTTGGGCCATCTAAACCTCAGCCAATAAGAGAAGGGGGGTACAAACTGATTTCCATACCATGGGAATCAAACATCCATTATCACAAACCTCAAAAGTATTTGTCCGAAACGGGCAAGGAAATGCTTTCATCTGATACGGTATACGGCATTAACAATACAATCACAAAGCAGTGGCGAAGGTCTAAGAGGATAATCGGTTTCAGTGTCATGATATTGATGATATAACGTAACAAAAGAGCATTTTGGTTTTGATTTAACGTTAATCACAACGAAAATCAACTTTTCCTTGAAACAATCTTCTCCTGATGAAATCTTACACACACATATCAATATTTGTTTAAATGAGGTAAGGACATATAAGTGTTGCTTATCTAAGGGAGGTCATCTTTGAGGTAGATGCGATGTATATACAGGGACAGCGTATGCAGAGGTACGCGCGGAAAAGAGCTATCAATGTACAACATCAGTTATCTAAGACATACGCAATTCCATCGCAACTGAACCAAATTGATGGCAAAACAGTGTAATGAAAATGAACTTATATTCCGTGCACGAGTTTTAGGGTATTCCAGTGAGCATCGGCCGGATGATTGAGCACCTATATTTTTATTGACCGCATTAACTTTATATATAGAAATCACCCTAACAGATTTCGTAGAATGTTATTAAATTTACGATGTTGGTTTTTGTCAAACCGTTCTAGTAGGTTATGTTATTGCTGCAAGATATGAGCAAATTGCATAACCTTGACTCATTAATTCAGTAGTTTCAAAAGGGAATCTGTCCATGGTTTTGAACTGCAATATTGTACACCGCTATGTAAAAAAAGCACCATCAACCATTAACTGAAAAAAAGAGTGAAGTTCTGTTGCCACATTGTCTAGCTTTTTTCCATATTTTTAGATAGCAAAAACCATAAGACATCTAACAGAATAGTTTTTATCATAACCCATGTATGTTGCAGAGTGTTTGATGAGATGAAAGTGAATGCAAGGAATTACAGTTTGACATGCGGAAGACTTGTGAACCTCCAAGGCAAATATGTATTCGGGCAAATTGAGTTTGTTTAACGCAAATGTATTATTGTTGCTTTATGTTAAAATGCGACTTATTCATGCCGAAAGCTTTAAAATGTTTACATAGCTGTACTTTTAATACCCACCCATATGTTGCATGATTGTAGCACTCGGGGGTCATTTATTCTTACCGTGATAAATGTGTGGGGTGTTATCGTGTGCAGTACTGCCAAAGTTACTAGTCCCACAAAGTTTTATTAAATAGATGTGATATTGAGATAAACCCTGTACCTGTGATTTCATGACTGTTCTTTGTCATCCATTCGTACACAGCTTGTGTAACCAGTGCTGCCGTGGATCCAACCGCAGCTGTGAGGAGCCTGGTGACGATCGTGTGTCAATTATCCGTTTGGTTATATCCATTTGCTGTTTTTCTGACAAAAATTACTTGACCGTAATAAATACACTAAAACCCTTGGAATTATTATTTATTGTTTGAACGACAGTTCGCTGATTGTTAATGCTAAGTAAATCTATAAAGTTAATGCAATCACGTTACCGTAATAAATACACAATAGCTCCTGAAATTATTAAATATAGAGTAAGTTAATGTTTAACAGCGTTGTATGACGTAAAATATAGTGTTTTGCCTACAATTGAACGACAGCTCGCTGATTGTCCATTATGACTCAATATTGCTCACCATAAAATAACCGTTAGCCTCATTCTTCTTTTAGATATATCGCTAATATATCTGAGATTAATCCGAATATCAGGTATTACGATATTGCACCGTATCTGGTTGATTCGTGAAACAACATTCAATGTACCGTCGTTAGGTATTCATTACTCTAGTGCATAACTACATATTACCATAAGCAACAATATTTTATCGGACAACACTTTCATACAAAACCACTGACGCAACAGAAGATAAGTGTGAGCATTTGAGCTGTGTCCAGGAACCATTTGATGGACGACATTATTGCTCCCTGGTAAAGTTAGTTTTATGCAGTGCTTTAATGTACATTGGAGCTGCTTGGGGTCATTCGGATTGACTTGCAATTATCAAGAGCTTTCAATTGGAGATCAAACGGGTCTATGTTAATTGCTATGGGAAATGACGGGTTTCGAATGTTTACATCAAAGGGTTGTACTTGCTAAACCGGGACTATATAATTTAGAAACTGACCCGTTCGGAACATTACCTAAAAGGATTATAAAATTGGACAACAATTAATCTGGTACGAGTGAAAAGGGGTGAATTTCATTAGCTTAAATTGGCTAGTTTTCATGTCCCGACTGGCCGAAAGGTTGGAAATCGAACTTAAACTTTTGGGAGGGATGGAGAGGTGGTGGGCGTTTGTGTTCGTGTATGTGTGCATGTAAGCGTTTGTTGGGATGGTGAAATTACGATCAAACAATAATGCACATGAATTAGCCTGGGTCTACATGAAGAACATTTTAAATAATATACTCACATATTGTAACATGTGCTGCCTTTTATGCATCCAGTTTCTGAATGCCCTAATTTCATAACACTTTGTCGTTATAACGAACGAGGCGGTTGACATCAGGCAGTTTGCCTTACAATGAATATTTCAACGACATTCTTATCAGCTGATTATTATAGTTTTTTAATAGGACTGATATAATTCATAAGAATGTGGTGCAGTATAGCATTTTGTAACATGGCACATCTACATCACATTGTATCTGGCATAAACTTTTTCATGCTCATATTACAAGAAATTGCGAGACACTTTATCATGACCCTAATGAGAGTAATTCAAAATAAATGTGTCAAACAAATACACCCTTTAGGTATGTTTTGGTTCATATAAACAGCATAGTGTTAAAAATGCATAGCAATATACAGTCGTTTCCGAATAATAAGGGATGTCCCCATAGCTGGCAATTTAGGTACTGTCGTCAATTCGATGAAAAAAGGACTACCTATTCAATGTAACTTGCTCTGCAAGTTTGGCTATTTGAACGAAACAGACACATTTTATGTTATTTTTGACCAGCAAGTGTGCAATGTCAACCATTGAGTTGATATCCTGCGCTGCACCATATCATAGCAACCTTGCAGGATATCTAGAACAATATTGGCACTTCTGAAAAGGGTTGTACTCACTGTAAAACATTGCGTGGGAAGTCAAAATAGCGTCGAGTAACTAACAGTTAGAGTAAAAGAATATATAGAGCAATGTGCGCGTAATTAGCAGTGCTCCGCCTGGATGAATAGATCTGTAAACAACACCATATTCTGTTAGTTTGCATGCTGATTAATCATTCACTTATGGTTTTGGATTCTCTTTGTTCGTAAGGCTTTGTATTCTACCGACTCTGTTGTCCTCGCTCAGGATATGGAACTGATCAGCATTATTATCTCAATCAGTCCAAATATAGGCACAAGGCCGTTGAATGACTACGAAGGGCAAGTATTCACTACATCGTAACTTCCTGGTCTACTTAAAAACACTCATGTCCAAGCAAGTATGAACCAGAAAAAGACCATCAGCCAGAGTACCCCAACACCACAAACCAAGATCCAGCAACCAGTCACTACAGAACTGACACCCCAATACCCTCAAAATTTAAGAAACAGACCACAACAGAACTACAATCCCAGAGGGCATGCAAGAAGAAAAATCAAAAACCGCTATCCAGAGTGACAAAAATAAATCTCTGCCAGCAACTGCTCCTTCCCTGGTACAAGAGCCAAATAGGAGCATTACTAGCACCCCCACTAAAATAGACAGCAACAGAAATACACTTGTAATTGGTGAATCACTTACAAAATCGCTTGACAAGCGAAAACTTTTGAAGTCCACCATAGAGGAGGCAACCTCCAAATTGTCCCGGCCGTCAAAAGGCGAAGACAAACTGGTGTGCATTGTTGGAACAAACCACATTGGAAAAGAATCGGCTGGAGAAATCACCGAAAAATTACGCAATCTTATAAAGACTTCAAAACAAAACAACCCAACGGTCACCCTCAACATAGTAAACATTCCTGTCCGCACTGAACCATACCAACACCTCAATGAAGACATCACAGTGGTCAACTCGCACATACACGACCTATGCGCATCCCAAGCTGGAGTCGTGTTCCTCGATATTCACTCGGCCCGTCTTGACAAAAATTCCGAGCAAAATCCAACAATCAGTGATGATGGACTACACCTCACAAGATGGGGTACCATACAGCTCGCCATGACAATAAGAAACCAGGTCGATCCAAATCCAAAAATGAGATATTCTGCCACTCCGCTTCACCCTCGCCAAACGACACAGAAGAAAACCTACTCCCAAGTAGCAATAGAGGGCCTTGAAGCAAAAAACAACAAAGAGTGTCAACAGCCACCCCAACCTCAGATTGAGCAGATACATCCCAGTGGACTGCAGTCAAATCCGTACCTTTCACTTCTGGCAGGGCTAAATCCCCTGCTGCTGTGGTCACAAATGCCACAACTCCTTGCTCATGGAGCTACCAACCAAAATAGGTAGATAAAATTATGTTGTCTGGTTATTTTTACTCAGATGAAACCATACACTGAACATACACTTTTAAATATGAAACCTCAGTGATCATATGTGGATGCGTATTTTATGACTTAAACTGACCTCACTGTCTTTAACACCAAACTTCTACATATTATTAGTTTTATTTTACTTATTACTTCTAGCTTTTACCCTGGTGATTTCAGAGGCAAATTGTCATTTGTTATTGTCAGTGTTAGGTGTATGATCATTCTATGCTCCGATTTACACTGTTATGTCAGACATCCTTGCTGATGTACATTTACGGTGCTTTGGAGGGTTAACAAACAATTCATTCTGCGAACTGGTAAATGACATTGAAGTTGAAAATGATGAAAGTAATGTCATACAAGTTATAAGACACTCCCCATACTATGATGACCATGCACGTGAATTCCTAGCATCCCAAAAAGATTCATTTACTATTTACAACTCTAATATTGACTCAATTAATGCCAAATTTTCTGAAATTACAATATTCATTAAAATACTAAAAAACACACAACATAGAATTCTCTGCCTTATGTTTTCAAGAATGTAGAATAACAGAAGGAGGTGACTTTTCTCTCATACAGCTACCTGATTATACATGTATACCTCAGGGCAAAACTTGTGGTAGCAAAGGTGGCTTGATAATATATCTATTAAACAAATACAATTACCAACCAAGGCAAATATACATACACTCAGAGGTCTGGGAATCTCAGTTCATAGAAATTCATAGTGACACACTATCAAATAACATAATCTTGGGCAACATCTACAGATCCTCTCGCAATTCAGAAGAAAACTATAATACTTTCACAAGTGAAATTTCATCTTCCCTGAAAGTACTTGAAAATTGCAAACAAGAAGTCATACTTGCTGGCGATTTCAATATCAACTTACTTAAAATAAAAGAAAAAAATATCTTCAATGACTTCTTTGACACCATGGTCGAACATAGTTTTTATCCCAAGATAACTTTGCTAACAAGATTCTCAAACACATGTTGTACACTTATTGACCACTTCTTCTGTAAATTAACAAAAGCATCTCTTCATTCATCAGCTGGTGTCATGTTGAACAAACTCTCTGACCATACCCCTACTTCATCTCTATTAAATTAACTACGACAAAAAATAACAACCCCAAATTTATCAAAATTACTCCAAAAAAGAAAACAGCTGTCGAGGACATGTTAAATGACCTCCATCAAGCAAATATTTGTGACAAAATTAATCAAAATGATACAGCTGATCCAGAGGCAAACTACAATATTGTAGAAAACATTCTTCAGTCATGTTATGAAAAACATTTCCCTCATAAATATGTCAGATTCAACAAACATAAGCACAAGAAAAACAAGTGGATCACAAATGGTGTAATCAAATCCATTCGCTACCGAGACAACCTGTATAAATCCAAAATCAAAACACCACAAAATTCTGATAGCTACAACGCTATAAAACAAAATCTAGCCAGTGACAATCACATATTGAAAAAAACAATAAAAGAAGCTAAAACCAGACATTATGGCAAAGACTCAATCTCAGACATGAAAAAAACATGGCAAACCCTGAATGAAATTTTAAACAAATCTGGAAAAAAAAGAAGAAACTTCCTGATTACTTCATACATAATGGAACACAAATAAACAATAAAACTGAAATAGCAAACAAATTTAACTCATTTTTCACAAATTTGGGCCCAAATTTAGCAAAAAATATAAACCCACCTTCAAATGAGGATTTCACTTTGTACTGAGCAACAACGGAACAATTTTAATTGCAAAATGTAAATGAGTCAAAAATTTCCAAAGTTGTAAATGACCTGAAAGGAAAAAAACAGTTGTGGATATGATAACATATCAACAAATCTCTTGAAGCATCTCAAGCAAGCACTCATCAAACCAATTACCATAATTATTAAACAAACCCTCAATACAGGCATATTTCCCATATCCCTAAAGACAGCAAAAGTCATTCCCATCTTCAAAAAAGGGGATAAATTTCTATTTGATAACTATCGCCCAATATCACTTCTTCCATCCATATCAAAAATATTTGAAAACATTATTTACCAACAAATATATCAGTACTTCCAAACCCATAACGTATTTTATGACAACCAGTATGGTTTCAGAAAAGGGCATTCCACTGAACTAGCAGCAGTAGAACTGATTGAATCTGTACTTAATGACCTAGACCACAATTTGCTACCAATCAGCATATTTCTTGACCTCAGCAAAGCCTTTGACACAATAGATAATAACATACTACTTCCAAAACTAAGTTATTATGGATTCACAAACACCAGCAGCATATTTATTAAAAACTATCTACTAGACAGAAAACAATATGTAAATTTTTAAGACACTCATTCTGACCTCCTCCCCCTTACAACTGGAGTGCCTTAGGGATCAATCTTAGGGCCCCTTTTATTCTTGATACATGTAAATCACATATGCAGATCATACAACCCTTACCACCACCCTCAACTCAAGAAATTCTACATAAAATATAGACACATTAAAAAATGAACTTAATAATGTCAACAACTGGCTTATGCACAACAAGCTGTCCCTTAACACAAGCAAGACCAAATTCATGATTTTTCATAAACCACCGAAAAAAATCCATTCAAGGATCCTGATCCTTATAAATAACACAGAAATCAAACAAGTGCAATATTTCAACTTCCTGGGTCTCAACATCGATCAGCACCTCAGCTGGAAAAGTCATATTGATAAAATCCATAGCAAACTTAGTCGAACAATTATAAGTAAACTAAAACACATCCTCCCCTTAGATACTAAAAAATTGCTCACTAAACTCACTAATATTACCACATCTAAACTACAAGTTGTTACTTCGGGGTCAACATGGTAATAGAATTGCAAAACTTCAAAAAAAGATCACACGAATCATTACCTGCAGCTCCTACAATGCTCATACTGATCCTCTTTTTAAAGAACTACAGATCTTGAAAATTGAAGATCTATTTTCACTGTCCAGATATAAATTCTATTATTATTACTGTCATAACAATCTACCCTCGTATTACAATAACATAAACTTAATAAATCAAACATCTGACATTCATAATCACAATACTGGAAATCACATAATCTCTTCATCCCAAGAGTAGAACACTCTTTCGCAGTCTCATCCATTCGATTCCAAAATTCATCAACAATGCCCCAAATATCATAGTAACAAAAATATTCTCTCATTCTTACAAAGGATACTGCAACTACATAAAAAATTGGTGTATCAATAGATACAGGTATATGTGCACCACTCCCAATTGTTATACATGTACTTGCCCACATTAACTAGTCAAGCAAAAAAGTCATTTGTTATTGTATAAATTCATAATGTGCTACTCATGTCACCAAATTCCTGCCAAAACCCTGTCTATGTGTACCTTTTTACTCAGGTAACATGATGCTGTGACCTCATGTACCTGTATTATTTGTGTACTATGTTTCTCTTTTGTTCATAGTCTATCTTTTGTGTTTTTCTTCTTTTATATTATTATTATTATTATTTTTATTATCATTATGTCAGGATGGCTCCAGCAGCAGCGGCTTACCAGCCTTAGTTGGAGTCTCCTTATCAATTGTTTATTGTATATATGTTCAATTGGTTAATAAATTGATCTGATCTGATCTGATCTGGTTGTTTGACGAGGCCTCCGGGAAAGATTACAGCACTGCATTAATAGTGCAGGCGAAAGCGTTTCCCCTTCTCGTATTGATCTATAACAAATTTAATTCGGTTGAATGCTTTATATGTCCGGATCGTTTACTTAATTTCATACACGACAAAATATGTTGGCACAACACTGGTAGCTAATAATACAATGTTCAGGATTGGGGAAACATGGTTATCCTTAACAACAAAAGTAACTTTTACAATTACATATAGAGTGTTATAGCACTGCAACTTAGACATTCACTGTAAATGTTGGAAGAGATCTGTGTTCAAAAGTACCCAGTGAGCGTCGATTGTAAAACGTGACGACAACCAGTAATCGACTTTAACCGGTCGTAGAGAATGCTTTAATATCGCGCATAGACACGTGTGTCCAGACTCAAACCTGATGCCTTCAAGGAATGATATAGTCTGCAATGGTTATACCAATTCCGTGAAGATGATTTTGACTTATTTCTGTTCAGGCGCTATCTACACATAAGTGATTTAACAGTTGAGTCGTATACCAAACTAGTAATAATCGGCGTGACAAAAATCGGAACAAAAGTGGATATTTCATGGCACATGCGTTGCTCGCATCATTTACTGATAAGTTATAAAAGGTTTGTTATTCAATATACGTGGCAGCTTATAAATATGGTTGAAGCTCAGCCATCTTTTAAGAGGAGATAACCAGTTTTGATGTGTAGCGCCACGGATTAAGCCTAGACTTTAAAAAGCTCTCGCAAACACGAAACCCCTAAACAACTTTTCAACATGCAGAAAAAAGATGTAGAAAGCATATTTAGTGCTCCATGTTCACATTCATTGATGCCACCATAACGAATAGATGTGGCTTATTGCCCTTACCGACGATGTGATGCAATACTGCTCAAAATACTACTAATAAGCAATTTTATCATGCGAAATCATAGGCCTTTCTTGGTAGTGTCGATAAATATCGAGATATGTTCGCGTGTATTTGGCAACATTGCCTAACACAACATGTGCAATGATTCATTTCGGTGGGGGGAAAACCCTAAATAGCACGACCTGCTGGTTACCATGAGCGCTTGAGTCACTTGGGATTACACTCAAATACCTTTTGCATGAAAACATGGACCGCTTTCAAATGTAGTAGAAAGAAATCATATATTATCAAGAGAATTGATATCATCGAAACTGACCATAGCCATATACACAGATGCATCATATCAGTGTAAGTCTCAATAATATTATATGATATGATATTAACCTTATCATAGATGGGTATGAACTACCAATGGAACTTATGATATTATCCGGACTTTGTTATCGTACACTCTTCTAGTAAGTAATGTAATAATGTTGTTTGTTGGAGGTCACATTGAGGAACAAAACCTAATCAACAAGCTCAACAAGGTTTAAGTGAGCTATCATTAGCATCATGATTCCATGGCAATAATAAATCGAATATACACAGACAAACATGTAACTACAGAAACCAAATATACATGTTTTATGGCTAAAGTTATTCGAAAGTAGAAGCGGAAGCACAGGTATCGTTGTTGTTATCGCTAAGCTTTTTCAGTTGTTGGCCATTATCAAGACGCAATTCAAACCGTTCGGAATATTTGCCTTCCAACTATTGGACATGAATCAGTCCTTATTCTTTGTTCACTTTTATCTCGAGTTAATGCGGCAAGAGTTTTGGTGACTTTCATCGAAAATTATGAATCGTTCTCAAGCGCAAGATTTAGTGATTGAATATAACGTTAGAATTACAGGGATTGACGTTGGACGATAATAATTCTGTATGAGTCCAAATTCGGACAGTTTTGATGCCACGTGGGTACAGATAAAGTAGCAATAATTGAGAAGTTTAGGTGATAGTCTGCGAGGAGAAATGAACCCAACTAGTTCAGAGCCTTAAAGGTGTAAAAGAGGCAAACCTTTCCTGATCGTATGCGCTTAAATATGACCCCACCCACTAAGATACAACCAAAATAATACAAAAATAATGGTACTGTATTTAAATCAGTAGCTTAGTGAGCCCTCCTAGTCAAAAGAGCAGTTGCTAGCAGTGCCTTTTGTATGTTATTGGATCTCATCGAAGCAAATCACTGATAGTTTTTGACTTCTGTATCCTACTGCAAACCATTTTGCTAGCAAAAGAAGTTGCTAGCAGTGCCTTTTGTATGTTATTGGATCTCATCGAAGCAAATCACTGATAGTTTAAGGTTTGACTTCTGTATCCTACTGCAAACCATCACTTACTAAAGTACATATTCTGAGTTGAAGTTATACTAAGTACATAAAGAACGAAATACAACTTCGTAAAAATTGATTGAAAAAAATGCGGAGCTACATTATCAAGTGCTACGATAGAATCAGAGGACCAATTTGGGGCAGATGATCAAGAACCTATTTGGAAAACATCAGTGCACCATTAATACAACGTTACATTTTGCGCTACTGACAGAATTATTTGCTTCCGCTACGTTAGCATATGCAATAATTTATGGATATCGTTTATACAACATTTAATGTAACAACTAGCAACATTTTTCATTTCGGACAGAATTATTTGCTTCTGCAACGTTAGCATACACAATAATATATGGATATCGTTTGAATAGCATTTGATGTAAAAACCAGCTCCCCTCAGTGTCTATTGTGCAAGTAGGCAGAATAATAGATTTGACTATCCATTAATTGATAGACAACCAATATTTTATTCACAGGAGCAGTATATGGTGGATTACAAAATTCCGCACATTGTTCCGCTACCTTCCCGACACCAAACACAATTTGCATCTCAAACACATTTGGACACAAATCTACCAATTCCAGCGAACAAATGATGAGCAGCATTCCTTAATAGTTTGCATTCCCATTCTACCTAACCAATGGCACACATCGAGCAAATTGATTTTGCTTAAGTGTGTTGTATACATAGATGGTATTTTGATTCAAAGGATTGTCGTAAGGACAGATTTTGCGGTAGTGCTATGATTGTATGCGGTCGATATTAGCTAACATCAAAATTCTTTGCTTGACGTCGTATTAATATATATGTGCTGTTCTTCTCTCGACTGATGTTTGGGGATACCTGATACATCTTTGACTTATGTTACAATTGATAAATGTGTGTTTTCGTTGATTTTAAATATTCCTTGAGATATATGACCAATATTTCACAATCTTGAATAGTAAGAAAAACAGGGAAAATATTAGCGAGATATCGTTGGTTATAAAAGATTTATTTATTATCATGGATGCTTCCATACATTATATATGTTCCATTGGCGCGCTTTTCAATGATTACAGCCGGAACATCTAAATGTTTGATATCAAGCAATTATCAAAGAATGGCAAATACGATCATACTACCAAACAATGTGTTTTGTTTATGCTGTGTTTTAACATAATTGTAACATTGGCATGTTGACCGAGCATACATTTATCTCTGACAATGTGTGTATCCACGGGTCTCTCGTGCCATTAATACAACCAAAACAACCAAGACGTTTTAGTCGAGGCGTTCAACCTCTTTTTTTTCTCATTATCTACAGGGTTTGTTATGCTCTAACGTAACATTGGCAGCACGAAACAAGACAGCATGTCAACGAAATCTTGACAGGCTTGTAAAGTTGGTCGGGTTTTTGCATCACAAGTATATTTCCAATGCAATTACAGTAAATAGTTATCTTGGTTAATTTTACTGACTACGTGCTGTGCTGCACATCTAACGTTCAAGCTTTTTGCTTTTATCCTGATCGAGGAGAAGATCTGTATTTGTATAATGCAATATCGGGTTCTTTAAAACGCAATTTCCTAGAGCGGTATCATATAATTGCAGCAATTTGATTAAAGAATCTTAGCAGTTTCACTAAGAAGCCTATAATACCGTTAGGTGATGATGGCATCAATAATATGAGGCTGATGAGGTAGTGCTGACCCATCAAGGTTCTACAAACAAAAGGACAACAGCAATAATACCATACTGTTTCCCACATTAAGCTAAAGTTGTCTCGAAGCCTTTATTTTGTGTACTTTACGTTTACTGGTGAATTCACACAGTGAAAGTTGAGGACGGTTAAGTGAAACGCTGACTTGAAAACCAGCTTATTGCTCTAGTATATCATTTGTACATAGATCCAGAAAACCTAGTTATTAGTATCGTCAACCATCTCCGCCTGTGTAAAATATGTATATATTTATAGATTCAATATAGTATTTGTGAGGTCTAATCTTTTGATTACATAGTATAATCAATAGCTCCAAAAAAGGCTTTTGGTGCACTCTAAATGGCAACCATTGTGTTTTTGTGTTTGCATATAAATTTCTGGAACCAATGTAAACAGTTCGACGATACGCTGCACTGTAGCTTAAACAACTATGCTTCTGCGTTGACCTTGAAGTTCTGTCAAACATTCAGGGAAGAGAAAAACCCAGCTTCTTGTACAACATGTTTATGTTTGACATCTTTCATTTTCGATTCCTTTTCGTTCTCAGAACCCTTAATTTTTGTAAATCTTTAGTACTAATAGTACTATTAAGCCGAGCCGCATACGATATTGTTTGTTGTGGAACGTGCCGTAAACTTCATCGGCAATATAGCTTTCATAAGAAAACTAAAGGTACATCGTCAACCTTAGCTTGGCTATTTCTTCTTTCCGTCCAAAAATGGTCTCACCATTGTCTATCAAAGTATCAAATGATTACGCCTGACACAGGAACGTCACGTTTGCCGTGATATCAAGGAAGTACAACAAAATCTCCAATCTGTTAATGTCCACATCATATGGTTCGTTTTTGTTCTTCGTAACTATTTAAATTGTCCTCTATGTTTTCGAATATGCTGTATACATTTATATTGCCTGGGTGTTCATCTACCGCAGGTACAGCATCATTTTTTTAGGTGCAAACACTTCTGTGTTACTTCTTCCTATAATATCTCAAACGTCAATCGCACGCGCGTGCGACGTAGACATATGAGAAGTATTTAGTCATAGTATATAGCCTTGGTTCCTGTGCATTAGCGGCTGCCAGTAGCCTCATGAATAAACATAGATTCCCCTTACCTGACTTAATGTAAATATTCAGATGGTACGGTACGGTACGGTATAACTGATAAGTCATTTGATAAATCCGCACCCTTCTTGTATAAACAGCTTTCAATAACAAAACACAAAACGGGTGTTGTCTTTGCGAGCCATTCTTAAGCTACCAATGGTTTCTATTGTAGTGATTCGCGTTATTCACGAATACACAACTGTAGTTGCACTGAGTGTGATCCATTTTACGAAAAAAACATTTAGTTATTCTCCATCTATTTGCTTTTATCTTTGGAAAAAAGCCGATTGCTACTCATAATACGAATATCCATATAAACATATGCGAAAACTAAAATAAACAATGATTCTCATCGGTTAACATTCAGGTGTGTACCATTGCTAATGCGGAATACAAGAACTCAGTGTGAAACATATGCGAAGACTAGAATAAACAACGATTCTCAACCTGTAACATTCCGGTTTTTAGCATTGCAACTGCGGAATACAAGTACTCAGTATGAGTCGATTCTCTGTTTTATAGAGGGCGTAGGCGGTGGTTGATATAGTTAGAACACAGCAGGCTAGCACTTGGTGAATCATGCTTCTGCCACAACGACTCCCTTGGTGGTGTTGGGATTAATAGTTTTATTACTTTGCAATAGCCAGCTATAGACTATCATCCGTCTGAAATTGCAAGCATCGCCTAAGCAACTTATGTAATGCTCCATTCAGGAGATAATAACCGCATAACACGGCAATTAAATGAAATAAATATAGGTGCAGATCACAACCAGCATAATGTGTCAGGGCCATTTTATTTACACATCGTGTAACTTCCCTTTATGTTTAAAAAGATATCACATTTGACAAAAAAAATTGATATCCTCTTACATTCAGTATTGACAGAAACCAGTCATGCGTATCGCTTTTATTTATCATTTCACTTCCCCCATTCTTAATCTAAATGCAGACATGAATTGTAAATATACCCCATACACATTTATAGGAGCTAATATTAGTTGTCCTCAAATGGCAAATGGAAAGTCATGAATAGCCGGTTTAACTAACATGTGTCAGCTGATTGTACCGCACACACATGTACCCACAGCGCTGTTTTACCCTTACACTGTTAATGTAAGACCTTTGGTCGGAAAATTGTTCCATACTAGTCCATTCTAAAGGCTCACTTGCTGGAATTCTAGATAACTCATAGGAAAGTCGACTGTGAGTGTTGCTCGACGGGAAAGGCGACCATTGATAGTAAGATTGATCAGAACGATTCGCTACAAACCCATTCGACCAGTAAGGAGTCAATCAGATATTTACTGCTGCTTGAAGTGTTAATCCAAAGTCGTAACAAAATCAAGCTGTTATAATAGTTGACAGCCTCTGATGCTTACTTAGCGAAGGATACGCAAATGTGCTAGATAAACAAATAGTGCGTTCACCAGTGTCAACAGTGCATCCAATTTTACGTGGATGCTGTAAGTAGGCGATAGGATCGAAGACTACTACTAAATCCGCACTGGCTTTTCAGAGTTGAACGCTTCTTGTAATACCATCGCAATACACAATATAAAGCATTTTTGGCGGCTATGAATGCATCGTCCTTTACAGTTGTTTTTGCTCTGCATTTCCATCAGGATTTTAGAAGAATTATGGTTGCATGAATTCATCCAACATCATTCTCTCACATTCCTTCAAACTGTATTTACGTAGGCAACATTTTCTCTCCATTAACGGTCTTTGGTCAAACATTTGTATAACTGTGGATTTGCCGCAAATGAAGAGTATATAATCGTCAATTTAATAAAATAAAGTTTAATATTCCATTAAATAAGAAACATTACGATGTTTGTAGTTACTTAATATGCATTGAATTATCCATTTGAATTAGTTGCTATAATTGGGCCATTCAATAATACGTTATTGATAGCTGAGGTTCTGACTTCGTTCAACAACGAATGCAGCAGACAGTGTTGATATAATTCTCTTTTATTCACCTTTCTACGAACAAGCTACGCATATTCTGAATGCAAAATGAACCCTTTTGTGTTTCCATACAATTCGCTATCTTAGCTGAGGTACATATCTATCCGAAGACCAAGAAATATTGCGAGCACTAGCTTCAACACAGTACCAATTTTTTGCGCGTGTGTTAATTCATATAACGTGTGATTACAGTTAGCAGCTGACGTCAACATTGATCAATATCAATCAACCCTTTTTGGCTTTGCATAGTACCAAACACTTATCCCTTATGTAACAGCCCCCATCTTCAACCATTGTATGAAGAGACACACTCGTTTTGTGTATATTAGGGGATTGTCAATAGACAAAGGGGCATCTTTCGTGAATTGTCAACCATTTACACTGCGGCTCATATTTATCTAACCAATTTGCTTTTGTTTTTGTTGAAATTGGCGAATTCGCTACAGAGTATGATCGAGTTAATACTGTGATACATTTGACGACAGAGAATGAATTAAAATGTGGCGCCGCTGCGAAGAGCATTTTTATAATTGTAAAGAATACGTGTGCCGTTAGTGTTGCTCCCAATAAACGGTAAGGCTATGTAAATTTAGATGAGTAGCCCCTAAAAAGCATTGCTAATAGGGCGACAAAGTTGGTAAAACAAATGACCACGAGGCACGACGAGCCTTGTACCCTTGCGCCTCATAAGGCATGAGATTCCCTACAATGTGTATGACGTCAGAATTGCAGGTGTGACGTTTGACTTTGATTAATTTTCTCCATGCACACCCGTGGCAGACTCTCTTTTCCTCCCTACATGCAAACCAATGTGATTGCACAACATACAATACCCGCATTAATACATACGAATAAATTTATCTGCTGCAATATGGATCGGTAAGATATTTATATGACGGCATTATATGGTTTACCGATAAATTGCCTACCACACAATATGTTATGTGGTTGATGGAGAGGGGGGTTCACACATATGATCCAAAACAGGGCCCGACAAATAATTAGCAACATTACGATTCCCTGCAGTTTGTGGCAAATAACATGACTTAAGGTCACATAACTAGTACTAGGAATTATCTGGTTTCTTGCATAAAGATATGAGTAACTTTTGCTGGGTGGATAGTCTAGTGTGTGCGATCCTGCGCTAGTATCGTTATTTGTATTGAATTGTTACGCAGCGCCATGGGAAGAAATGCCATCTTAGTTGAGAGTGTAAGGTATTGCCGCAACGGTCGTTCCGGACATATGCAATTTTGAACCCTGTAACTATTCGGAAGTATGAAGATGAAATATAATGAACTGATCTATAATTTTTCTGACGTAGATCCGGAAGTATTCCAAGTCTCGTTGACAGCATTTATTTCACACTTGACAGTCATAACTAGTATCACAATATGCATATCACTATCACTAAATTACTACGTGAATGTCGTATTAAACGCTACAGAATCCTAAATGCGACGCACTTGTACCAAGTATCAGTGCACTTGCATGACCCTACATGGTACCGTGATAATAAATATATGATCGGCCTACAAATGTGATTTACTGGTATAATCATCATACCAACTGCACCAACGAGTAAGGTTCAGATGACAGCTGCTATCGACCAGGCCCAATAATGATACTACTGAGATATCCGTCGCTCAAGAAATCCATCTGTCGCCAAGGATTGATATAAACAACACACGTACACATTATTTGTATAGTACGTTCAGTGGGTAAGGTCATTTGGAAACGCGAAGGTGTTAGCAGAGTCACCGACAAACGATCGGTCGTACTACGGATTGAGTTGAAAACTACGTTTGCTTCCGGCAGTAGTGAAGATTATTACGATCCTAATAAATGAAGTTCATGTGAATGAAGGTCTGCTTATATACACTCAGTTGAAAAACATATTACCCTGCGACCTTGCACTATGGAAACTAGAAGGACATAGTGACAAAGATGCTGTTACGGTCGGTAAGCGGTGTTCATATTATATTGACATCGGTTACCGACAATAAGCAAATTATTCTGCTAGTTGTCTTGTAATATGGGCTTGTGCTGCTGTCCTTCCCGAACATTATGTTTAGCATTGCAACAAATCAATTACAGACACGTGAGCTTTTGATGTACAGCCTTACGCCTTGTATGTACATTATAATGCAACATTACATACTAAGTAGCGTGAGATCACTTACCTGTTATTAAGTATTGGTTAATATTGGTTAAAGGTTCCGCGCCGGCTACGTAAATTGTCGCGGTGGCACCCATACATCCTGTCGGAACAAGAAGATCAAGCAAAATTGCACACTCAATCATATGAATTCAGCTAGCGTTCGACAGCATTGTATTTACACAGTGTTTATGTTAGAGCCAAGGTAATGGTAATGTTAACATTTAGGTGTAATGTCACTTTCAACAACGAGGTGATATCGCAAAGTTGATGGATGAGGATGATTGTGATGCTTAGATAGCTTCGCTTGAGTGTCAGTGCCCACTTGGCACGAACCCTTTGCCCAGAGCGGGCTGCAAAACCCGCGCCGCTTGGGCGAAGGTCCAGCACGGTACAATTGAGTACCGGGTCGGGTGCATCCCCTTTCGGAGATGGGACCGCCATTTAACTTGATCATCCGGGTCACGGGTTGGAGCTAAGGATCAAGTATAATGCACAAGCTTGATGTTTCGCTCTGCTTTATCTTCACCATGGTAAAGAGCACACGTGATCACCTGTTACTCAAGGACCAGTACTGAACAGGTCACTTTACAACCGAGGTATCCGCTAGTTGTTCCTTAACTCGACCATGAGCAGCATGGATATAGTACGTTTGTTGCATGACAGACTCAAAGGCTTTGCGTCTAATAGGATCAACGGGTTTCACTGTATTTGCTTGAATAAAGATATCACCGTTTTATCGAAACGGATACATTCCTTGGCTACTTGGTTGTCTACCGTTGTGTTGACATGCTGATGGTGCGATTTAGTAAGATAACCCATTTTTTTATGTTTCATCCGAACTGCACGCCAGATATTGGGATTGTCACAAACAAGTCATGTTCACAAGCGCTTAATCGTAAATGAATTCAGGGTAAAGCATCATTAACAAAATACTAAGTTAAAGGACAAAGTAACACGTAACGTTCCTGGTCAGTCGTTATGTTGTGAGATGAAGCAAATATAAGACATATGATACCTCCGCACAATTTCTACGTGTATTTGAATATATCTTTTGCGGACGCTATTTAACAACGATATCAACTCTGCCCTAAGTATATACATTGCACTCAAGCAGTGTCCTTTCATATACCACGGTGTCTTGTCAAGGCAAGACAGATATCAGCTGATTAAATGACCGAACAGGTGACTTTCTTGCCCTTTCAGACACACATGTCGATCACGCGTACATATATGTACATACGATGAAGTGATTACAATTAACATATGTATAACGTTGGAAATATTACTCTTATTGAGCAAAGTTGAGCCGCATGTTGCCATAGAGTACTTTGCGTTGACGTTGTTAGGATGGAAGTAAAAATAAAATTAGCGTAAAAAATCTTCGTAACAGTTCACTCGTGAACAGCCGTTTATTTAGAATTTACAAGACGCATCAATAATCCATTATTGTAATGATGTCTATGCGTAAAAACATATCCAATCATTTGATTGAGTATATTCATAATTGTTTTGCAGAAATGATCCGTAATTACACATTCAACCAATAGTATGGTTGCATGCCTGCGAAAAGAATCGAATCGAACCTTCCCCATGTCAGGGGCTATTTTCGATGTTCCTATATTAAATGATCATCATTGGAGTGAACGTATTCGTGTAACGGCGATAATATAGAGACCACACCTCCTCTCATCAAACCACCTTTTGCCCGCCGTTTGTAACAATCATAGCGTTAGGATTTGTCTTATTTTTTCATAATGACAAATTGTAAATTCTTTGATTGCGTTCTTTATTATCGCTCAAGACTTCATGCATGCGATTGTTAATGACCACACATATATGTCACAATGTTGTGTTGTCGCGTTCTTTATCATGTAGTTAAAATACTGCTAGTGTAAGAAGAAGCGGTCAAGAAGAAGAGTCTGAACGTACGACACATTTAATTCTAGAGGTAACTCCAACAAGACACAAAACTGTGAAAGTAGAGGTAGCGAATCATAATGTTACACACAATATCTTCATACAAATCGATGATAGGTCTGTGGATTGGCAAGACTAATTTTCAAAACAACGAGTGGTGATTATTGGGAAGCAAGAACGTTTCTATATGCATTTGCCGTATCGTGTGGAGTGAAGCTCTGAACACAATAAAGAAGACTAGGGTTTATAAGTACTTGAACTTTGTTATTTTACTCTAATTCGTCTGAAATTTTGGATGGAATGTTGTCTAAATGATGGAGAGAGATATTTCGAGCACGGAGGCAAGGATAGAACTCATTTTGAACTCGTTTATAAGTGATACCCTCGACGGCTTGGGCAAGCTATCCCAATGCTCATGGGACATGATTTAGCTTGGTTAGAGAGGGCTGGGAAGTCTCTCGGGCGTTAGAGTATGGAGTATGTATGAAGGGGTGAGGTAGCAGGTGACTCATATGTCACAATAGGCCGTTTCCCGGTGACCCGGAAGTAGTTCTTCCCGTTCCCCATCTTGTTGCTAAGGCCCGCCACCCGTAACAAGCTTTTCCTTTGCGATGCTGTATGAACAGTTTGTAGCGTACTGTAAATTATGTTTTGAATCTGTTTTTGCCGAATAATTAACGATCACATCGAACCAGAATGCACACGAAACATTGCTGCTGGGGTAGGTGCAACTCAGACAGTCGATATAGAGATCGTGAAAGAATGAATCGCGTGTCTTTCATTCCTTTTCCAAAGCTGCGCTCCAATCCATTGGGGGAAACGGTCCAACAGTTGAACATCCTAGCCTAATACCTGATACTTTCCAATCAGAAACTGAACTTCAGCACTTCATGCAAAAAAACAAAGGCCTGCGCCCAAAGAAAGATTCTGTGTTGATCCCCCATGTCTAAGCAGCAAAAACCTGGTGTGTGTAGCAAGAACCATGTAACCATATTAAAACATAAACAGGTTCTAAAGACTCAAATATATGCGCCATTGTTGTGAACATGAACCTCTTCGTTTGCACCGGGGTCACGTGCCTCGTTACGCCAGGTGCGTTGTTGCGCATGCGTGCATGCATAATTGGGGTTATAGGGAAATAGAGTATTGGATCGGGGAAGCTGGGGTGTATAATTGGAATCTGCTGCAGGGGGTTACTCCTTTGAACTGAGAGGGTAGGTTATGATGATGGGTGTGTTGTTTACGGTAATCCATCATTCGAGTGGGAATGCGCCTCATGTAAGCTTGTAAGCAGACTCTTTGAGTTACGTGATAGCCTCTCGGCACGCAAAATACTCGTTTGACGTCACTACTCCTCGCATGGGTCTCATTTACATCTACGCTGGATCATTTGTTTTAATTAATTATACCAACGTCATCTATCTGACAGTTCTACTTCACATCAATTTACTCATCGTTTTCATATCGAATGCTTCTTCAACAGCTTACACGTATATTAAAAAACCTCTACACACTAAAGCAATAATCATTGGTTGTTGTTCATAGAGGAAATATAACATCTAATTGACTGATGGTACAAAACGCAAAGGGCATTGCCTGGTGTACATAAGTGTCAGGAGATAAGGTTGCAAATGTTTTCAATTATGTATACAATTAAGTTTCCTTGATTTACATATCATAATACAAGTCGACTGAATCAGGGTAAACTAAGATCTCTGACTGTGGATCGCTTTCATCATATTTTGCTTGTCAGACTCCTCCCGAGCAAAGAAATAAAATATCTGCTCTGTTCAGTCTGTGTAATGCAGCAATCAATACTTTCAACCAATGGTATGCATGGGCCGATGAAGCCAAATATATTTGCCCTAACTATGTTTCATGCTTTGCAAACGCGTCACTTACTTCAGAATAAATCCTTGGAGACATTGTTAAAAGTATTTACTATGGCCATATTCGGTATACTTAATCTTCATAAACCTCTAACTATGGAACGATTAACGTGTCATATTCATTGATTTCACAAAACAAAAGACGTGTTCTTACTTTGCTTATTCCGACTTATCTCTAATAAACCCTGGAAGGGTCAAATTAAACGTAACATAACATATAATGCTTATTTATAGCGCCTGTTTCCAGGAAATAATCCTGCTCAAAGGTGCTTAAGCAGGCAGTTTATGGTTATAGCACTGAGTTTGGATTTAAATTCATCAAAATTCAATAAAGGGTATGCGTGATGTGTTATATGTTATCCCCGTTCTTTCCTTTTGCAACAAAGCGGTCGGCAGTATTTAGTGCGTGTTGCAGTATTGCGATAAGATATGAATGGGCTCCATACAGCAGCGAATGTAGGTTAGACACGTGGCAGCATTGCCTCTCCATGAATAATATCGAGCTTGTTTTAAACAAGAAAAATCTGCCGAACGTAATTCCGCATGGAGGTTTCTTTAGCTGCGAAAAGGCTTTTTGATATAGGATATGTTGTGCAAGGACGTTAATATGATTGGTGCCTTTAAAACGACTTGAATATGTTGATGGATACCAATGTCTGTCTTAAGGCAGACATACATATCTGTTCCATTAGGAGCAACACATTAGTACATACGTGTATGTGCTTTCCTGTTCATTGCATGACGTTTTAACGTCATCCAGTAGTTGCTGATAGCTTTATATATTCTTATGATTTCAAATAAGAAGGTCAAGCAATATTGAGGCGTAGTAAAGCAGAGTTACCATTACCCCATTTCATTGCCATAAATTAAATCATCATGGTCCGAAAAATCTCCCATAGTTTTATGCAGTTTGTGATGTAAACATTGCAAGAAAGACCATTGCCTAATGCGTTATAATTAGCGCAGTGCAGCACACCGCGTGCTCTACGAGAGCGAAGCACATTTATGCAATGTTTGTTTACATCCGAATTCTTACATGTCTCTTCTTGGTTGTAGGAATACTAACATGTACTTTGCAATTAGACCAGAAAAAGTTTACATGTCGTTGATACTATTTTGGGCATATACATCTTCCATCTTCTTAGGATGCCTTTTTTCAGGGTTGGTTCATTGCAGTTTCATTGAATTAAATATGGTGCTAGGACGTGATCAACGGTGCAATAAGAGCCCCTGATTCTAATGGTTCACGCGTAGTGCACATTTGTGACCTATATACGAGCGCATCATTTGTCGCAATATCCATGCATGCATTTATCGAAACTGTTACAAATTATAACCATTTAGTTAAACTCTTTTTTCTCATTGCACTCACTTGAAAATTTACTCAGCGTAATTAACCATGCTGCAATATCAACTTGGCATAACTTGCGCATATTTGGAATGTTTGTGGGATAGAAGTGTTTGTACTTTTGTACACAGGTGTAACGAATAGCGATTATCACTTTCAAAAACGACATGGATAGAGAAAAGGACATAATTTATCTTTGTAATCCAAAACGAGTAGAAGACATTGTTTGACTATGCTTTGTCCACGTTCATAAAACAACTCACAAACACTCGATGTTATTCATAGCAAAAGCTAGTATCTTTTACTTGTTGTGAATACATACTTGACCACTTCAACTTCGTGCTTATATTTGCATAATAACTATACGGACGAAAATGTAATGCGTACTGTAAGTTTACTATCCTTTTTTTATTAATAAAGCTCCCGGCGTACGTTTACTTCAAAACAAACTAATCGTGTATTATTTTTAATACACAACAAATGTATATTTGTTGTTTTTACTTGTCAATTGGGTTAACACACTTGATAGATGTCGTTCCCGCAATAGTGTGCAGATTAAGCACACTCTCTCTTTTGAGAATATACACACCAGTTGACGCGCATTATGAACACCAAATAGGTATATATTGAGAGAAAAATTACATTGTGGCATCTACAGATGCAGTTATTACAGCTTTCATAAACATCGAGGCACAAATTCCCATATGTTCATGACCGCGTGGTTCTACAGTTTCATGGAAGTGTCCTTTAACAAAATCCGATATATGTGTTAGAATAGAAAACACAGCGACAATACAACTGTTCAAATAACCATTCCTAACTCGTGTCAGGGACTTTATTCACCTAAACACTCAGAAATGACGACCTTGGCTAGCACTATCAACGGCTGTTAGGGGTGGAACTGCACCATCTTAAAAAAATATGTTTATAATGCTTCGAGAGGACAAAGTGCAATAAACATTATTAGGACGATCATACTGGTGGTGGGAATAATCTGCAAGTTAGTATTTCACACGACGATATATTATAAAATAATTTATATTCCTAATTAGGTAGCATCCAACCGATTTGTCTTAACCAAGCTGCTGTGTGTCTTATGCTAATCGACTAACGTAATCTTCTACTCACAACACATGCAGCACACCTAGTTTTCCAGATGAAAGTTCCTGATTTGAATATTTTATTGTGCGTTTATGAAGTATTTGTTCGCTGTAATTGCAGAATGTGTGGTTGTTTAGCGCAGCAAAGACTGCGATGAAACCAGTCAGTCCTTAAAACACGCTGCAAAGAGTCGATTGCCGCATAACGGTAAATAATAATTAGTGCAGTTTAAGCTACAATCTTTTCTTCGTTACATCATTCAATTTTAAAGCTTAAATTGTACCGTAAATATACATTCAAGTCGAAGCATATTGATGACTGTCAATGCAAATACGTTGATCTGGCTATTCCGTTTCGTGGAGCGTTTTGGGTGACGACGATAAATATGCAGGGTTATTTATCAATGATATTGAAAT
>CM067345.1:21356458-21438958 GCA_034190875.2 Urechis unicinctus | reverse complement strand
GCATGCTGGTCTTATTCTTGACATTTGACACATGCACGTTTCGTTTCAGTGACAACACGATTGAGCTCTAACCTTCTGCGAGATACTTAAACTGCTAATTCGGATCCTCTTTGTATAGAAATTCCGTTTACATAATAGGCGAAGACAGTAATTTCTCGCCGCATGTTTCCAGCATCTTGATGCCAACAGATAGAGTAGATGTTGCCAATGCTTACCCATTTGTTGTATACATTTATATTGCCTGGGTAGGCATATGAGATGTATTTAGTCAAATTATATAGCCTTGGTTCCTGTGCATTAACGGCTGCCAGTAGCCAAATCAACAAACATAGAATCCCTTTGTCTGCCTTAATGTAAATATCCAGATGGTACAGTATAGCTTATAAGTCATTTGATAAATGCGCGCCCTTCTTGTAAAAACAGCTTTCAATAACAAAAGACAAAATGGGTGTTGTTTTTGCAGTGATTCACGTTATTCTAGTTGCACTGAGTGTGATCAAGTTTACGAAAAAACATTTAGTTATTCTCCATCTATTTGCTTTTATCTTTGAAAAATACCGACTGATAGTCAAAATACTGACATCTTTATAAACATATGCGAAGACTAGAATAAACAACGATTCTCTTCCGGTTACATTCCGGTTTTTAGCATTCCTACTGCGGAATACAAGTACTCGGTGTGAGTCGATTTTCTCTTTTACGGAGGGCGTAGGCGGTCGTAAATGTAGTGAGATCACAACTGCGGAATCTTACCACAACAAAGAATCCCTCTGTAATATCGGCACTAATGGGTTTTTTACTTTACAATAGTTAACAATTGAGAAACATCCGCCCAAATTTGCCAACATCGACCAAAAAACTTATGCACTGCCTGGCTCCGGCAGATAGTCAAAATACGAATATTTTGATAAACATATGCAAAAATTTCATAAACAACGATTCTCGTCAAGTTACATTCACGTTTTTAGCATTGCTAATACCGAATACAAGTACTCAGTGTGAGTCGATTCTCTGTTTTACAGAAGCGTAGAACAGGCTCATGTTTCTGCCACAATGACTCACTTGGAAGTGTTGGCATTAATAGTTTTGTTACTTTACAATAGCTAGCTTTAGACTATCATGCGACTGATATTGCAAGCATCGCCTAAGCAACTTATGCAATGTTCCGTTCCGGCGAAAATAACCCAATTACATAGCAATGCATTTTAGTGAAAGAAATATAGTTGCAGATCACAACCAGCATAATGTGTCAGTGCCATTTTATTTACACATCGTGTAACTACCCTTTACCTTAAAAAAGTGACCGCCCCAAAAATTAGTAGATGATATCACATATGTCAGGAAACATTTGCATCCTCTAATATTCAGTATTGGCAGAAACCAGTCATGCGTATCGCTCTTATTTATTACTTCACTTCTTCTATTATTATCCTTTATCAAGACTCCATTAAAACCGTTGAGATAATCTACCTAAATTCAGACATGAATCGGTAAATATACCCCATTCACTTTAATTAGAGATACTATTAGTTGTCCTTATCTCAAATAGCAAATGGAATGTCTACAATCGCCGTTTTAACTAACATGTAACAGCTGATTGAAGCGCACACACATGTACCCACGGCTCTGTTGTACCCTTACACTGTTAACGTAAGACCTTTGATCGGAAAATCAATCCGTACTAGTCCATTCTAAAGGTTCAAATGCTGGAATTCTAGATAACTCATGGGAAAGTCACATTTTCCGAAGATTTGGCGCCATATTTGTTTCGGTACGCTTCGTTTGAAAGACTTGCTCGCTCGGCTGCTTGATGGGTCGTGATTGTTTTGTGAATGTGGCTGCTGAGACGGGGAAACATTTTGCTACACGTTGTTAGCTACTACTTTCGATGCAATGCTTGGAATGGGTCAGGGTTCGACACCAATGGTTGTCCGCTTACCGGGACAAGTGACTTGCCAAGTCAACTTATTCAACCGGACGAGTGATTTTTATGAGCCGGGCACACATTCTACAACACCCCGATTTGTTGTTTCACACTGAGTGGCACCGTTAATCACACAGTCGGCGAGAAAAGCAGACACACAACTGGTTCTTTTTAACTGACTGTATTACGTAAACATACTATCATGCAGCTGAGCGATTAAAGCGCTTGTTGTGGTGCCAATTTGAACTTGTGAGACGCCCCATTATTTAAGAAGACGTTCAATGTGTTCTCATTGGACGCAGACCACAACAATGTACATGACCACACATAAAACCGAGGGTGCGTATCACAAGCCAGTTTAATGAGCCAGACGCGCGCAACGAAGGTCAATCGGGTCCCAACCTTTGCGTTGATTGGTCACGAAGATTAACGAACGTGTCAAATGAATATTCGGACGCGCCAGTTTAAGACCTTGTCTTGTCGTAGACTCTAGGGCGAGAAGCGTAGCTGAACCCCTGGAGTCTGGGACGCAGACTAAGTGTCAACAGTGCACTTTTACGTGGATGCTGAAAGTAGGCGATAGGATCGAAGACTACTACCAAACCCGCATTGGCGTTTCAGAGTTGCACGCTTCTTGTAATACCATCGCAATACACAATATAAAGCATTTTTGGCGGCTATGAATACATCGACTTTTATCGTTGTTTTCGCCCTGCATTTCTATCAGGATGTTAGAAGAATTATGGTTGCATGAAATCATCCAATATCATTCTCTCACTTTCCTTCAAACTGTATTCACATAGGTAATATTATCTCTCCATTAACGGTCTTTGGTCGAACATTTGTATAACTGTGGATTTGCCGCAAATGAAAAGTTATTCATAATATTGCAAGAGTATATATTCGTCAATTTAATAAAGTAAAGCTTTAATATTCCATTAAATAAGAATTATAACGATGTTTGTAGTTACCTAATATGCATTGAATTATCCCTTTGAATAAGTTGCCATAATTGGGCCATTCAATAATATGCTATTGATAACTGACGTTCTGACTTCGTTCAACAACGAATGCAGCAGACAGTGTTGATATTATTCTCTTTTATTCACATTTTTACGAGCAAGCTACGCATTTTCTGTATGCAAAACGGACCCTTTTGTGTTTCAATACCAATTCGCTTTCTTAGCTGAGGTACATATCTATCCGAAGATCAAGAAATATTACGAGCACTAGCTTCAACACAGTACCAATTTTTTTGCGCGTGTGTTAATTCATATAACGTGTGATTACAGTTTGCAACTGACGTCAATATTGATCAATATCAATCAACCCTTTGAGCCTGTGCATAGTACCAAACACTTATCCCTTATGAAACAGCCCTTATCTTCAACCATTGCATAAAGAGACACATTGTGTATATTAGGGGTTTGTCAACAATTTGCACTGCGGCTCAAATTTATCTAACTACAATTGCTTTTGTTTTTGTTGAAATTGGCGAATTCTCTACGGAATATGATCGAAATAATACTGAGATACATTTGACAACAGAGAATGAATTACAATGTGGCGCCGCTGCGAAGAGTATTTTTATAATTGTAAAGAATATGTGTGCCGTTAGTGTTGTTCCCAATAAACGGTAAGGCTATGTAAATTTAGATGAGTAGCCCCTAGGAAGCATTGCTAATAGGGCTACGAAGTTAGTAAAACAAATGACCACGAGACACGACGAGCCTTGTACCCTTACGCCTCATAAAGCATGGATTCCCTACAAAGTGTATGACGTCAGAATTGCAGGTGTGACGTTTGACTTTGATTAATTTTCTCCATGCACACCCGCGGCAGACTCTCTTTTCCTCCATACATGCACACCAAGGTGATTGCACATCATGCAATACCCGTATTCGTATAGAATTCTTTACTAATGCCATGGGAAGAAATGCTATCTTAGTTCAGTGCGCCAGGTATTCCGCAACGGTCGTTCCGACCATATGCAACTTTGAACCCTGTAAATAGTATGAAGATGAAATATTAATGAACTGATCTATAATTTGTCTGACGTAGATCCGGAAGTATTCCAGATCTCGTTGACAGCATTTATTTCAGCGCCGGCTGCGTGAATTGTCGCGGTGGCACCCATACAGCCTGTCGGAACAAGAAGATCAAGCACAATTGCACACCCAATTATATGAATTCAGCTAGCGTTCGACAGCATGGTGTTTGTACCGTGTTTAGGTTAGAGCCAAGGTAATGCTAATGTTAACATTGGGATTTAAAGTCTCTTTCAACGACGAGGTGATATCGAGTTGATGGATGTTGATATCGAGTTGATGGATGAGGATGTGATGCTTAGATAGCTTCCCTTGAGTGTCAGAGCCCACCTGGCACTAACCCTTTGCCCAGACCGGGCTGCAAAACCCGCGCTGCTTGGGTGAAGGTGCAGCACGGTACAATGGAGCTACTGGGTCGGGTGCATCCCTTTCGGAGATAGGACCGCCCCTTAACTTGATCATTCGGGAGCTAAGGATCAAGTATAATGCACAAGCTTGATGTTTCGCTCTACTTTATCCTCAACTTGGTAAAGAGCACACGTGATCACTTGTTAATCAAGGACCAGTACTGAACAGGTCACTTTACAACCGAGGTATCCGCTAGTTGTTCCATAACTCGACCATGAGCAGCATGGATATAGTACGTTTGTTGCATGGCAGACTCAAAGGCTTTGCGTCTTATAGGCTAAACGGCTTTTACTGCATGTCATGTTCACAAGCGTTTAATCGTAAAATAATTCAGGAAAGAGCATCATTAACAAAAGACTAAGTTAAAGGACAAAGTAACACGTAACGTATAGGATATATGTTACCTCCAGGCTCCGCACAATTTCTACATGTATTTGAATATATCTTTTGCGGACGCTATTTAACAACGTTTTCAACTCTGCCCTAAATATATATATATTGCACTAAAGCAGTGTCCTTTCATATACCACGGCGAGACAAAAATCAGCTGATTAAATGACTCGATGTGTAGCCTTGTCTTGTCACAACTTAAGGCCTCAACGAAATGTGGACAGCATATTATGCATGGCAATCGCATCATTTGAAGAGAGCGACATACCTTACTTTCTTGTAAAATTAATTGCATACACTTTTGAGCATGTAAAACAAACTTGCGTAATTGTTCTGGCATGCAGCTACATGGCCAACGTCGAATGAACGTGGACATAATCTATGGTGGATGTTCATGCCCCTTGGCAACCTCTCGGTTCACCGAAGACCATCTTTTCGATATATGAGGCTGGCATATGTGCTTTACCTGAAACACAGCAACTGCCTTACAATTGTTACCTAATGATCCTCAACGAATTATGTATGATGGGGCAGAACTCTCATTTGTTCTATGTTCTTAGGAATGTGGGTGTCAAGAGAAACCTGATAAAGCGAATGTTATTGCATAGATAATATGACCCCTTAGGCATAAATACAACCGCTCAAAGGTTTCGTTCATCTACCCCAACGCTTTGTCCCCATTAAAGTAGCAGACATATTCGTGGGTGTTTTGTGTTCTTATCTACTCTCAGACTTACTGGTAAAGTGCATGCTGGCAAATACCACATCAAAATCATTGTTAATTCTGCCATCCAAGAGAAAATTAAGGAACAACGCTGATTCATGATAAGAAACCACCAGCCTTCTGCACCAAGCCTGTATAAATCAGCGTGTTCATAATCTAGCAATGTTATTAAGTATGTAACAATTCTACATGCTGATCATTCGCAACAATTCAAAGTAGACAACGTTTTGTGGGAAACTGTAGCGTTTACAATCGGTGAACAATTGTGAACAAACATTGTGCTTTTTAGCTGAATACCTTATCGAATATCATTTTTGGTTGTAGCCGTTATATATTGCAGTGTATATATCAGTTACATGGCGTGTCTTATTCTTACCCCAAAATTCTTCAGTCAGCCGTATCGCTGAATTTCCAGAGATTCTTTTGAAGCCCAACAAATTACTTTTGAAAATATCACACGAGGCTTTATATGCAAGGCATTCAGTGCTGTAGTATAAATGCATAAGTACACCAGGAGCAGAAATTATTAAGCAATCAGCGTCTACTGTGTCAGATATAACAAAAATGTTTTCGATTGCTTTATAGATTAATTTGTAAAACGAGGCAAGTGTTGCATATGCATAAGCTATCACATACATTGTCATTGGCATTATTATTTCCTGCCATAGATAATACAATATTATAGTTGTGTTTGATTGATCTAATCAAGCAATAAGCATGACAATCCAATAGATATAAAGCAACACATCTCTATATTGAATACGTGCTCTATTGAATACGTTGCCATGTCTCTCTCGTCTAATTGGACACCTGTAAACGCGCATCGGTCAAACAATCATTACTATGGACATTAATGCTTCATATTCATCCTCCATTTTGTTTCTATAACCTCGTTGCTCAGTTTTCCTCTTTATTAACCTCAGATACAACCGCGATATGTTCGGGCACATAACGGAAATCTATGAACAATGGTTATTTCTTGAATATATAGCATTTATTTTACCTATTATCGTTTCCTCACATGAATATATGAGTAAACAATTAATGCGAGATAAACACTGTAGGTGCGATGTATTATTGACATGTTGATGATAATCTACTCCGCTATTACAGGTGGGAGAGGAAACAATCAATCATTGTCAGATTTAACATTAAACACTACTCTCACATATTGGCAGTTATTAGAGCATGTGAACATAACTATTCTCTTGGGTAATCATCAAATCACTATTAGAACACACTTGTAGTGTCTCGTCATATTACTCAGCTCTTGGTGTGGCATCGTATATTTATTCCGGTTTCATATGTACGTGTTAATAACACGCGTTTGCAATATCTGCTTTAAATACCATATAAATCCAATAAACCCTTTGCTTGTATTGTACAACAGGTCACCGGAATAGTTGTCTAAGCCTGAGGGATTCGCGTTTGCAGAATACAACAACCAACTAATTACAGTTGTACCTCATAGGGAACAATCCTGGTTAACAGCAGGTGCACATGAATGAGGCATATTAAAACAAAACCAATTATTGATTGAGGTTAAATTTTATGTCAAAATGTCACGACACTGAAATATACAATCCATATTTTCGTGTGATGTCCATATTTCAAAATGACATAGTAACCCATCAGCCAGATATTTATTAGCAAAGACGGCATTATGGTAGGTCAAACCCCACTACAAGCTCTGCCGGCCATTCAAGCAATAATATTGCCCAATTGACACAAACCCATTTCTCAGACCAGGTTGCAAAACCCTCGCTATTACTATGTATGTATGTATGTATGTATGTATGTATGTATGTATGTATGTATGTATGTATGTATGTATGTATGTATGTATGTATGTATGTATGTATGTGTATGTATGTATGTATGTATGTATGTATGTATGTATGTATGTATGTATGTGTATGTATGTATGTATGTGTATGTATGTCCTGTATGTATGTATGTCCTGTATGTATGTATGTATGTATGTATGTATGTATGTATGTATGTATGTATGTATGTATGTATGTATGTATGTATGTATGTATGTATGTATGTATGTATGTATGTATGTATGTATGTATGTATGTATATGTATGTATGTATGTATATGTATGTATGTCTGTCTGTATGTATGTATGTATGTATGTATGTATGTATGTGTCTGTATGTATGTATGTATGTATGTATGTATGTATGTCTGTATGTATGTATGTATGTCTGTATGTATGTATGTATGTATGTATGTATGTATGCACTGTATGTATGTATGTAAGCCGGTCGGGTGCACCCCCTTTCAGATATGGGACCTACTTTTAACATGACCCACCGAGTCCAGGGGAACCATTCAAGTTTCCATACCATGGAATCGATTCAAACCATGTGGGTCGAAACGGGACGCAGTTAATCACTTCACAGCCGTAATTGGCTCACGAGTATATGCTTGTTAATAATGATGCACACAATGTTCAAACATAAATGGCGCTCTTCAGCTTTCGCCTCTACACATCTTTTGTTATGCAAGAATATTCAAGTATTGGACTATTACATCAACAATGCATATGCCTTGTATCTTAAAAAATACCGTTTATTATTCCAACAGACTGATAAACTACCGAACAGGAAATGCTCAAGAAGCAATATATATAAGATGTACGTATGTCCAGGCAGCTCCTCAATTGGTTAAACAACGATTCTGTAGCTAATACTGCCATAGTGTGATAACAAAAGATCGTGAGAGCTCATTTAATACTTTAACAGGTCGTTTAAGACAAATCAAGCATGCAATTTATTTAAATACCTTTGCTGAAGACATGCAAATTAGTTTGTTGGGTCTAGGCGCTTTGCCATTTCAATGTAATTTATACTCCGATACACAATAGTTGGCAAACAGTGTCTTGTTAAGTATGAAAATTACCATCCCTTTGGGAATATTCCCAAAAATAAGAAAGCTGTAATACAAATGAAATCTTTTTAACCCTAACAGAGAGACTGACGCAGTTGACAATGTTCTATATTATAAATACGACCCATCAACACAGGAACATTTCTCTGCATCACTACTTAAAACCAGTTGCAACCATTTACTACTGTACCGAGGTCACGCCAATGGCCAACAAAGGTATTAAGATTTACTAAAAGACTGATGCGACGGCTGTATTGCTCCAGCATATTATTATTGCTCTCCAATTGGCCGAATGTATCGACGGCGCTGTCTTTCGTCTTGATGATGATAGCCCTGATATCTACAATATCTTTTTGCAGCTGTCTACATATTGTCGTCTGGTGGGTTTGTATGGCTGTTTGGTCCGTGAGGGCTGTCAGGGGTGCTTTTGTGAACTCATCGTTCGAGTCAAGCTTCGTGACTATCTGATCATTCAGAATCATAGGCCGAGACGTCGGCGAGTGTATTCGCGTCACTCCTGCTGTTGTTGATTACTGGCATGTAACTTAATCCTTTCTGCGTTTTTTTAGACAACACAGCCTTTTAACAGCATTATGTTTCCCAATGTTTATTTTATGAAAAAAATGTAGTATGTTATGTATTATGTATGTAATGGTATGTATGTATGTATGTATGTATGTCTGTATGTAGTATGCGTTTGTATGGAATGTTTGTATTTCATGAGTATTGTATGTAAGTCCCATCCTAGTACATGTATGTAAGATTATGTATGCTATGACAGTCATGTTGCCCCCATCTATGCATCGTATGTATGTATGTTTGTATGTACATATGATGTGTATGTATGTATGTATGTATGTAGTGTATGACATGTCTGTATGTATGTATGTATGTATGTATGTATGTATGTATGTATGTATGTATGTATGTATGTATGTATGTATGTATGTATGTATGTATGTATGTATGTATGTAAGCACTGCCGGGTCGGGTGCACCCCCTTTCAGATATGGGACCTACTTTTAACATGACCCACCGAGTCCAGGGGAACCATTCAAGTTTCCATACCATGGAATCGATTCAAACCATGTGGGTCGAAACGGGACGCAGTTAATCACTTCACAGCCGTAATTGGCTCACGAGTATATGCTTGTTAATAATGATGCACACAATGTTCAAACATAAATGGCGCTCTTCAGCTTTCGCCTCTACACATCTTTTGTTATGCAAGAATATTCAAGTATTGGACTATTACATCAACAATGCATATGCCTTGTATCTTAAAAAATACCGTTTATTATTCCAACAGACTGATAAACTACCGAACAGGAAATGCTCAAGAAGCAATATATATAAGATGTACGTATGTCCAGGCAGCTCCTCAATTGGTTAAACAACGATTCTGTAGCTAATACTGCCATAGTGTGATAACAAAAGATCGTGAGAGCTCATTTAATACTTTAACAGGTCGTTTAAGACAAATCAAGCATGCAATTTATTTAAATACCTTTGCTGAAGACATGCAAATTAGTTTGTTGGGTCTAAGCGCTTTGCCATTTCAATGTAATTTATACTCTCCGATACACAATAGTTGGCAAACAGTGTCTTGTTAAGTATGAAAATTACCATCCCTTTGGGAATATTCCCAAAAATAAGAAAGCTGTAATACAAATGAAATCTTTTTAACCCTAACAGAGAGACTGACGCAGTTGACAATGTTCTATATTATAAATACGACCCATCAACACACAGGAACATTTCTCTGCTGCATCACTACTTAAAACCAGTTGCAACCATTTACTACCGTACCGAGGTCACGCCAATGGCCAACAAAGGTATTAAGATTTACTAAAAGACTGATGCGACGGCTGTATTGCTCCAGCATATTATTGCTCTCCAATTGGCCGAATGTATCGACGGCGCTGTCTTTCGTCTTGATGATGATAGCCCTGATATCTACAATATCTTTTTGCAGCTGTCTACATATTGTCGTCTGGTGGGTTTGTATGGCTGTTTGGTCCGTGAGGGCTGTCAGGGGTGCTTTTGTGAACTCATCGTTCGAGTCAAGCTTCGTGACTATCTGATCATTCAGAATCATAGGCCGAGACGTCGGCGAGTGTATTCGCGTCACTCCTGCTGTTGTTGATTACTGGCATGTAACTTAATTCTTTCTGCGTTTTTTTAGACAACACAGCCTTTTAACAGCATTATGTTTCCCAATGTTTATTTTATGAAAAACGATCGTGGATATTTTGATTCACCTCTGATGATGAAATTGTTATTGCGTTATTATTATAAACGCGTTAGGTGTACAGAAAGTGCCCTTATTGCGTTAGGGAATTGAGATGGACAACAGTTGCCAACCCTCGCTATTACTATGTATGTATGTATGTATGTATGTATGTATGTATGTATGTATGTATGTATGTATGTATGTATGTATGTATGTATGTATGTATGTATGTATGTATGTATGTATGTATGTATGTATGTATGTATGTATGTATGTATGTATGTATGTATGTATGTATGTATGTATGTATGTATGTATGTATGTATGTATGTATGTATGTATGTATGTATGTATGTATGTATGTATGTATGTATGTATGTATGTATGTATGTATGTATGTATGTATGTATGTATGTATGTATGTATGTATGTATGTATGTATGTATGTATGTATGTATGTATGTATGTATGTATGTATGTATGTATGTATGTCTGTCTGTATGTATGTCTGTCTTGTGTATGTATGTATGTATGTATGTATGTATGTATGTATGTATGTATGTATGTTGTATGTATGTATGTATGTATGTATGTATGTATGTATGTATGTATGTATGTATGTATGTATGTATGTATGTATGTATGTATGTATGTATGTATGTATGTATGTATGTATGCATGTATGCATGCATGCATGCATGCATGCATGCATGCATGCATGTATGTATGTATGTATGTATGTATGTATGTATGTATGTATGTATGTATGTATGTATGTATGTATGTATGTATGTATGCATGTATGCATGTATGCATGTATGTATGTATGTATGTATGTATGTATGTATGTATGTATGTATGTATGTATGTATGTATGTATGTATGTATGTATGTATGTATGTATGTATGTATGTATGTATGTATGTATGTATGTTTGTATGTATGTATATATGTATGGATGTATATAGCATCTAGTGTTTGATGGAGATTATTGCTCCAAAACGTTGCCAACAATGTTTGGCAAAGCAATTAAACAGCCGAACAGGTGACTGTCTTGCTCTTTCAGACACACATGTCGATTACGCGTACGCATATGTACATGCGATTTAGTGAATACAATTTACATATGTATAACTTTGGCAATAATACTCTTATTGAGCAAAGTTGACGACATTCTAGCCGCATGTTGCAGTGGAGTCGTTAGCGTTGACGCTGTTGGGATGGAAGTAAAAATAAAATTAGCGTAAACAATCTCCTATTCTTAACAGTTCATTCGTGAACAGCATATAGGCTTGCATTGAGATTTTTGCATCTCTGGGTTCATTGTTAAAGACTACTTATTCCATGAATGTGTGGAACGCTTGCCGTTTATTTAGAATTTACAAGACGCATCAATAATCCATTATTGTAATGATGTCAATGCGTAAAAACATATCCAATCATTTGATTGAGTATATTTAATTGTTTTGCAGAAATGATCCGTAATTACACATTCAACCATAGTATTGCATGCCTGCGAAAAGAATGGAATAGAACCTTCCCCATGTCAGGGGCTATTTTCGATGTTCCTATATTAAATGGTCATCATTGGAGTGAACGTATTCGTGTAACGGTGATAATATAGAGACCAACCTCCTCTCATCCAACCACCTTT
This sequence comes from Urechis unicinctus, assembly GCA_034190875.2. Lineage (NCBI taxonomy): Eukaryota > Metazoa > Annelida > Polychaeta > Xenopneusta > Urechidae > Urechis > Urechis unicinctus. The sequence continues at coordinate 21,426,678 of CM067345.1, read as the reverse complement.
TGCCCGCCGTTTGTAACAATCATAGCGTTAGGATTTGTCTTATTTGTTTCATAAGGACAAATTGTAAATTCTTTGATTGCGTTCTTTATTATCGCTCAAGACTACATGCATGCGATTGTTAATGACCACACATGTATGTCACAATATCTTCATACAAATCGATGATAGGTCTGTGGATTGGCAGGACTAATTTTCAAAACAACTAGTGGTGATTATTGGGTAGCAAGAACGTTTCTAAATGCATTTGCCGTATCGTGTGGGGTGAAGCGCTGAACACAATACGTTCTTGAGATAAAGAAGGAAGACTAGGGTTTATAAGTACTTGAACTTTGTTATTTTACGCTAATTCCTCTGGAATTTTGGATGGAATGTTGTCTAAATGATGGAGAGAGATATTTTGAGCTCGGATGCAATGGTATAACTCATTTTGAACTCGTTCAAAAGGGATACCCTCAACGGCATGGGCAAGCTATCCCAATGCTCATGGGACATGATTTAGCCTGGTTAGAGAGGGCTGGGAAGTCTCTCGGGCGTTAGAGTATGGAGTATGTATGAAGGGGTGAGGTAGCAGGTGATTCATATATCACAATATGCCGTTTCCCGGTGACCCGGAAGTAGTTCTTCCCGTACCCCGTAACAAGCTTTTCCTTAGCGACGCTGCATGAACAGTTTAAAGCGTACCGTAAATTATGTTTTGAATCTCTTTTTGCTGCATAATTAACGATCACATCGAACCAGAATGGTAGGTGCAACTCAGACAGCTTGGGTGACTAGGGTCAAAGACATCAACTTGTTTACCAAGTGATGACTCTAGTGTGGTTCTATACCTTGAACAGATACAAAAATGATAGTAGAAATTACTCATGGACTTAATAATCCTAACTGAAAACTTTAGCCTGGGATAAATACAGCTAATGTTATCTCATATGAACCAAAATATTTGTCTCACCTCGCACTTCTAATTGCCATATCCAGTACTGGCACAGAACAGTCATGCTGTCTTGAATGTCTCTGGTGGACCACATGGCCATCAGCAAAAAGTCAATAGTCTTCGAAAGACTTGTAGCGTTTCACTTTCCTTTTGTCAAAGTCAGAGCGCGATGCTATCAAATAGTTGAAAATATCGTAGAGATGCTATCAAATAGTTGAAAATATCGTAGAGAGTAATCTCCGGATTACCACAGAAAAGTCAGCGGAGAACTGAAAACTAAACTCCGTGCACGGGGGCAATACCAATTTCGCACGACTACAGTCAGGATCACAGAGCAAATTAAGTCCAAGTTTAACTCGATCTTGACGTCGGTAATCCGTCGTTGTAACCCCTCTATCCTTCAAAAAACAGTTGTTCGACTTTCCAACTTCTGTAGGGGGTTACTCCTTTGAACTGATGATGACTGAGAGGGTAGGTTATGATGATGGGTGGGTTGTTTACGGTCATCCATCATTCGAGTGGGAATGCGCCTCATGTCAGCTTGTAAGCCAACTCCTTAAGTTACGTGATAGCCTTTCGGCACGCAAAATACTCGTTTGACGTCACTACTCTTCGTGGAAATCTACGCTGGATCATTTGTTTTAATTAATTATACCAACGTCATCTGTCTGGAAGTTCTACTTCACATCAATTTACTCATCGTTTTCATATCGACTGCTGCTTCAACAGCTTACACGTATATTAAAAAACCTCTACATACTAAAGCAACAATCATTGGTTGTTGTTCATAGAGGAAATATAGCATCTAATTGACTGATGGTACAAAACGCAACGGGCATTGTCTGGTTTACATAAGCGCCAGGAGATAACTTTGCAAATGTTTTCAATTATGTATACAATTAAGTTTCCTTGATTTACATATAATAATACATGTCGACTGAATCAGGGTAAACTAAGAACTCTGACTGTGGATCGCTTTCATCATATTTTGCCTGTCACACTCCTCCCGAGCAAAGAAATAAAATATCTGCTTTATTCAGTCTGTGTAATGCAGCAAGCAATATTTTCAACCAATGGTATGCATGGGCCGATGAAGCTAAATAGATTTGCCCTAACTATGTTTCATGCTTTGCAAACGCGTCACAAATCCTTGGAGACATTGTTAAAAGTATGTACTATGGCTATATTCGGTATACTTAATCTTCATACATCTCTAACTGTGGAACGATTTACGTGTCATATTCATTGATTTCACAAAACAAAAGACGTATTCTTACTTTGCTTATTCCGACTTATCTCTAATAAACAATGGAAGGGTCAAATTATACGTATGTGCCATTACTAACATAACATATAATGCTTTTTTATAGCGCCTTTTTGCAGGAAATAATCCTGCTCAAAGACGCTTACATGTCTCTTCATGGTTGTAGGAATACTAACCTGTACTTTGCAATTAGACCAGAAAAAGTTTACATGTCGTTGATACTATTTTGGGCATATACATCTTAGGATGCCTTTTTTCAGAGTTGGTTCATTGCAGTTTCATTGAATTGAACATGGTGCTAGGACGTGATCAACGGTGCAATAAGAGCCCCTGATTCTAATGGTTCACGAGTAGTGCACATTTGTGACCTATATACGAGCGCATCACTTGTCACAATATCCATGCATGTATTTATCGAAAATGTTACAAGTTATAACCATTTGGCTAAACTTTGTTTTTTTCCATTGCACCCACTCGAAACGTTACTCAGCGTAATTTACCATGCTGCAATATTTGGAATGTTTGTGGGATAGAAGTGTTTGTACTTTTGATACAGAGGTTTACGAATATCGATTTCAAAAACGACATGGATAAGGAAAAGGACATAATTTATTTATGTAAACAAAAACGAGTAAAAGACATTTTTTGACGATGCTTTGTCCATGTTCATAAGACAACTCACAAACACTCGGCGTTATTCATAGCAAAAGCTAGTATCTTTTACTTGTTGTGAATACATAATCAATTTGCATCAGTGACCACTTCAGCTTCGTGTTTATATTTGCTTCTTGATAATCCTACAGGAATACCATAATAACTATAGGAACGAAAGTGTTACGCGTACTGTAGGTTTACTATCCATTTATCAATAAAGCTCTCGGCGTACGTTTACTTCAAAACAAACTAATCGTGTATTATTTTTAATACACAAAAAATGTATGTTTTTTGTTTTACTTGTCACTTGAGTTAACACGTTTGATAGTTGTCTTTGCCGCAATAGTGTGCAGATTAAGCACATTCTCTCTTTTGAGGATATACACACCAGTTGACGCGCATTATGAACACCAAATAGGTATATATAGGTATAGGTATATAAATTACATCGTGGCATCTACAGATGCAGTTATTACAGCCTTTATTAACATCGAGGGACAAATTCCCATATGTTCATGACCGCGTGGTTCTACAGTTTCATGGAAGTGTCCTTTAAAAATATCCGATACTGTGTGTTAAAATAGAAAACACAGCGACAATGCAGTTGTTCAAATAGCCATTCCAAACTCGTGTCAGGGACTATATTCACCTATACACTCAGCAGTGACGACCTTGGCTAGCACTACCAGCGGCTGTTAGGGGTGGAACGACACTATTTTAAAAATATGTTTATTACGCCTCGAGAGGACAAGGTGCAATAAACATTAATTGGACGATCATTCTGGTTGTGGGCAAAATCTGCAAGTTTGTATTTCACACAACAACATATTATAGAATAAATTATATTTCGCATTAGGTAGCATCCAACCGATTTGTCTTAACAAAGCTGCTGTGTGTCTTATGCTAATCGACTTACTTAACCTTCTACTCATAACACATGCAGCACAACTAGTTTTCCAGATGAAAGTTCCTGATTTGAAGATTGTTTTGTGCGTTTATGTCGCTGTAATTGCAGAATGTGTGGTTGTTTAGCGCAACAAAGACTGCGATGTTACTAGTCCTTAAAACACGCTGCAATGAGGCGATTGCTGCATAACGGTAAATATTGATTAGTGCAGTTTAAGCTACAATCTTTTCTTTGTTACACCTTTCTATTTAAAGCTTGTACCGTAAACATATATCCATGTTGAAGCATATTGATGACTGTCAATGCAAATACGTTGATCTGGCGATTTCGTTTCTCTCCCGTTTGCACCACTAGCCCTAACGTAGAATGTTTGCTGCTCGGGGTAGTGTTTCTATTCGACGAAGTGTCACGATTAATGAATCCAGCAATTTAGAGAAATATCAAATATTGCTTATTGTATATACATATGTGCAACACAACAGCGATCCTTTTTTGCCGCATACTTCCTAACCTTTACTTTGTACCGGGAGATATGCAGGGTTATTGATCAATGATATTGAAATACATATAATGCAGAAGACAAGAAGTACGTTCCCGTTTGATGAAGCTCCAATCAGCCACTCAGTAATTAAGAATTCTTTGAAAAAATGAAATAATTTGGTTGGAAAGGGAAGCTATTTAAGATTTGTAGCTTCCTTCCGCTAATTGTTTTTTCGAATCAACCATCTGTAAATATATATCGGACACGTGACATATGATAACGCTATAATTGCTCACAAGCAGATATATCCTTTATTGATAATTTTGGATTATTTGTACACGATTGATTTTGCAGCAGGTTTTACGATGATTGAGAGTTGTCTCATTAGTGACGTTTTGTTATGCTAAGTTGCGAGAGTGTTTTGTCAGCGGTGTGTAAAGTAATTTGACAGTTCGTGCAGAGTAGAGTTGGCACGCTAGGCAATTAGAGGGATTCGCGTGATGTCTCCTACTTGATTCCGTGTATTCTTTGAACAAACATTTTCTGGGATCAACGACATGCACCATATTAACACAAAATATGCCTATTATGTTAGCGTTGAAATAAGTTATTAATGTATTACAAGTTACTATTAATACGCATAATGGGTTTAGACAAAGATTACAGCAAAAAGTCATTCCGTTGAAATAGAGAACCGCCATTGGCAAACGTCATTAGATGAAAAACAGGAATGCTGACTAATGAGTATAAATGCTGCTTTTCTGTTGTTCACTGTTTTCCAAAGCTTCCGTCAGAGTTCTTTGTCCGCGGTAATGAGTTTGCTACAACAAAACAACAACATAATGTTAATTACTTTTCTTCAAGATTGATGTTACGCAGTGGGTCGAAAAATATAGCTAATATTTCGATCAACCACTGCGTAATTGGATAAAGCTTTTATGTCCTCGATACCCTTTCAATATATCAGTGAGTACAGCTTTCCAACAAAAGCAAATATAATACATGTCAGCATTTCTCCAATACCAATGAACGTAAATCAGTTGTGTTGGTGCTGTTTACTTGGTACCCACTTATGAAATGGATTCAGCTGAGGCCGAGGTCAAATGCATGGTCGAAACTCTAAAATGACAACAATCCCATAACAGTATACCACGCTTATTATCGCCTTACTGACTCGGTAGCCGTGTATTGGTGTACAGTGTCTCTTGTGTAGACTTTGCTGAATCGATCGTTGAGAAGAATGGGCTTCTTCTATTCTTCTAATCCAGAACAACAGTACGGATATGCTGCGCTATGCATACATGAATTATTTCACTGCGGGGTGAGATACCAATATTATTTCATACAAAAAAATGCAAAAACTTAAGTGGTACACGAGGAAGTCCTCACTCGAGAATCTGGCTCTTTATGTACGTTAGCAACGCAAAATAACGGATTGAAGAGTGAGAGTACTTTGAAATCAGCTGACTTACTTTCTTCGCAATAGTTCCTGAATCTTAATGCACTGCAGTCACTTTTAATGTTGTGTGATAACAGAATGATTATGAATAAAATCTGTGTTTTATATTTTCATATCCATGTTACTGTTAAATTCTTCCTTAAAAGCTTAACATCCCTATTTTGTAGGTGTTGTCATGGCAACCTGGTCGATTGCCCGGTTTAATCGTGATGACAATTGCGTCGTAAAATGGCTTATTATTCTATTGCGATTAACCAACACGAGGCAATGGAGCTTGACAATCATTTCGACTTCGTTGTCTTAATTGTAACATCTTGCGTTGCCACGATACACAACGTTGAGAGTAAGAACAACGCATTTCACTTGTCCGGTGCGCTTTGCAATCGAGAGATTTAAGGACGTCGGGTTACACATAGTAGGGAACACATAGGTTTTTTTTAAACCTTGTTGCTGTAGTATTGTACATTTTGAGCATTCATTCAATACTGACATTTTCTTCTCAAGCTAACAATCCTACATGCTTTACATATTATGTTTTTACTGAATCTGGGTCAACATTGGTTTATCAGTGGTACACGACTGCCAAGCTTGGCGCAGGCTGCTTGCTATTGAATTATGATATGTATTATTCAGTGCTGGTGTAATGAGAGCATTGATAAAAGAAAGAACTTGGAATTTATACAGCTCGGAGCGCAGTAAACTACGCAATGGAAAACGTTTCACTGTCGAACAATCGTCTGCCTAATACTGCCGTCACACCGGACTGGCGTCCTTACCGCGTCCTAAACTGTCATATTTTGGAGAACGCTGATGGTCGCATTGAGAACGCCAATGATTTTTCTAAAATAAATCCAGATTTCGGTCAGCCGTCACACCGGAGTTCTGCGCTCTGCGATCTGTGTATGTACACGGCGTTCCCAACACGACCTTACCACGTTCTTACTGCGTCCTTGGAGTTTCTATTGAGTTTACACGGCGTCACTGCGACGTCCATACGGCGTTCAGCGGCGAACCCACTGCGACCCCACTGCGTTCTTAGCGTTTCTACCACGACCTTACCGCGTGCATGGCGTTCCCACGGCGACTGCAGGGCGACCCAACGGCGTCCTCGCTGCGAGTATAAAACTCCACTGTTCTTTCGGAAAGCTTCATTCATTATTATTCGAATTTCATGCTGGATTACATGTCACCAGACGCTAGGTGGCGTAGAGTGACTGCCAGCTTCGTCCCTGGGTTGATGGCTTTCCTGTAGTTTGTATCCTGCTTGGTGATTCGTGGGCCAAGCCTGGTGAGCAGCTCATCAAACATTTCTGGTTGAACCCTAAGGAAATTCTGGAACGATGCCGGATCTTCTCGCCTCAGCTCAGGCATGAGGCGGTTGAAGTGGCCAAACTGTTCTCTTCGGACATCACCGAGCCATGGTCTAATCCAGCATCTTCTTAACCTTGCCCTTCTTCTCCTTCGCCGTCTGATCAGTTTTACAGCTATGACATGATCATCTGCCTGCTGCTGCTGGACAATAAGTATATGTTGCAGTGCGAGCAAGTTCATCATTTATTCGGCCCTAATGATGGTGAGTACGAGAAATACACTGATAAAGATAGGATGAAATATTGGGTTTTATAGCTCTTCGAGGGCGAACAGTAGGAACGCGCTGGGAACGAACTCCGTAGAAACGCAATAGTCGTAGTAGGCACCCCGTAGAAACGCCATTAACGCATTTACATGGCGACTCTACCACGTCTGTACTACGTTCCTTTTGCGTTGTTCGGGTTCCTACTGCGATGCTACGGCGACCATGGCGACCTCAGGGCGATCCCACGGCGTCCTGAGCCAGGACGCGCTCAGGACGCCGAACCTCGGCGTTTACTTTGAACATGTCCAAAGTAAACGCCGTCGCTCCGACCTTCGGCGTCCTTGGGGTCCCCACGGCGTCTTGATGCGTTCTCACCACGACCCTACGGCGTCCATGGCGTCCCTTCACGTCCTGGGTCGCCGTAGGGACGCAGTAAAGACGCCAGTCCGGTGTGACGGCAGTATCAAGGCTATATAAAGATAGAGTGTTTCTACCATGGGTTGTACTGAAATAATTGATGTCAAACAAAGCCGTTGTTGGATCGTATATTATGTATCAGTGGAAGCCTGTATTCATTAGCGGTTTGACGTTTATCCTAATCATGCATCGTTTTTCATTATTCCGTACAGGATTCACACCAACGATGATCGGGTCACAAACTTATACTCCCACGTTTCAAGTGTCAAATATACCTCACATGCATTAAAGAAGCTCGTGTACTTGCGTCATTTCTGTAGTGCTAATCGAGCATCGTAGAATGACCGGCGATTCGCAACATTCTCTGTTGATCATGTCTGTTAGGCCCCCATCAAATCTTCTTTCTCTGTCAGTAAGCCAGAATGAGTAAAAAAGAACATGATTTACTTCAGCAGCACGGAATATAACAGTTGACTATGTTTCAGTTCTATAGGTTTATGTGAATGATGTGTCTTCTTAATTATGACATTACTGGCATTAATATCGACATAAGCAAGTCAAAACAACAGATACAACTGTTTGGGCGAAAGAGATTCTAACCAGCGCGATTCACTTTCAAGATTAACTACCAAATATTTACTGAATTCACCATTAACCATCAAGAGAGCACCAACCGTTCGTTTTGCTTTTGCCTCACATCACCATTTGGTCATTGTCGCACAGAGGTCACATGTCGCCATATCTCAAATGCTCATTGCCAATATTGGTCGATGCTGGTTAAGGCACATTCCATTCCAGCCAAGAGTAGTTGCCATATGAATCTATTACTAGCGTCAAATATCCATACACATCTTTACCCCTAATTAATTAGCAATTCATGTCACATTATGCCAAAAGTATTCAGGTACTCACTATGTATCCAAGGAGATGACCCCTTTATACCTCCTCCCTTACAGATATAACATAATTAATTCCAAATCTTTGCACAAATGTTAATCTTGAGCAAAGTGAAATAACGACGTTGATGCAATGCAGTGCCAAAAACAACGAAGGACGTGGCTCGCAGAGTTTGAATACTTGAGCTTTAATACATAGCAGACAAGATCGCCTTATATTGTGAATTACGATCCTAGGATGGTTTATCTTGAATTCACTGACGGAATAGTTATTGTTGTAATTGAATCGCGCTGGTTCTCAAACATATCAACACATTGTGGTTAACTGACCGAGTTAGGCGCGTTAATGGAGGCCTTATAGATATGATCACCTGATTATGTTTCGAATCATTGTAAGATGTGTCATTAAACTATATGAGAATGATGCTGCAGTAATGACTCACGTAAAACAGCATTTTTTAATGCATATGAAGTATATTTGACACTTTCAACTTGAGTTTAAAAGCCTGCAACCGGATCATCGAGGGTGTGAAACCTGTACGAAATAATTTTCCCACATCTATTTGATCAGGTTTTGGAAACATGGCGTCTACAAAAATACCCCTTTTCTCTGTGTTGAATAACCTTAAATAGGAATATGTATCATAGAAACAGCATTAAAAAATGTCCTAGTGTTTATATTTTTCATTTAGGTATCGGATGTATTTCAGTGGGGACATACAAGCTAATGTTGCTCCTGCTGATTCTGCTCCTGCTTGTGGCAATCTGCTTTTTGGGTGTTATATGACTATTGGTATATTGCACCTGAATATAAAAATGTTAACAACGGTCTTTATTGAAACAGTGTGCCAGGTGCAGACCATCTCAAGGATTGAAAGCACCAAGTTACCGTCTGGTAACATGCGTCTGGGCGTAATATAAAAGCTGTCTTCAGGATCTGCAACATCCAAGGTCAATAATTGATAGCCGTTATATTTCAATTATAACAGATGTCAAAGTGATAGAGCTCGCCGTTTCCTGAGACCTTACTCCACCCCACATGACACAATGAATAGCAGTCTCTTCTGTACAATATCATAAATAACATTTAGTCCTGCTTTGATTTGTTGTGCACCTTCGACACCTGCATATTAGTTCTCAGAACCTACTGCCTTTTTGTTGAAGGCGTGAAAGGAAGCAGTAAATGGCCATATTAATCCACAATAATCTTAATGTTGGGACTTCCGCACATTTATGATAAAAGTTATCATGATTTTCAGTACTGACATGATCATTTTTGCCCTTCTTGCCATACATCATGTTACATATCATGACGTACAATGAAAGCACAGTTTACGACATAAGGAAATAGTCACGGCATAAATCTCATTATGCCGTTTGTGCCACAAAACAAAATGAATTGGATATAAAGAAGGCAAAACTTGCTGAAAATGCATGTAGTAATGATGTGTTATGGCGTGAGCTGAAAACGATTAATCGAAAAAAACTCTAGACAAATTATATCCATTGAATGGGTTGCTTATTTATCGAAAGAATGTAATGTACCATGCTGTGTCAAGCAAGGTGGTATCATATGATAATTTTATTCACGATATACATTGGTGAAGCCGGCTTGGGCTGTCATATGGTTCAAGATTATTATGTTGTTTAAACTGATGATATTACCCTTATTAGTCATAGTCTCATTGCAAATAATGTTATGTTGTAAACCTGCCAACTATTTACCGATAATTGAAAGGTAACTTTTAATCCCTTGAAAACTAAATGTTTTCAATTAAATGAGGCAGTCAATGAATTTAAAATGTTGGCATTGCACGGTTCACCTATCATAAAATCTCCCATTCAATATATATATATATATATATATATATATATATATATATATATATATATATATATATATATATATATATATATATATATATATATATATATATATATATATATATATATATCTATATATATATATATGTATATAGTAAATATTGCATGAAATCATTGCCCGGTATCTTTGCATTTGCTGTCTGTTTGTGAAATCTGCTCCTCGAAACGATTTACGCGCACAATTCAACATAACATGACATACTGAGCCATTATAAAAAAAAGTATATGTAAATACAGTCGAGGAGTTGTGTTTGAACGCTACTGAATTACGATCCTTGAACGAGCCTTATATGGTGTCGAGAAGCCATTATTCATCAGTAAATTTGTTGCAGGACGAGGAAGGCTATTGGAATGTAATGCTTGAAAGACAACCATCGCCTATTGAATATCACTGGACAGGAAGAGGAAGGTAAAACCGATATGGGTAATTTGTGGCTCACAAAAGTTGAATGATCATAACAGATGGCGTGAAAGCACCTGAACAGTATGAGTGTTATGAGAAATTTGAATTCGGTAATATATGTGAATATGGAACAGTTTGGTTATTTAACGTGAACATATCGAGCATCGTCACTATTCAATTGCATTTGTCTGCTGCATTGAGCTTGATTCATCGATTAGTGCACATAAAGCTGGATCCTAACCAAGGAAAGATTCTTAAGAGGTACTTGAAATAGACTGCTCCGTGTTTAGACCCATGTCCCTAGAAGTGACAAGGCTACGCGAGAACCTTGTCAAGATGATAGTTAATGTCATAACCCACCCCCCGCGTCATGATCCGAAAAGCTTGGTGACATCCCTATACCATATGAGAACATAAACATAGGATGCAATTATGAAGCACTAGTGTATTTGCATATCCTATCACAACCTCCCACGCAATGTCTCACAGTGAATACCAGCCGTCTCAGAAATACATATATATATCGCTTCAGGCTGCTATAAAACGGCAAAGGACTGGATATCAACTTAATGGTTGACATTGGTGCCATGCCAAGGTTCGACCCTTGGATATATTGTGAAGGCCAATGAGAAATAAGTTGAACGCTGTACACACATCTCAGAAAAAAATAGTTACTGAAGGTTTCACCATGGCGATGGTATATTACTGAGGTTAAAAGCTAACGGCAGATTGCCTCAGAGAAACCAGTATTAATGAATAGAAGGCAATCCAACCTGGTCATATCTTTGCAGTCATTACAGAATCCAATGGAAATGTATCCGAACAAGCTTTATGGGTTTAATAACATTACATAAAAACGATACTGTGTTTTCATGTATGTGATTTAAAGGCGTTCAATGCAACCACAAGTGCTCAATAGCACGGCCCTTGCTCATTGGAAGATGCAATTTGAGAGCGCCTAATGATATATGAACATTCTTCCCAACTCAGACATCTGGCTTTACCCTGATGACAATTAGTCAATGGCGACATTATGTTACCAGTTATATGTCTTCATCTTGCTGTTCGTTACTCGGAAGCTTGGCATCGGGAACCGAGAGCCTGTGTTTATTGGTGGCTGAGTCGTCTGTACACCTTGACTACCAAGGTCAAAACCGTTTCCTTTTTCGAACGTGTCCCTTAAGTGGTATATGGAGATTTCAAAACACCGGTGACCACTAGCTGCGAGCAAATGGTCTTTACTCGCTAGCACAGTACCTATCTTTAGTAATGCACAAACAAAGAAGCAAGGTGCGGAGATGCCAATCGTTACGTGATAGCGACGCAGCTTGTTAGCTTGGAGGTGCTTTGGGCCATTTGGCTAATCTTTCGGTTACGAATCTAGTCGCCAGTAGGGTAAGAAGATCTTTATGGTCGCCTCCATTATTGAGCCCAATAATCTAGAAGCCCCTAAGTCAGAATATTTGGGGTCTGCCTAGAACACAAAGGTACCATACACTGTGTACACTGTCAGACTGAAGAAATTGGTGTTTCTTACCTTGACAGAAAACGTGAAGGCCTGGTATTTGGCTTTACTTCTTTGTCGTCCGCCATATATAACCGATATTATTCAAAACAAAAACGAGAAATAATCAAAGCAAAAACAAATTGACGTATAATGGTAAACCTTTTTCGCTAGAACAACATGTCAATCATTCAACAGCAAGCTCCACGACTAACGATACCGTGTCAACAAGATGCAAATGCACCTTGGGTGGATAGTGCTAAAATTCATAACAATTGCATGTTCTTAGAACTAAACGGAATTGAGAAAGAACGATGTATTAGATCAAGGTAAATGTTAAGAAGAAGCTAATGTTTTCAAAAAACTCTCGGATCTACCTCAAACAATTTATGGACCAGTACATTAATATTTCATTATCATACTTCCGAATAGTTGCAGGGGTCAAAATTGTATATGTCCGGAAAGACCTTTGTGGCAATACATGGCGCACTGGTCCTAGATTGCGCAGGAACGCACACACTAAACTATCCACACAGCAAAAGTTGCTAATATTTTTATGCAAGAAACCTGGTAATTCCTAGTATTAGTTAAGTGACCTTAAGTCATGTTATTTGCTACGCAGTATTAACACAATCGCTCTTTGCGGCGTATCAGCCAATATCAAGTAGATGAATTATGTTAGATACATGTGAGCTGTAGTACAAATGGTTAACGAAAGGTGCCCCTTTGCTTAGTGGCAGTTCCTAATATAGTATAATGGGAATAACTTTTCATATGTGCCAAATCCGCAGTTATACATTTGTTTGGCCAAAAATCATAAATGCAGAGAAAATGGCGAAAACAACTATGAAAGCATGCAAAGTCTAAATACGTGAGATCAAAGATATAGCCCTCAAAATTGCTATATATAGTGAGTGGCGATGGTATTACAAGATGCGTGCAGCCCTGAAAAGCCAGTGCGGGTTTAGTGGTAGTCTTCGATCTTATCGTTTTCTATTGGCCTTCACGCAGAAGTGGGTGCACAATTCACACTAGTGATCGTTTTATTCGTTTAGCCAGCACATGTATGTATCCTGTGCTATGTAAGCGATAGAGGCTGTCCACTACTGCACAGCTGTAGCAGTACATTAAATCGCTTTTGTTGCGACATCGAATTATACTAGGGAAGACAGTCAAATTAGCGCCTCATCTACTTGAGACGGGACAACTAATATAAGCTCCAATAAAAGTGCATGGGATATATTTGTCGATTCGTGTCTGCATTTAGGTAGATTATCTGAACGGCTCTAATTGCGTCTTGATGAAGGATAAGAATAGAAGAAGTTAAATGATAAATAAAAGCGATACACATGGCTGGTTTCTGCCAATACTGAATGTGAGAGGATTCCAATATTTCCTATCATATATGATCTCTTTTTACTAATTTTATAAGGAAATTACACGATGCGTAAATAGAATGGCCCTGACTCATTATGCTATTTTTGTTGTGCATCAAAATTCCCTTCAGGGTAACTAAACGGTTGTGCTATTCAATGGGGTTTTTCGCCAGAACGAAGCATTGCATAAGTTGCTTAGGCGATGCTGGCAATTTCAAGCGGATGTTAGTCTGTAGCTGGCTATTATTCTTGTATTCCGCGGTAGTAATGGTAAAAATCTGAATGTACCGGACGAGAATCGTTGTTTATTTCAGTTTTCGCCTATGTGTCTTACTGAGTTTTTGTATTCCGCATAAGCAAGGCTAAAAACCTAAATGTAACCTGACGAGATTCGTTGTTTGCTTAGTTCTCGCATATGTTTATAAAGATATTCGTATTGTGACTATGTGTCGGTTTTTTCCAAAGATGAAAGCAAATTGATCGAGAATAGCTAAATGTTTATTCGTAAAATGGATCACATTGGTGCAACTAGAGTTATGTCTTCGCGAATAACGTTAATCACGGCAATGGAAACCATTGATAGCTCAAGAATGGCTCGCAAAAACAGCATCCGTTTTGTGATTTGTTATTGAAAGCTTTTTATCCAGGGAACTGGTGCGCATTAGTCAAATCACTTAAGAATTATACCGTACCATCTGGATATTTTAATTATGTTTATTGATTGGGCTACTGGCAGCCGCTATTGCACAGCAACCAAGGGTTACATACTGTGTCGAAATACTTCGACTATGTTTGCGTGGCACGAGTTCAATTGACGATTGAGATAGGTGTCGAAATAACAGTACAGTGTTTGCCCCCTACAAATGCTGATGTACCAGCGGCAGATAAAAACCCAGACAATAAATATCTATACAACATAAGAGCGAGCAATGGGTACGTGTACTCTATCTGTTAATATCACGATGATGCGTATTAGCAGAAGTTTTGTATCCATGACGGTATACTTTCATACTCGGACCAAGTAGATAAATGAATCAATGAACTGGTGATCGATACTGACACCAAATGATAAATGACATGATTAAGCTTCCCCGATATTCATCGTTGTTGCGGCCAACATTACAAAACATTGCATCTGTCGAACTAAGGCAAATTTGACAGTCAACGCATACTGCCATGATAATATATATGTTCCATGAAACTTTTCAATGATTAAGTGTTCTAAACACTAAGAAACAATTACAATAGAATTACAAAACACAAAAACGGAAACAAAATACAAATATAACCTAACACTGACCTAATTTATGACAAAATGACCGTTAACGAATCCATAAAAACTAACAATTTACAAACTTATGTTTTATTGGGGGTCTAATAATGTGGGCCTGCAAATGAAGAAAATGACAAGTGATTTGACAGACATATATTAGTAAGAGCATCACTGAGACTAAATGAGCATGCAAGTGGTTCGGTGACACAATTCAATTGATAATATACAATGAGATACAATAAAGGTTAGGAAATCATTTGGTACCTGCATCCACAATCCTAAGTCGAAACGGATTACATCCATACCCATTACTGCTGTCTTTTGCGATATCATCACTTTTACCGGTTGAACATCGCCTTAATTGTGCCATTGCTGGTTGTTACATCTTAATAATGATGAACGATGTCTATATATCTATTGTGTATGCTAACGTAGCGGATGCAAATAATTCTGCCAGTAGCGCGAATGTAACGTTGTATTAATGGTGCACTGATGTTTTCCAAACAGGTTCCTGATCATCTGCTCCATATCGGCCCTCCGATTCCATCACAGTCAGATACAGCATTTGAAAATGTAGTCTACATTGCTCAGAAACAAACTCATAAAGTTGTATTTCGTTCTTTATGTACGTTGCATAACTACTACTTAGAAAATGTACTTTAGTAAGTGATGGTTTGCAGTACGATACAGAAGTCAAGCCTTAAACTATCAGTGATTTGCTTCGATGAGATCCAATAACATACAAAAAGCAGTGCTAGCAACTGCTCTTTTGACTAGGAGGCTCTCTAACCTACTTCATTAAATATATTACCATTTGCCTCTTTTTAAACTTACTAGTGCTCAGAACTGGTTGAGTTTATTTCCTTTCTTCTCGCAGACTAGTATCTAAACTACTCAATTATTGCTAGAGGGGCTACTTTATCTAAACCTACGTGGCATCAAAACTGTCCGAATGTGGACCTATACCAAAATTATCATCCTCAAACGTCATTCCTTTTAATTTTGACGTCATATACAATCACTAAATCATGCGCTTTAGGAGGCGACTTTAAACATGGCAGTTTTCAGTTGCAACCACTTAGTGTTTGATAGGGTCATTGTCCTCACTAATGTAGGGAAGACTCATATATTTCATGCACTGTAAGGTGCAGCTGAGAGTTATATCAGCCTCACATTTACTATATTCAACTCCATCCTTATCTTGGCAAAAGACGGCAATAGCAAACATTGAACTGAATTGTTTGCAATTTGTCTAACATCTACCACATATCATACTATACAGTTTGCTATATGCCTTTCAGAGCGGCGAAATACATATGTTGATTATTGGCTGTCAAATGCAAATATGGTGATGGCGAAGGCTGAATGAGTAATTACGGGTTCTTGATTATATTACACAGAATGAACTCAATCATGCTATGTGGCGATTCAGGCTTCAATTAGAACAGTTATATAAACTGCTATCAAATAAGGCCTGATGCGCTTTTGTTTTGTGGCCCTAAATATACACGTACCGAGTGTATTCCTTTTAGACAACGGTTTGAGATATGTGCTGTATCGGCTTTTGCATATTGCATAATTGTTCGGTACAACGGAGGGAGAGGCATAATGAATTGATGGATCCTGCGATGTGTGGCATAGCTTTTCACAGGAGTTAATTCCACATCTGTATAATTTAATGACCGTAGACCGCCAATGTTCACAAAATGTTGTTTATGTTAATACATTTTTAAGAACCATGGGGGAATGTGTACGATGATTTAATGTGACACCCCGATAGCAACACAGAACGCAAACTACTAAGAAGGACAAAGCAAACAAAATATAAATATGTGAGTTCAAAGTAATAGCCGACAAAATTACTTTATATTTTTAGTGGCGATCGTATTGCAAGAGGTGCGCAACCCGGAAAAGTCTTTGATCTTATCACTTTTGCCCGCCTACGCGACGATTAGGAAATACGAGAGCAAAACAGCGAAGCTTAAAGCAATCTAAGGGATACACACAGCTCTTTGCACGCAAATGCTACCTGTTTCCCAGAACCAGGAGCCATTTGTCCGGATGTGTCGTGGGTCGGCGTCAAATGATCGGAATGATTATCGGGTGGTGTTTACAAATAACTAACGTATCCATATTATCCACATGGCACATTCTGTAGGATAAAATTGCGACACCGTTATGAGTATGGCAATGCGCATAGGAGCGTGCATAGAAACAATGACATTGGTTATTGCTGCTTTCATCACCATTAACACCAGCGGTATTGTCTTCATCACCCGAACTTCTATTTCCACTGTAACTAATGCATAATGGCCTTATTTATCCTTCACAGAATCAATATGATTGCGTAAGCAGTATCATCTCCACCTGCCGAAGCAACCTGATAATTTTCATGAACTCAGCCAGTTGGAATAGTGCAGTTTATTAGAACTTCATCAGCGCTGTGTGCCTTGTGATAGGGATAAGAGTTAGGTGCACATCTTAGTTAACTTTTCTACATCACTTGTTAAGTAAGAGATATAAGCTGTTCATAATTAGCAGTACACTAAATTGTGCTTATTGCGACAGAATATTCGAATTCTTTATATAACGAAATAGCGCTTCGTAGTCCCATAAGTGCTTATCTGATTGACTAATCACTGATCGCGGTGCTTTTTGATTTATCTTACTTTCGCTGGTCACCTTCTTCTTCGACAGTCAATTTTCCAATGAGTAATATTGATATCCAGCTACTGATTCTTTTCAATGGACTAGTACGGATTAACCTTCGTCCTTTGTCTAACATAAACAATGTTCGGGGGATATTGGACAAACGTAGCTGTCAAAGGTACGAGAAAATAATCCACCCAAGTCGACTACATTCACTTGATGCGTGCATGCTGAATCAACGATTCATAACCATCTATGCATAACAGCCAACTCTTGCCGCATGTACTAATATAAGGACTGATTCATAGAAAGTAGGCAAATAATCTGAACGATTGGAATTGCGTCTTGATAATGGCCAATAACTGAACTTATATATTAGCGATAACAACAGCAAAATGAAGCATTGCTATCGCCACTACCAAGAAAGCTGCATGGCTGAAGTAGGAATCCGCATGAAGAAATTGCTTGGATGCGCGGACAGTATTGCGCGGACCACGTCGTCGGTAGGTGCGACAAGCCACATATATGCATAGTACACATAATCCATTAATCAGCGACAATCTCAAAGGTGGGACACCCTCGCTATCAATTCTATTTATATACTTCCCTTATCGTTCCCGCCCTTCGTGAAATTTTATTTAAGCATCGTTGACAATATAAATCTTGTAAGACATAATTTCTTCCCATGTTGATAATGTTTTTCTTCCTGCCGGTCTGTGGGCGCAATGTCACGCATTTTGTTAGTTATCATACCAGCCATTAAGAGATAAAATTATTTTGAAAGTAATTTTTGTTGTTGAGGATAACAATGCTTTCCAAATCCTGAACATTGTATTATTTGCTCATTGGTGTCTGCGAGTGACTTGCCAACATATTCTGTCGTGCATGAAATCAAGTAAACGATCTGGACACATAACTGCATGTATTTTCCGTGTTGTTAATCTTAAAGGATGCCCTGAATCGTCCAGCCAAAAAGAGGCATAAACCAGTTGTTATGTTGTTGCACGAAACGTAGACGGCCGCTTAATTGTGTCATATGAAACTTGAACTGCAAGTGTAAGTCATATAAGAAAACGAATGTGTTCAGGAACAAGCCTTTAAGATGGGAATATACGATATTGATTGTTAGGTGAATTGCGATTTGCGTGAGATGAACCTTATCTCTGGATGTATAAGTATAAGAATAAGCTGGATGATGCCCCCGTATAGGCACAATTTCTGCACTTATTTAAATATAATGTACTGCAGACGGTATCTTACAGCGTTTTCAACTCTGCTTTAAATATATGCATAAAGCTAACAACCGTGACCTTTTTCTTTCACATATCGCTTAGTATAATCTGGGCAAAACAGAAACCTGCTAATGGAATGACGTGCTTTGTAGCCTTGTCACAAAGCAACACGAGGCCTTTGACTCAATATTGCCTATGGCAGTATCATTTGCAGTTAGCAATGGACGCAACGTACCTGTATGACAAATAGCAGAAATTTGTAACTTGATCCATAGTATAAACCACCACATTGAGTGACTATTCTTTAAATACTAAATATGTGATTCAATGCATCTACATTCATATACCCTAGATATATCAACCGCCTCGTCCGTCATAACAAAAAGCCGTTATGGATAAGGGCATTCAGAAACAGGATGCATAAAATGCAGCACGTGTTTCAATATGTGAAAGCATTATTTAAAAGGTTCGACATGTAGACCCAGGCTAATTCCGCTAGGAAGGGTCAATGAGTTCCAGTGGCCAAATAGGACACTACTTCGAATTTTCAGAAATGGCTGTGAGAGAATGTGTGAGTCACGGGTGCAGGAAACTTATCAGTACAACGTTTTCTCTATTTTCTCTTGATCAGCTTTCACCGATTAGATTAGAGATTATGATTGGTTTGTAGCTTCATGCATAGAGCGTTTTATTAATTGTTCCTAGTAGACTTCTTTTCTCTTCTGCCATAATAATTACAATAGAGACAATTGGCGTAATGCTTTCAATCAGTGAATGAGTAATAATCTATTTATTTACTCATTCATGGTCTAACTAAGGCGTAAATAAAATCAGATTTTAAAGGACAATTTGTGGTAGTTTCACAATATTGCGGTCTCCTTAAGTCAATTAATTTCTCTAGTATAATTTATTCCTATACTCGAAGTATAAATTAGTTCTGTCTGAAGCTTCAATGTAAGATTAGGCACTGCATAAACAACTTTACGAGAGAACAATAATGACATTCATCAAGTGGTACCACTACCACAGAATTCACCACTGCTTCGATTTTGCAATATCAATACAACACACGATTCCAGATATTAGCATTTATTTTCCCTTTGCAGACGTATGTTTGTTAAATCTGATTGAGGGTGAGGGTTGTGATAATGGATTTATTATGCGCAAATCAGCTTGTACCTTCTTCTCGCATTGGCTGAGGTCAAATGGTCCAACGGTGCCATGCATGTTGCGGTCAACAAGAGTATGAATGCAACTTGACGAATTGGCATCATATTTGCGAATGTCATTAATGAATCGTTTATCGTCTGAACATATACGTGCCAATATATTTTTACTGTAGTCACGTCCAACTATCCTCTATCAATTAAAATTAAATTCTGAAAACCTATTTAAAATCGGTCAAACAAGAGTAGAGGCAGAGCCAGATTCTCTCAGATCATTGCTATTAATGCGTCGAATTCATCAGTGAATCTATGTTGATCCCTCGCCTTTTTCGCATAGATAATCACTGTATATCTTATATCACTCCAATGTTCAACAAGAACGGCGCCGCGTATACATTATGATCACAATTCAATGTCATGTGCATTGAATTCAGTAATCGAGCTCTTCGGTGACAAATGATGAATATCTTGGAAGGGAGCATAAACTGCCGTACCCGAGTTGCAAACGTTTGTGTGCCATCTTGTGTTAGTTATTCGTGTCATTATCAATTGTTATTCCTCTGACGTTGTCCTGCCCAATAATAAATACTTTTAGCGAATGACTATAATAAATGGCTGTATGAGTGTTTTTGTATGTTGTCTATAGTCAGAAAGAAATTGAAACAGAACAATGAATAAAGTTATTGTATTTGTGCAGGCCAACACCACCTCCTCATTCACATCGCCTGGAAACCTTCACTCTCTATACATAATAATCCACTACACTTATATATGTAGGGTACTTACATCTTTGTAATGAAGAAATAATACCGATTCAATTACGAAAGAAAACATACTGTGCGATATGGTGCAGTCCCATAAAGATCAGACAGAGTTATTGAAGTGTAAATACGCACCACGCACAGTACGTGGCCGGTAAACATAGCAAGGAACATTATCTGCTGCATTTATCACAAAATGATAAGAATATCGACAGTGTACTGGACAGGAGTAGAAAACCCGTCCTCATCCGCGGTCTCTAAATGTCATTTCCCTGGTTACCGATCGGATATTAGCCATTACAGGGACAGAAAGAAAACTTATTGGTTCAGTTACGCCGGATATTATTCATGCGACTGTTTTATCTTATGAATTTGCTCCATTTTATTGCAGTCGAGGAAATCTGTTTGGGAAAGAAACCATTATCGGCCGTATCAGTATCGACTAATCATTGTCACATTGCTCCATTTCTGTAACGAAATGGAGTTTGTATAGCAAATTACAATAAGTCAGAATAGAAATGTCTTGTAAGAGTTCTAATTCTATGTTGTTAGCCACACAATACGGCAATCCCCATAGCTCTGACCTCATTTAAGTAGCAGACATATCTGTGGTTGTCTTGTATGCTTACCTTCTCTCTGCCTTACTGGTCAATTGCGTGTTGGCAAATAACATACCATCATTAGATATGTGCCAAAGTCGATTCTGCCATTCACTAGAAAAATTAAGGAACGGCGCTTATTCATGATATAAAACCACAAGCTTTCTGCACCAGGCCTGTATATATCTGCATGAAATTAATCTATAAAAACTATGTTTTTGAAAGTACAACTACCTATCAGTTATCAATTGCAACTGATGATCATACGCAACAATTTAGTTTGTAGGAGACGATAGAGTTGCGTTTACAATCGATGAGCAATTTGAAAACATTGTGCTTTCTAACTCTATATCTTATCGTACATCCTTTTGTTCTGGTCGTATAATATTATGGAGCATATATCAGTTATATCGCGTGTCGTGCTCCTGACACAATTTTTTTGCAACGAGCATCAAATTACCTACGAGCATTCCACGCCAGGAATCCCCCATTACTGCTTGTGTGAAAACGTCTATAAATCATGTTCGCTCTTTGTGGGTATGGACGCTCACCAAATGAAAAGGTTGCACAGGTCACTAAGTTCACGTTCACCTTTCATGGAAAATGTCACAGTTATACAGTTATATAGTTGGGCGTTTCTATTTTACTAGAACGCAGTTATTGAAAGTCACCGAGGTCAAATAAACAACAAAAACTGTTCCATTAGGAATAGCGTGATTTCATTAGTATATTCATGGCTGCCATTATCCGTATTAGCACTTGTTGCGGATCGAGATCTACTTAAATCTTTGTGATAAAAACATTGCTACTATACACCTCGTTAGACATTATTATATTGTCAGCAGGCTATCACAATGTTGACGGCTGCATTATCAAAGCATTCATCCCGACTCAGCTGCCGTTTCATCGAATTGATCCCCGATAAATATGCGAATCTCGGTTTTTTTCCCTAGCTTCGACCCTCTAGTGCACATTCTGTGACCTCATTAAGAGAACACACACACATATATATATATATGTATATATATATATATATATATATATATATATATATATATATATTATTATTATACTATACCAAATTTATATAGCGCCAATTTATCAGAAAAGATCTCAAAGGCGCTGCACAATCACAGATAAATTAAATATTAGATCACATATCGGATATTCAAACTTTAAGAAGACAATAAAATCTAATAAAAGGACAATAATCAATAGACAATTGGTGCTGAGCAGACATTCTGCATGTTCAAACTGAGTGTATTTCTGTTGTACTGAAGTGACAGGATGGATTAATAGCCCAGCTTTATACACAATGGCGACAGCACCTCCTCGCTTGTTGTTGGACCTAGGAACACTGTGAATCCTGTAACCTGATGGCACGAGTTTATACAGTATCTCCTGATCTCCAGCTGTGCCCAGCCATGTTTCTGACCGAGCTAGAATGTCCATGTCCTTCTGTGTAATCATATCTGCAAGTGATTCAGTCTTGTTCCTAACCGACTATGCATACAGGTTGTACACTGTGAGTGGCTGATCTTACTGTCAGTTTTGTGACGGACTTCGACAGGAAGCAGATTGTGTGTACCTGATGACAATAATTCAGGCCTGTTACGTCCTGGATTACACACACACACACACACACACACACACACACACACACACACACACACACACACACACACACACACACACACACACACACACACACACACACACACACACACACACACACACACACACACACACACACACACACACACACACACACACACACACACACACACACACACACACACACACACACACACACACACACACATATATATATATATATATATATATATATATATATATATATATATATATATATATATATATATACCACCACAGAAATCGTTGCATGATAGGCTTAATATCGCTTCTACATATAATGCCTACATATCAATCACAGTTTAGCTTGCGGATTGTAATTTCAGCGTAAATCATCGTATGAAATCATATGGATTCAGCATGCATGTATAGTTATTGACAGCTTTCTGTTTACTCGAGGCACAATGCACATAAAAGTAAAAAGCCCGCCCGGTATGGTGCTATACTTGGCTACAACAATACTACAACAATACTACAACAATACTACAACAATGCTACAACAATACTCCAACAATACTATAACACTACTACAACAATACTAGGTAATACCTTGGCAATACAAACCGGAGGGTTGGGAAGAATGGTTGGGCGCTGGTGGGCTGGATTGGGTATGTCCAGAACCGTCGCCAGCTGCGCCAGAACCCCCAGATTATATATTACTTAATAACCGCTCGTTTTTTCGGTTTAGCCCCGCTTAACAGCTTGCTATATGTTTCATTGTTTGTATTTACGGTTAATTGATTGGTCTTATATGTTCTCGTTGACGTTCAGCTGTTATTGATTTGTGTTTTCATTGAAATAGGCTTCGAACCTAGACAATGCTAGATGCTTTATAATGATGAATATTTTAAGAAAGTGTGGGCCAATCATGTGCGTGTCAGTGTGTTGTAAATACACGTACATTAGATGTTGTTTTCGGTACAAGTCGCTATCTAGTCATGGAAGCGTAGGAATATTTCAGAACTGAAAGAGCGATGGTTTTGCAATCACAGCAAACTATGTTGGGGTGATTGCTAGACTACGAGCAATCTGCTAAAAACCTCTTGATTTCCTCCAGGAAGATGGTGTGTCAGAGAGGTAGAGGGATATATAAAATGTTTGGAAACGTCCCGCCGGAGCCCTGGGATAATCACAGATTCCACGCTAATATATTGCTCGTAAACACATTTGAATATATTAAGACTCAATAAATATTTTTAGATTGCCTCATTAGAAGTACCCAACTCCTCGGTTAAAGTAAGAAACATCACTTTATTCACCTTGGTATAGAACACTCCGCAAAATGTCTACAAGCATCTATGTATCTTGTGCAGACGTTATGTAGCAACGCTTTCAACTCTGTCCTACATTTATACACAACACTAAAGCAGTGTCCTTGTCCTTTCGTATACCACGGTGCCTAGTCAAGACCTTATTTCTTGTAATCTCAATTGCACATACTTATGAGCGTGTACAACCATATTGAGTTACTGTACTAATCTATATCAGGGCTTGCAAAGAAACCTAGTTAAGATGCTGGCAATATGTGCCTTAGTTATTGAACGCCCTTGAGCTGAAATTTCATACAAAAACGACCTTATGTTTTATGTATGATTAACGAGAATCAACTCGCTGGGTATGCGTTCAGTTGCCTACAGGGCTTGTGTGGTTAGTGGCGATGACCAATGACTGCTCGCTTGACCAGCACGATCAGTAAATAGGGTTTATGCACAAGTATAGCATAACATATTTAGATTAAATGTTCACATAACATGTTTACATAAAACGTCTACGTTTATCACTTTTTTAATAGAGAACTCTCGGTTGATTATTTTGTGACGTCCTAGCATTTAAATCAACTGAATGCAGATACTATTTGCAGACACTATTTCAAGTGAACATTGAACAAATGATATCGTAGATTTATTTGTCTGATCATTATATTATGAACGCATTAAGTACTGTCAACGTGGATGTCGGCAATATTTGCCGAGCAACATCACTGTAAATGAACCGGGACATTCTCTAGGAAGATTTGTAATTTTCATTGTTCTTGTTCATAGCTCTTGTCGTATGGCTGAAATCCAATATACATGTGATATCTCAGATAAATACAATAACAACAATGATCAAAATGACATGTAGGAATATCTCGCTACTCTGTCTTAAAGCAAAATGTGAACAGCTCTACTAATTCTTCGCTCGATGGTTTTGATAATGGTGCAATATTTAAGCTGATGCAGCGACAATGATCAGAACAGTTTTATGGTTTCCCTTCTGGCATGCTGCTACAGAGTCTGCGTCGTAGGAACTTGGTAGATATTCATGCCCCTTGGCAACATTTCTGTTCACAGATGACCACTATTTTGCTTGCATGTGTGTTTTTTCCAGAACCACAGCAATGACCTTAAAACTGCTACCTAATTAGCTAGTACAAATTACAGATTAATTGCCTCAAAATGTAATGCATGATGTTGGTAGATCTTAAATTTGGTCTGTGAAGCGCAGGGTGTTGGTATAACGATGCGTTAATCATAAAGATAACCGCTCTCGGAGGTTTCTTACGGCAATCCCCATAGCTCTGACCTCATTTAAGTAGCAGACATATCTGTGGTTGTTTTGTATGCTTACCTTCTCTCTGCCTTACTGGTCAATTGCGTGTTGGCAAATAACATACCATCATTAGATATGTGCCAAAGTCGATTCTGCCATTCACTAGAAAAATTAAGGAACGGCGCTTATTCATGATATAAAACCACAAGCCTTCTCCACCAGGCCTGTATATATCTGCATGAAATTAATCTAGAAAAACTATGTTTTTGAAAAAGTACAACTACCTATCAGTTATCAATTGCAACTGATGATCATACGCAACAATTTAGTTCGTAGGAGACGATAGAGTTGCGTATACAATCGATGAGCAATTTGAAAACATTGTGCTTTCTAGCTCTATATCTTATCGTACATCCTTTTGTTCTGGTCGTATAATGTTTTGGTGCATATAACAGTTATATCGCGTGTTGTGCTCCTGACACAATTTTTTTTGCAACGAGCATCAAATTACCTACGAGCATTCCACGCCAGGAATCCCCCATCACTGCTTGTGTGAAACCGTCTATAAATAATGTTCGCTGCTTGTGGGTATGGACGCTCACCAAATGAAAAGGTTGCGCAGGTCACCAAGTTCACGTTCACCTTTCACGGCAAATGTCACAGTATTACGGTTATATAGTTGGTCGGTTTTATTTTACTAGAACGCAGAGATTGAAAGTCAAATAAACAAAAAACTGTTCCATTAGGAATAGCGTGATTTCATTAGTATATTCATGGCTGCCATTATCCGTATTAGCACTTGTTGCGGATCGAGATCTACTTAAATCTTTGTGATAAAATACATTGCTACTATACACCTCGTTAGACATAATTATATTGTCGGCAGGCTATCACAATGTTGACGGCTGCATTATCAAAGCATTCATCCCGACTCAGCTGCCGTTTCATCGAATTGATCCCCGATAAATATGCGAATCTCGGTTTTTTTCCCTAGCTTCGACCCTCTAGTGCACATTCTGTGACCTCATTAAGAGAACACACACACATATATATATATATGTATATATATATATATATATATATATATATATATATATATATTATTATTATTACTATACCAAATTTATATAGCGCCAATTTATCAGAAAAGATCTCAAAGGCGCTGCACAATCACAGATAAATTAAATATTAGATCACATATCGGATATTCAAACTTTAAGAAGACAATAAAATCTAATAAAAGGACAATAATCAATCACAACAATTTGGTGCTGAGCAGACATTCTGCATGTTCAAACTGAGTGTATTTCTGTTGTACTGAAGTGACAGGATGGATTAATAGCCCAGCTTTATACACAATGGCGACAGCACCTCCTCGCTTGTTGTTGGACCTAGGAACACTGTGAATCCTGTAACCTGATGGCACGAGTTTATACAGTATCTCCTGATCTCCAGCTGTGCCCAGCCATGTTTCTGACCGAGCTAGAATGTCCATGTCCTTCTGTGTAATCATATCTGCAAGTGATTCAGTCTTGTTCCTAACCGACTATGCATACAGGTTGTACACTGTGAGTGGCTGATCTTACTGTCAGTTTTGTGACGGACTTCGACAGGAAGCAGATTGTGTGTACCTGATGACAATAATTCAGGCCTGTTACGTCCTGGATTACACACACACACACACACACACACACACACACACACACACACACACACACACACACACACACACACACACACACACACACACACACACACACACACACACACACACACACACACACACACACACACACACACACACACACACACACACACACACACACACACACACACACATATATATATATATATATATATATATATATATATATATATATATATATACCACAGAAATCGTTGCATGATAGGCTTAATATCGCTTCTACATATAATATATCAATCACAGTTTAGCTTGCGGATTGTAATTTCAGCGTAAATCATCGTATGAAATCATATGGATTCAGCATGCATGTATAGTTATTGACAGCTTTCTGTTTACTCGAGGCACAATGCACATAAAAGTAAAAAGCCCGCCCGGTATGGTGCTATACTTGGCTACAACAATACTACAACAATACTACAACAATACTACAACAATGCTACAACAATACTCCAACAATACTATAACACTACTACAACAATACTAGGTAATACCTTGGCAATACAAACCGGAGGGTTGGGAAGAATGGTTGGGCGCTGGTGGGCTGGATTGGGTATGTCCAGAACCGTCGCCAGCTGCGCCAGAACCCCCAGATTATATATTACTTAATAACCGCTCGTTTTTTCGGTTTAGCCCCGCTTAACAGCTTGCTATATGTTTCATTGTTTGTATTTACGGTTAATTGATTGGTCTTATATGTTCTCGTTGACGTTCAGCTGTTATTGATTTGTGTTTTCATTGAAATAGGCTTCGAACCTAGACAATGCTAGATGCTTTATAATGATGAATATTTTAAGAAAGTGTGGGCCAATCATGTGCGTGTCAGTGTGTTGTAAATACACGTACATTAGATGTTGTTTTCGGTACAAGTCGCTATCTAGTCATGGAAGCGTAGGAATATTTCAGAACTGAAAGAGCGATGGTTTTGCAATCACAGCAAACTATGTTGGGGTGATTGCTAGACTACGAGCAATCTGCTAAAAACCCCTTGATTTCCTCCAGGAAGATGATGTGTCAGAGAGGTAGGGGGATATGTAAAATGTTTGGAAACGTCCCGCCGGAGCCCTGGGATAATCACAGATTCCACGCTAATATATTGCTCGTAAACACATTTGAATATATTAAGACTCAATAAATATTTTTAGATTGCCTCATTAGAAGTACCCAACTCCTCGGTTAAAGTAAGAAACATCACTTTATTCACCTTGGTATAGAACACTCCGCAAAATGTTTACAAGCATTGATGTATCTTTTGCAGACGTTACTTAACAACATTTTCAACTCTGTCCTACATTTATACACAACACTAAAGCAGTGTCCTTGTCCTTTCGTATACCACGGTGCCTAGTCAAGACCTTATTTCTTGTAATCTCAATTGCACATACTTATGAGCGTGTACAACCATATTGAGTTACTGTACTAATCTATATCAGGGCTTGCAAAGAAACCTAGTTAAGATGCTGGCAATATGTGACTTAGTTATTGAACGCCCTTGAGCTGAAATTTCATACAAACACGACCTTATGTTTTATGTATGATTAACGAGAATCAACTCGCTGGGTATGCGTTCAGTTGCATACAGGGCTTGTGTGGTTAGTGGCGTAAGGCGGCTATTCCATTTCATTGCTTGAGAGAGACCAATGACTGCTCGCTTGACCAGCACGATCAGTAAATAGGGTTTATGCACAAGTATAGCATAACATATTTAGATTAAATGTTCACATAACATGTTTACATAAAACGTCTACGTTTATCACTTTTTTAATAGAGAACTCTCGGTTGATTATTTTGTGACGTCCTAGCATTTAAATCAACTGAATGCAGATGCTATTTGCAGACACTATTTCAAGTGAACATTGAACAAATGATATCGTAGATTTATTTGTCTGATCATTATATTATGAACGCATTAAATACTGTCAACGTGGATGTCGGCAATATTTGCCGAGCAACATCACTGTAAATGAACCGGGACATTCTCTAGGAAGATTTGTAATTTTCATTGTTCTTGTTCATAGCTCTTGTCGTATGGCTGAAATCCAATATACATGTGATATCTCAGATAAATACAATAACAACAATGATCAAAATGACATGTAGGAATATCTCGCTACTCTTTCTTACATCATAATGTAAGCAGCTCTACTAATTCTTCGCTCGATGGTTTTGATAATGGTGCAATATTTAAGCTGATGCAGCGACAATGATCTGAACAGTTTTATGGTTGACCTTCTGGCATGCTGCTACAGAGTCTGCGTCGTAGGAACTTGATAGATATTCATGCCCCTTGGCAACATTTCTGTTCACAGATGACCACTATTTTGCTTGCATGTGTGTTTTTCCAGAACCACAGCAATGACCTTAAAACTGCTACCTAATTAGCTAGTACAAATTACAGATTAATTGCCTCAAAATGTAATGCATGATATGGTAGATCTTAAATTTGGTCTGTAGCAGGGTGTTGGTATAACGATGCGTTAATCATAAAGATAACCGCTCTCGGAGGTTTCTTACGGCAATCCCCATAGCTCTGACCTCATTTAAGTAGCAGACATATCTGTGGTTGTTTTGTATGCTTACCTTCTCTCTGCCTTACTGGTCAATTGCGTGTTGGCAAATAACATACCATCATTAGATATGTGCCAAAGTCGATTCTGCCATTCACTAGAAAAATTAAGGAACGGCGCTTATTCATGATATAAAACCACAAGCCTTCTCCACCAGGCCTGTATATATCTGCATGAAATTAATCTAGAAAAACTATGTTTTTGAAAGTACAACTACCTATCAGTTATCAATTGCAACTGATGATCATACGCAACAATTTAGTTCGTAGGAGACGATAGAGTTGCGTATACAATCGATGAGCAATTTGAAAACATTGTGCTTTCTAGCTCTATATCTTATCGTACATCCTTTTGTTCTGGTCGTATAATATTATGGAGCATATATCAGTTATATCGCGTGTCGTGCTCCTGACACAATTTTTTTGCAACGAGCATCAAATTACCTACGAGCATTCCACGCCAGGAATCCCCCATCACTGCTTGTGTGAAACCGTCTATAAATAATGTTCGCTGCTTGTGGGTATGGACGCTCACCAAATGAAAAGGTTGCACAGGTCACTAAGTTCACGTTCACCTTTCATGGAAAATGTCACAGTTATACAGTTATATAGTTGGGCGTTTCTATTTTACTAGAACGCAGTTATTGAAAGTCAAATAAACAAAAAACTGTCCCATTTGGAATAGCTTGAATCCACCTGTATATTCATGGCTGCCATTATCCTTATCAGCATATGTTGCCGATCAAGATTTACTTCAATCTTCGTGATAAAATAGATTGCTACTATACACCTCGTTAGACATAATTATATTGTCGGCAGGCTATCACAATGTTGACGGCTGCATAATCGTAGCATTCATCCCAATAAAACTGCCGTTTCATCGAATTGATCACCAAGAAATATGCGAATCTCGTTTTTTTTTTTCCCTAGCTTCGACCCTCTAGTGCACATTCTGTGACCTCATTAAGAGAACACACACACATATATATATATATATATATATATATATATATATATATATATATATATATATATATATATATATATATTATTATTATTACTATACCAAATTTATATAGCGCCAATTTATCAGAAAAGATCTCAAAGGCGCTGCACAATCACAGATAAATTAAATATTAGATCACATATCGGATATTCAAACTTTAAGAAGACAATAAAATCTAATAAAAGGACAATAATCAATAGACAATTGGTGCTGAGCAGACATTCTGCATGTTCAAGCTGGGTGTATTTCTGTTGTACTGAAGTGACAGGATGGATTAATAGCCCAGCTTTATACACAATGGCGACAGCACCTCTTCGCTTGTTGTTGGACCTAGGAACACTGTGGATCCTGTAACCTAATGGCACGAGTTTATACAGTATCTCCTGATCTCCAGCTGTGCCCAGCCATGTTTCTGACCGAGCTAGAATGTCCATGTCCTTCTGTGTAATCATATCTGCAAGTGATTCAGTCTTGTTCCTAACCGACTACCTGCATACAGGTTGTACACTGGTGAGTGAGTGGCTGATCTTACTGTCATATATTCAGGTTTTATATATATACGGACTTCGACAGGAAGCAGCCATTTGCATTGTCACATAGTAACAAACCACCCATCTCAGAAATGGATGGATGTATTGCTATAGATAACAGATAAGGTTGCCTGGAAACGGTTAAGGGCAAGATATCACCTCAATAGACAGTAGTTAATTAATATATTTTATATAACCGAGCGTGGGACCCACTGTTAAATATCCCGACTGCGTACATTTTAAGGCTTATCATAATCGCATTACAATAATAAGGTATGCAATTGTAATATACCTAACCAGAGTCAATTGTTCTATGACGCTATCGGTTGCTTTGGGTAAATATGAAGGAAATATTTTAGGCGGGCATTTGAATTGTTTTGATTTGCATTGATGAAATGATATAAAAGGGAGATCAAGACCCAATTTGTTCGTATGTATTACAGAGGTTTCGCTCGTAGACTATAGTAATTATGAAATTTCGAAAGTTCAATGATGCTACATACATGTGTTCAAAATTTCTAATGGTACTGATAGATTGTGATGACGTTAGAGAAATCGAGGTAGCGCCAAGCTATTACTGCTGATCAATCAAACCAAGCAATACCCACGCTGTGTAATTAATTGTCGATCAAAAATGACATAAAGCTTTGTTTTGGGCAAGAGAAAAACTCCGTGGTGGGGTTGAACAAAAAGCTGCTGCTTGTCCTATTGTGATTCACAAATTGTCTAATCACCTTGCGAGGCTTCTATACGAGAGTTGTCATTAGAAATCCGATCTTAACATAAAATTACACAGGTGAACGTTTAAAATGTTGTACTTATGGTGCATTGCCATAAGCATTTTGTTAAATATCATGATGCTCTAATACATCAGATATATTCTCTGTGGGAAACTTATAGGCAGAAATTTATCATCCTTGAAACGTTAGTTTTTAACTTGTTTAAAATAGGTCGGTGTAAATTGACCATTTGTCGATATGATTACCATCGCTCACTTATTATAATCAATATCCACAAAGGATAATAAATGGTGTCGCCATGATCTCATTCATTGCGTTGCGTCTTACTTAGTGGCAGATCACAAATAAAACATCATATATTGTCATTGTTTTGGCAGTCTGGCGTGGCGGTTATAACCACAGTGCTACAGGACAAGCGTTTGGTATTTCTCTAAGACGGTGTGTAACGAAACAGATCATTCAATAGCATTGAGATGGGTTCCGTAATTATTTTTAGCATGCTGCACATCCGAGTGACTCAGACCATTCATCAATTAACTTCGAACGATTACGTAAAACAATGTTTTGTCACGCACTGCACTCATTCCGTAAATTCGAAATTGGTAAGCATCTGGTGCATTTGATCGCAAAGTGTTCTAATTCGTCGCGAGCTTATATTAAGGTTATGAGCGACAAAGCACACATAATCCTGCATTAAAATCAATCTAAAAATTTGGCGACAAGCCACTACATGCAATAATAATTCCTGCTTAACACAAAACTAGATTTTGACATAAAACTATACAGGTAAACACACACACACACACACACACACACACACACACACACACACACACACACACACACACACACACACACACACACACACACACACACACACACACACACACACACACACACACACACACACACACACACACACACACACACACATACACACACATATATATATATATATATATATATATATATATATATATATATATATATAAAGTCAATGGTGTGCTACTAACATTTTACACACTTTTAAATGTGATCTTGATGATGGTCATTTTCTATGTAGTATTGCATTAACACTGGTTTTGGACCCAATTCCAATGCTAAAAAAGGGACCATATACACACCTGCAACCTTAACACGAGCGCAACCTTTACACAAGAAGATGCAGAAGAATTTATCTAAAACCCCAGGCCCGCTCTGGCTTTCTACCAACACCAATAATTGATTGAAATAAGAGCAGACATGGAAACAACCTTCAAACAAAGAAATGTGAGACATTCAGTGGTTAGTTACCATGGCAACTATTTTGAGAAAAAATATATTAATTTTTATAGGCTTATGAAAGTCACTCATTGGCTCAAGTGAAACCTAAGCAGATCAATGGAAAAACAATGAGAGCTGGAATTAAGCAAGGATGGTCAGATAGCTTTATGGAGGGAGACAAAGTGGCACCAGTGAAGGAAAGATATTACAACTAGCCTAAGGGAACACATACAATGGCACCAATGAAAGATAATAGCTAGCTGCAATGAAAGCACACCACCTGCCCAACGGAGCAGCTGAAAATAGCACCAGTGAAAGAACGAATATAGGTGCAATTATCACAATTGGCACAAGGGAAATATACAGACTGCATCGGTGAAAGAATATAACTAGCTGCAGTTAAATATGCATTTTTGGCCCATTTGATGTTACTCCTATTTGTGAAAACATAACTACACATGGGCAAGTCCATCTTTTATTGGTAATATAGCACTAACTCCATCTGTTTTCAGCGTCTACCATGTGCAGTTTTGTATTAGACTTCTCAAAGGCCTTAGAAATAGATGGGGTCACGGATTACAATATGAACTGTTTTTACACAACAGAATTTTATAATTTTTAGTAAAATGCACCTTTAAAAGACATAACTGGCTCAGGGAAAAAACGTGTTTGTCATGTTTTGCTTATTATAGTATTGCGGGCTGCAACACGAATGCAAAAAACTGATAAAACAGTCTGAAAAGTAGTATGGCTGCGACGCCTACTTATCTGGATTACATTCCTCTTGCCATTATCTTCATGACTTGAAATACTGTTCCATATTGCCAACTATATATCTTTCATGGGACAATTACGTATGAGCAGCGCTGGCAATTTCTACAAATGCAATGCAATTTTTGCAACTTTATTGATCAGTACGTGAATAGTTCTATCAATATCAATCTCAAAGATTAAGCTTAGGACAGATTTATGACTGACCCTTACGCTGTTTGTAACATTTACCCAATCTTAAATGTTTGGTACACAACGAACCTATTGTCCATTCTAGTGTTTTATCAATTATACCATGCCCTTCAAATATGCTAACACATGGGTAAAAACAGAGCAAATATCTTATATTCTTGCCCCTTGAGACAATGTTGATGACAGTGCACAGCACAGAACAATATTGTTAGCTATTTACTTGGAGCATAGCTATAAAATCATGTTGTTGGGTTACACACAATAACGTTGCTATTTTGCCAACGCCACAACACATTGGAACTATTATTTGATGTTTTTGGGTCCGAATCGTTAAATGAACAGCTATGAATAATAAAATGCTACATATTTACGTATGCATAAATACTTTAAGATGTTATTGCGGATAAATATAGGCAGTTTATGGAACACATGGTGGACTATGTTTGGCAATGTTTACATCTGATCTCACAGTAATCATTGAAGAGTTAGTATTTCGTGAAGCCGTAATATAATCTAAAATCAAGCAACAACGTGGATGCGTTGCATTCATTGTAAGCAGAATATATGGTTGAGATCGAATATAAGTTGTGCTCTTCATATGTCATCGCACAGACGTAAAGAACTCTCGTGCGTTGTAGGAGGCAATGGTTATCCGATTTCCAGTTGTTTCCTAAACCGACATAAACCTGTACACCGGTACGTTTAACATGTCATGTTCATTTATTTCCCTAAGCAAAGGAAACATAATTCCGCATGTAGGTTTATTTAGGCGCGATGAGACTACTTGATAATTATGGAAACTTAATTAGCTTCCTGTGGAATAACGCATTATTAACAAAATTCTTCCACACATCTGTAAGGCTGTTATTGAACCGCTCCAAGCTTCCCGCCGGAACTTACTGGTGATTACCAGCCTGCGAGGGGTCATTTATCTATAGACAAGTATCTGCTACAAGTCCGTAAATCTCCAAATATGTCTTTATACGGTGAGTATTTAGTAATTGTCTGGCACGCCCTTCCTATTGCCTTTCGTCGGTCGAATATGCTTAATGCATTTTAATCCAATCTCAACATAATTTTCCATCATGTAAACTTTGCGTCACAAATTAGAAGATGTCATTACTTACGTTAAACGTAATAATGTTATAACGAAATGATCCCTGATCGCCTTATATGGGGCTGAACAGTCTCTTTAAAGTAGACACATATGTCTACTCCATCAGAAGCAACACACTGGTAAACACGTTTATGTGCTTTCCAGTTCCCTGCATGACGCATTAACGTCATTGAGTAATAACTGAGTGCTTGATTTATTCTGATGATTTCAATCGAAGTACGTAAAGCAATAACGAGGCGTAGTATAACACTGACAATCACCACATTTTATTACCATAGTTTATGATCATGGTCAGAAAAATCTCCCATCGTTTTAGGTAGTTCGTAATGTGAACATTGCAAGGAAGATCATCGCTTGATGCCTTATAAACACCAGAGT
This sequence comes from Urechis unicinctus, assembly GCA_034190875.2. Lineage (NCBI taxonomy): Eukaryota > Metazoa > Annelida > Polychaeta > Xenopneusta > Urechidae > Urechis > Urechis unicinctus. Next base: position 21,390,796 of record CM067345.1, on the reverse strand, counting down.
GTAGCACACCTTGTGCTCTACGTGGGAAATATTTGCATACATCAGCATTCTTATCGGTCTCTTCTTGGTTGTTAAAATACCTGTACATTACAACGGTAATATTTGGAACTTATGTATCTTTCATCTATACAGGCTGCCTTTTTCAGGGATGTGAACTCACTTGTTTAATCCAATTAACCGAGTAGGCATGAGGTTAGGCTCATTGCAATTTCGTTTAATTGAATATGGTGCTAAGACGTCATCAACGGTGCAAAAATGTATTTAAGAAAGACATGCGCCGGTTATGAAGTAACTGATTCGTGATGATATCATATAGGATGCCACTTAATGCACCAAGATACTTAATTGTTTTTTAATTCGTATTCTTTCTATCCAGCAAATGCGTCAGCATCGATTGGGGCCATGCTTGAGAGTCTATGACAGACCGGCATTATCTCAATAAGCGCTCAAATTAAATATTTCCTTAACTGATCATGATTAATGCTTGCACTACACAGAATCGCCGAATGCTGTAACGCTGTCGCAGATTGTCGAAGATAATTTAATCAATGTATTAAATGTTAAGGTTATAATGCTCGTTACCAGTGCCGCAAAACATCCATACACATGATTGGCACCTTTACCAACGCACTCAGCAGATAAGTTGTTTTCAGCAATACAAGTTACCATGGGTTTTAAATCCTGGTAACAACCGTAAGGTCGTTTTTTGCTATTGTTTTATATTTACCAAAAGAAAACGCACACACACACACGCACACACACATACATACACACACACGCGCGTAAGTTCGTTTTTATAAAGAGAAAATACACACACATACGCACGCACGCACACACACACAGACATATATTTAAATACATATGTGTGTGTATGTGTGTGAGGGTTTTTTGGTAATTGGAGTGGACCTGGCGTGATAGCAAATGAAAATCTTCATATTTTGCCATGTTGAAATCTCTAATGGAAAAGCGAACCTGTGAATAGCAATGTGGAAGCTGTAAATATAGCAGCTAACACATGAGTTCAGATGCTGATGCGAACAGGGGCTTAGATATTAAATTTGTAGGATGGCATTTCGTTGGTTATTAATCATGTGGCACCTGATTAAGTGCCTGTATTCATCAATGGACTAGAACGAAAATTATGACGAAACCTTACCTCAATATTTCCCCATAAGTGAGAAATCTGTACTACAAATGAAAAAGTTTAAAACCCCAACAGTTGACAATGATCGACATAATGAACACCACTTCAACACAGGAACATTTCTCAGCATCATTACTTTAAACCACTTTCAACCTTTCACCAATGTAGCTAGGTCACGCCAATGGCCAACATATTTATCAAGATTAACGATTAGCATATATTTCAACTACTTAAACGCATATGTGGGTACATAGAACACGGAACAAACTCGTTGGCTGGGGTCATTTTCCTAACTATGTCAGATTGTGAGCAGTTAATCGAGGTCAACTTGCTCTCCTCATGCAACCGGTACCGCCGTATATTGTCGTAAGCATCCATTCTATTCATTTTCTGTGTTTAATATCAAAACATAACCATGCATGTGAAAGCAATATTTGCATGCAAAAATGCAAGGGCAAAAGGATGTTCCGTCGCAAGTATTCCGGTTTAAATGGAACACCATTTATAGCCAGATATTTCCGTCATTTACGCAATAAACACTTCAGAGTTCGCGAAAATATTTTATGCTGCTTAGACTGCCGAACAAAAGTAGCTTTAAAATGTATGTCGGGGACTGATTAATACCATAAGCTGCATTTTCATGCAGTATGCAATGTCAGGAACGTTTAGGCCACAAACTTTATTGCCAAGACGCGTTGGGTTTACAAAAAGTGCCCTTATTGCCAAAGGGTATGGGATGGACAACAGTTGCTTTCTCATAATTTGCAATTGCTATAGTTACTACACTGTTCCAGCATTTGCTACTTGACAAATCATCCAATAACTGATGCAAAAGGGAATATACCATTGCAGGCGCAGATCCAAGAACAATTTGAATATTTTGGTACTCTTTTGGGACCAATCAGTCAGGAACTGAAACATTATTTTGTCTGGGGCAATTCAGAGCTAGGCGTAGGTCTTCTGCGATTGAGCGTCAGAATTCATCGATACTCATATCGTATCTGAATAGTCTGTCAATTCCTCGCACTCTATTGACATTTTGTATAACAATAGTGTCAGAGCCACACTCTATCCCCCTCAAGCTTAAAATCCATTGAACCCAAACGAGATTCAGTTTCGAGATAATAAGAAAGAAGCTTAAACACACACACACACACAAACACACTCACACACACACACACCTACACACACACATACACACGCACATACGCACATATACATACACACATACACACACCTGCATGTTGATACATATATATATATATAAACATACATATAGACATACATGCATAGATATATAATTATATATATATGTATATATATATATGTATATATATATATATATATATATATATATATATATATATATATATATATATATATATATATATATATATATATGTGTGTGTGTGTGTGTGTGTGTGTACATATGTGTGTGTGTATGTATCGGAGCGTGTGTATGTGTTTGTTTATCTATATTTATATATATTTATATATATATATATATATATATATATATATATATATATATATATATATATATATCTATATATATATATATATATATATATATATATATATATATATATATATATATATATATATATATATATATATATACGCACACACACACTATCTCAATCAATTTTACTGATGACTGGTTGTATATGAATGCAACCTTCAATGACAATGCCATGACTACACATGTACAACACATATATACACACACTGCGACGCGCTCTTTATGACAAGCACAAATTTGATATATAAAACCAAGTAAACACAATGATACGCGCCACAGAAATATGGTGAATAACACAGACAACCCGCCAGTTTTTTGTTACACAAGATTCATGTAGAGCATAATAATAAGGCGTACCGTTATATTTTACTCACTGCTTTAATCATCCCTGTGTCGAATAACAATGATGTCAATCATTAACGTAACTTGTCATTAATTATTAACCTTACCGCAACGACACCCCCCCACCCCCTCCTCTCCCGGCTGTATTAAGCATTAACGATTATAGCATATAGTGGCTTATCGCCAAAATTTGACATGGAATTATCCGAGGTTTAAGCGCAGGATTAGTGTATAATTCTCGTTTGCTTTGTCAGTATGCTTCCGATTTACATGATTTTAAATGCTTCTGGGAATTATTTGTGCTTGTGTTTTCGTAGATTGTTGTACCCCAACAGACCAACCACCAAATCAGTGAACAGCATAAAGTAATGATAGAGTTTTTGTTTTGTATGCAAATGAGCTTGTGGCATCTTTTCCATGTACTATTAATATTAAGATGTAGCGTTAACCAAACGTTTCTGGAGATATGAGGTGAACAACTAAAATTGCGTCTAGACGTGATAGAATACCGTATATGGATCAATTTAATTTATCTCATATGAATAACCTTGTTAACATAGCAGTCGACTTACATAAAATGCTCATTTTTCTTTATGCATCACGATTTTTGCTACACAAAAAGAGAATAGCAATTTCTGTTATGTTTTATTACCATGCCCTACGGGTGTTTTCTATGCGTTGTGATATTTACAAAATACTCGGCAATTTGACAACTACCCTCGTGCATGGCTTATTTTCCAAAGACATCACGCTTATGTTTTTCTCAACATGCTTGCATATTTACTGTTATGACCCACCACTACATCACACCGCTGCAATCCTAATTCCGCTGTTTCACTAGACCGCTTAATCATTTCAAGCATATGTTGGGCATTAACCCTCTGTGGTACTGTGGGACTCTATGGGACTGTCGTTTTACTGATGCTACTTCATTTTAAACCAACAGAGTCAAGAGACCCAAATTCTATCTCCAGTCATAGAGTATATCCAGCTATACAGTGATATTTATGAAATGGAATGGTTTTAACTGTATATATATTAGCACTGTCTGATTGATGCTGTACGGATCGATCGATCCATACCCGAAACGGAATTACAATGTTCGAAACGAATGTCTGTCCTTGGCAACTAATAGTTGATATATTTTTATAAATGAATAGTTTAGTTGAGCATTGCATGCCAAATAAATATTCCACACAGTTACAACTGCAAGCAGGGCAGTCGATTGCTTATTCGGTGCGTTTATTGTTAATAGCTGCGGTAGATGTTGTGCAATGTCAGTAAATGCTTTCAATAATGAATCTTATAATGTTGTCGGTGACTCCTTTATTCAGATATCTACATCTCACTCAAATTAATAGCTATAGCGTTCGCGAGATATATCATCATTCACTCTCACGCAAGCTTATTTGTTTATTTACAAAAAATTCACTAAATGATGAGAGTGATATTTTTTGCTTCGACAATTTTCATCCTCACTACAAAAACCCATTTACACTTGCGTGCGTTCATAATTACAAAATAAACGTCAGTGAGATGAGGCATAACTCAGTGTTCAATGCACTTATGTACAAACGATGGGGCTCTCAAGTTAATTTGATGCCGCATTTTGCTAGCACTGCTCGATCACTTTCGATAATGATATGTGTTTTTCGTTATTGCTGATCGCGTTTTACTGTTTTATGTCATAGCGTTCTTAATATTTTTACGTCAATTATTAAAACCAATGTCACATCAAGTAATGCCGATGTCTATTATTAAGATACTAGCTTGGAAACGGCCTGTTACCAGCAGATTATTATGCGACGCCAAGTTTGTTTCGTCTGCACCGACGTCAGATGTAGTGGCAGTACAGTTCCAGGAAACTCTCTGATAAATGAGAGCCCACCATAGCATCCATCTAACATTCCAATAGTGACACCTCTCAACTACAATGAGTTATAATTGCAAATCCTTCATGCATGTCCGCTAGTGACGATCAAATGTGAAAGGTGAAATATCGAATTGTAGGTATGTATATACGATGTATATATATATATATGTATGTATGTATGTATGTATGTATGTATGTATGTATGTATGTATGTATGTATGTATGTATGTATGTATGTATGTATGTATGTATGTATGTATGTATGTATGTATGTATGTATGTATGTATGTATGTATGTATGTATGTGTATGTATGTATGTATGTATGTATGTATGTATGTATGTATGTATGTATGTATGTGAACGTATGTATGTATGTATGTATATGTATGTATGTATGAACGCATGTATGTATGTGTATGTATGTATGTATGTATGTATGTATGTATGTATGTATGTATGTATGTATGTATGTATGTATGTATGTATGTATGTATGTATGTATGTATGTATGTATGTATGTATGTATGTATGTATGTATGTATGTATGTATGTATGTATGTTGTATGTATGTATGTATGTCTGTATGTATGTATGTATGTATGTATGTATGTATGTATGTATGTATGTATGTATGTATGTATGTATGTATGTATGTATGTATGTATGTATGTATGTATGTATGTATATGTATGTATGTATGTATGTATGTATGTATGTATGTATGTATGTATGTATGTATGTATGTATATGTATGTATGTATGTATGTATGTATGTATGTATGTATGTATGTATGTATGTATGTATGTATGTATGTATGTATGTATGTATGTATGTATGTATGTGTGTCTGTATGTATGTATGTATGTATGTATGTATGTATGTATATGTATGTATGTATGTATGTATGTATGTATGTATGTATGTATGTATGTATGTATGTATGTATGTATGTATGTATGTATGTATGTATGTATGTATGTATGTATGTATGTATGTATGTATGTATGTATGTATGTATGTATGTATGTATGTATGTATGTATGTATGTATGTATGTATGTATGTATCGATCTATGTATGTATCGATGTATGTATGTATCGATGTATGTATCGATGTATGTCGATGTATGTATCGATGTATGTATGTATGTATGTATGTATGTATGTATGTATGTATGTATGTATGTATGTATGTATGTATGTATGTAGGTGTATGTATGTATGTATGTATGTATGTATGTATGTATGTATGTATGTATGTATGTATGTATGTATGTATGTATGTATGTATGTATGTATGTATGTATGTATGTATGTAAATATGTAAACATGTATGTATGTATGTACGTATGTATATAGCATCCAGTGTTGGATGGAGATGATTGCTCTCTCACCTGCACGTCGCCAACAATGATTCTCTAAACAATCAAGCAGCCGAACAAGGCTCTTTACTGCCCGGGATACCCTTTCCGATTACGCTCATGTATATGTACACGCTAATAGGTCATTGCAATTTTCACTTGTATAATATTGCAAAATATTACTTTTATGGAGCTAGGTTGACATGCTTGCCGCATATTGCAGTGGAGTCGTTTGCATTGACAGTGTTGAAATGGAAGTGAAACTCAAATAACCGTCAAAAATTCTGCTTCAATGAATATATCATCAATGAATATATCATATGTATATATGCATATATATATATATATATATATATATATATATATATATATATATATATATATATATATATATATATGTATATATATATATATTTTTTGGCATAGTAATTTTTCAATATGCAAACTGACAAGCAATTGGTGTTACATGTTGTGCTGAATTAAACCAAATTCGATGTGTGTTTTAATACGTCGTTCGCAGGCAAATTGCACCTATGTGTACAGAACTCTCATGTACCATTTTGATTTGCGGGTAGCTAGTGTTACTGATTACATCCTTCACTGGGGCCGACTCAGATCATAACTATACAAATCTAAAATAATGTTGTCACTTCCATCCATGATGATCGATTTTCGCCTTCCTGACTACCCAACGCAAGGAGTTTTTCAAGCTCTTGTTTTGCCCGGGAACGACTAGAAATCGGATAACCATTGCATCCTACAACTCAGTAGAGTTCTTTAAATCTATGACATGACACATGTAGAATACACTGTCAACTTATATTCAATCTCAGTCATATATTCTGATTATACGGAATGGAACGCGTCTCCACGTTGCTGCTTGATTTAAGCTTCTATTACGGCTTCACAAATTATACACGCTTCAATGCTTAATGCGAGGTCAGATGTTAACATTGCCAAACATAGTCCACCATGAGGTCCATAAACTGCCTATATTTAACCTCTATAACATCTAAAGGTATTTATGCACACGTAAAAATGTAGCATTTTATTATTCATGTTTGTTCACTTAACGATTCGTACCCAACAACGTCAAATAACTGTTTCAATATGTTGTGGCATTTGCAAAATAGCAGCGTTATTGTGTGTAGCCCAACAACATGATTTTACAGCTATGCAAGCTCCAAGTAAATAGCTTAAAATGCTGTTCCGTTCTTTCCATCAACATTGTCTCAGGGGGCAAGAATATAAGCTATTTGCTCTGTGTTTACCGATTTGTTAGCATATTTGATTGGCATGGTATAATTGATAAAGAACTAGAATGGATAATAGGTTGAATGAGTACCAGAAATTTGAGATGGGTAAATGTAATAAACGGCGTATCTCAAGGGTCAGTGAAAAACCTGTCCTCTGCTTAATCCTTGAGAATGATATTTATAGAACCATTGACGTTATGATTAAGAACGGTGCAAAAATTGCACACCAAAGAGCGGGCTGAAAGCTGAAAGTATGACGCAATAGGCCGGGGCTACGTAACTTGGAAATGAAAAGTATTGCATTTGTAGTAGAGCAAATTGCCAGCGCTACTCATACGTTAGTGTCCGATGAATGATATTTAGAAGTCAATATGGAACAATATTCCATATCATGAAAGCTAGAGAAGATAACGGCAAGAGGAATTTTATCTTGATTAGTTAGCGTCTCAGCCATACTACTTGTTAGCCGGATCTATCCGTTATTCGCACTCATATTGCAGCCCGCAAGACCATAAATACCAAAGCATGACAAACTGATTCAATGTTGTGGTAACATTGCGCCTGCATATATCGTGCAGTTGCAAATGTTAAGGTGGCATACGAATCATTCGCATGATCATTTACCAGCGAAATACAACCGAAGCAAATAATCTTAATCGGAAAGGGAATATGGACCCAATGGGTGAACAATACCGGTCATTCATATTCTCACGTGAAGTATTTGTGAAATAATCTACATGGGCTGGTGTAATAGTGAAATGAAAGTACTTCACCAGTGAGTGTTCATCATAGTCATCTAAAGGTAATGATTATTAATACACCAATTCAGTGATAATTACTAGCATTACTATAGTGTAACACTAAGGGGCTAACAAGGGCGATGAATATGGCCGTACATGCAGTGTTGGGTATCGAGCGTGCTGCTGTCACCAATGGGAGATCAACTAACACATCTAAGGCCGATTCAACCATGGTATTTTTTAAGTGTGTAATTAGGGCCATTTCTGCAAACATACTTAAAAAGACTCAATTTGTTCATTCTGTGTTTCTTTACAGTTATAAATTGCCGATTGAGCTTACAAAAAAATGGTTTGATATATTAACACATATACATCATTACAATACTGGATTATTGTTTAATTCTGTATTCAAAAGCATTATATTTCTTTTACTTTCGTGAGGCAGGATTTGTAAATGACTGGTTGATACAATTCGAGGAAGATATAAGCATTGCTTTGTACATATAGCAGTTAACACAAGAGTTCAGCAGCTGATGCGAACACGGGATTGGATCTTAAATTTGTAAGATGGCCCTTCGTTGATGATTGATCAGTCGATTTTTATTTTCTGCCTGTATTGACCAATGCACTAGAATGAAACATATGAAGGTATCTTATATTGCTTACTTCATCTGTATCATTACAACTAAAATTCTTAACCCATAGCTTGTATGAAGCTGTTATATATGGACACGAGGTCTCAGATTTTTATTTACAAGATCGAAATGTTTAATTAGCATGTACTTTGTGCAGGAGTGCATCGGTGACCTTATGTATCTGGTATGTGGCTACAATGATGATGTTTTGTATCTTTTGGTGAAATTTTCACTTATGTTTATTGTTAACATTCATTCAGTCATGCATTGCTTGTTATTCTGAAATAAATGTAAACTTGGAACAACATATGTTGTTTAATGTTTCTATTACATGGATAGAAGTCTGACCTGAATAGACCTTAGCGGAACTGTGATAGTTGAATCCTCTGTAGTCCATGAACCAAGCAAGTTTGTTCACCATAACGATAAGTAAGTTTAATATTACATGACTGCTACAGAGATATGTTTAACATTAGATAAGTAGTACTTTTATGTATGGTTTTGCAATGGCAAAGGCACTCTTCTCCTATACTAAGATGTAAGCTGTAAAGATTGCAGGAGTTGGTCTAGTCAGTCACAATCGGCCTAATATATGCTTTCCTGCTATGTATGCGGCATTGCTTCCCCTTTCTCAGCTTCAAGTCATATAACAGGTATCAAACCACATGTCCATACACACACCTTGTTACCAAAAAATAATCCGTACCACAATTACCTTACCGTACATAATGTATTGCATCGACGTCATAGAGAGATTACATAGTTATTAAACATCAATTATTCGTCTATGGTATCAGATGTTGTGTGTAACTGATGTTAGTGATTATATTGATAAAACGTTTGGATTCGAGCGGAGTCGCTAATGGTGTTGATGAACATTCAAACGTTTGAATTCGAGCGGAGTCGCTAATGGTGTTGATGAACATTCAAACGTTTGAATTCGAGCGGAGTCGCTAAAGGTGTTGATGAACATTCTAACGTTTGGATTCGAGCGGAGTCGCTAATGGTGTTGATGAACATTCTAACGTTTGAATTCGAGCGGAGTCGCTAATGGTGTTGATGAACATTCTAACGTTTGGATTCGAGCGGAGTCGCTAATGGTGTTGATGAACATTCTATTCGTACAGTAGATTGCGGATGATAGCGTCTGATTCTTTTACTAGTGCAGAGCAAATGTGTAGCAACCATTTTACAAGAGTATGACCTCAATGTGCATTGACTTTGTTTTGCCAAAAGTTGTATATAATTATACGCATGTTTGAAAAATGCGCCGTATACGGAGCATTGATCTATAACTGGTTTCGTTGCGTTGACAAATTTCCCCACAGATATGATTTATAATAGACTGTATCAGCCCAACAGTTGGCGATTTGTACTGAAAGCACTCACAATCTACCCCATTGCCATTACTCGTCGGTTATGTCATCCTACTACCGCTTTTACCCACGGTACCAATAAATTGATGTGCCTCCTCATGGCCAATACTGGTAAGGTTTACTCTTATTTTATTCAATATTTTGATTATTGCTACTGTAAATAATAACTGATCTTTATTCCCTAATGCTTTGATTTAATATATATATATATATATATGTGTGTGTGTGTGCGTGTGGCATATATCCATATAAATATATATAAATATACTTATATATACAGATGTACCTATATATGTATGTGGATATATATCTACATATGAATGTTTATATTGATATGTATATATATATATATATGCATACTTACATATATATATAAATAGATACGCACACATATATAAATATATATATATATATATATATATATATATATATATATATATATATATATATATATGTATATATGTACATATGTTATGTATATATGTATATATATATATATTTCTTTATATATGGAGATATATATATATGTATATATATATATGTATATATATATTTATATATATATATATATAAATAAATATATATATATACATAAAGATATATATATATGTATATATGCATATATGTATATATATCTATATATATATATATATCTATATATATATATATATATATATATATATATATATATATATATCTATATCTATATATATATATATATATATATATATATATATATATACTATATATGCCCTGATTGTGCTTTGTAGTGTTCCAAGACATGTTTGCTTAGCTGCACTGGGCTCTCAGCTGTCACGATTTATATCTCTACGCCTGCCCATGATTGTTTTTACAGTTGGCGCCGGATTATTGATTCTGCAAGCTCACTGGCGATGTTGAGTGCTGTAATAACAGCTCTGAGCAATAGCGCAGGAAAGCAGTTGTTAAATAGCGCAATAACTGGCGTTGTTGCAGCGTTATGTAACGAATGGGTATTTTTTAAATAGCCAAAATACTTCATTCAATTGATGCCTATATCTGTGTAATTTACTGCAAAATTTAATTCCTTTGAAATAGAAATTGTTGCAAAATCGGAATGTTGACTCATAAGTTTAAATGCTTCTCTTCCAGAGTTCACTATGCTCTAAAACATTTTGTTATTTACCCTCGGTAATGAGTTTGCTACAAGAGAACAACTACTTGATATCAGTGACTTTTCTTCATGAACACTCGATGTCGATGTTACATGGTAGGTTTGGTTACCTTTGGTTACCTTTGCACGGGAACTTAGAATATCACTGCCTTGCGAGATAATGTGAATGCAAGTCGATTATATTACCATTAATTAGAGGTGATGTTTAGTCGGTTTATTCCGCACACTGAAAGTTTGCGTCGTGCAATATGCAAGGGAAAAGGCACTTTGGTCATTTCAGCCTCCTCCTCCTCAAACAAACCCGTCGATTGCAAAAACGGCACATTTCTCTTCAATATTCCCAAATAACGTAACTAAATGCTGTTGTACAATTGGATCTTCAAATAATTGCGCATTTATGATCAAACGGACATGTAGAATGTCATGCGTTGATGGTTGCCTCTAGAACTTTGTTTATCGATGCATATAGCATGAGGCATACATGGCAATATTTATTTTTGACATGAAGAGACTGCACAAGCTATTGCATAACTAAATCAATTTGCAAGCGTATCGAGCGTAAGTGCATGAAAATCACACATACAGGGAACATCCTATCAGTATGGCTTAAACGTTTTACTGCGACTGCCGCTGTGGCATCATTCATATGGGCGAGATTGATCTAATCAATGATTGGCCATCAGGCTCTCTGTATCAATACGAAAGTACTCCCAGCACACCATCGAGCGTATTCGCAAGCATAGGCTTGACATCAGTATGACACAAACTATTGCATTATACATAGGTCGCCTTAAGAATCTGAGGGATGCTATTCCTTCCGGCATACTGCTAAATGGTCGTGTTGATCTGACGTCATGGCAAACACGAGCTCATAGACGACCGCAGAAGGAAGTACGTACCTCGATCGAGGTGCGAACTTCGTCCCCAGTAAGGCATACTTGGTTGGAAGTATGCATGCATAAACAGTAAATTTTACAATTGTTATGCACATTGTGACATTGTTTACTGACATTTGGTTGGGTAAGAGTCGTGGAATCCCACTTAGTTGTCACAGCCTCGATTTGGGACCATGTTTAGAGTTGCACGTGTTCGTCTTACGTATTTTACATCTTTCGGGCATAGGCAATCGCGCGTCTTTTCTGAACGTTTGATGGGGCAAGAATCGTTTGAAGACCAGTTTGGCAAAGGTAAGAACTTTTTTGCGGAGTGTAGTTTATCTAGATAGCATGAAATATATTTTCGTGAAGGTTGCACGGCATATTTGTGACTTATCGTTGATAACATTTCACCTCACTTCAAACCATTTGCGCACGAAATAGTTTTGAATACAATAGATAGGTTAAACTAGGTATGGTGAAGATTTTAACAACAGTTGGTTAAGCAGAAATGAAATTAAGACACCTCGTCAGTGTCATTGATATCAGAGCAAGCTTCCTGATCATTAACCTATTTCCAATACATTATAGAGGGAAAGTATCTTGGTCTGAATTGGTTTCGGGACCTGTTCAGTTTCTTTCACACGTCGCCTCCATTACCTTTCGAACATCATCATCTGTAAGCAGTTGCATATAGACACCATCACTTTCAAATTTGATACGCTTCTGAAACTAAAGTTAAGCAATTAAGACACCGTTCATGCAGTTTCAAATACATGATATTAAATATTATAATCAACCTTCAAGTATCAAAACATCAATCATCTATTTCTGTGATGTTTTTAATATCCATCCTCTACTAACAGACTAAATCGTATTCGGTTGGAATTATTGACATTGTCCTTTCAGAAGACCAAAATTACCAAAGAATTATCTCATATAAGAACACCACAAGTACATGCAACATTCGACTTGCAGTTCAGTATGCATCATATGTGTCATATTCTTACCTTCATACGTTCAACTATCAGAATCTGGCACCGATTCAGAAGGAAGTAAGCCATACTTCGCTTTGAGTACGAACGCTCTTATCCGCCTTTGTTTAAGAAAATCTATACAATTGGGGTCTTATATTATTGCGATAGCTAATCAATATGCCATAGAATTTTGTATAATGTATGATGTATAATTAGAAGATACATATATAAATAAGAAAACATGGAGCCATGCTGATGTGTAGCAAAATTTGTAACCATGAATATAGAACAACTTGAGGTCGCTGTATAACCAGGGAAGTTAAAACGCTTCTAGGAAATGCCAAATATCGCTTACAACAACGAAAATGGTTCCAAACGGAGGCCATAATATATTTGGATAATTAAATCGCATTTTAGAAAATATTGTCAAAAAATGCAAAGCACCAAAAGTTGGTGGGATTATAGTCATGTGTACACTAGGAACGTAGTACGTACTTTGTTTGAAGTACGAACTTTGCTCTGCGATCAGTCCTCGACCTGATAACTATCTAGGTCTAAGAATCAACACAAAGTGCTTTAGACATTGGGATTGTTTTGAGAGGTCTGGAGATACAGGCGCTAGATCCCACCATGACATTGTATAGCACTGCCAGTCCACCAAATGTGACAGTCCCTTGTATTTCTTTCATTGGCATCGGAAATTTGGACCAGTAGATATGTGATAGAGATCACATCATACAATCAGCACTCACTCATCATTCCTATCTGACAAGCCCATAGTTTTGTGTGTCTTTGCCAGAACTCGGAGTTTTGTTCTGAATTCAAATGAAGCCGTGTGATTTGGTTGGCAAATAAGAATCATATTCAGCACAACCCACTTTTGTTTCGTCTATAAATTAATCTAGTAAAATGTAAACGCAAGGTTTGTTGGTGTGACACAATGTTATTTCGTAACAGAAATGCAAAACCTTTATTGACAGCGGAAAATAACTGATTGAAGTGTGGGACAACTTGACGATCAGCTGATTTATTTTCTTGGCTGTGGCAATTTGTCTTAATGCATAAAACTTAACAAAAATGCACTGCAAATTCAGTCACTCTTCGTGTTGTAGCATACTTATATCAAGAATGATTATGAATAAACTCGGTGTTTTATATTTTCATATCCATGTTACTGCTTAAACAAAACTTAATAAATCCTGTTCTCGTAGGTGTTGTCAACAGCCCGGTAATGCTGATGGGAAAGATGTCGTACGAAAGCATATTATTTTATGGCGTAATCTAAAACGAGGTAATGTTGCTGGGAAATCATTTCGACTTAGTGATCTTAATTGTCACACCCTGTGTTGCCTAGGTACGGCGTCGATTCTAGCAATAACGTTGACGATAAGAACAACTCATTGTCGGATGCAACAGAAAGATCAATGCGCGTCGGGTTACGCTAAGTAGGAACCAATCTGTTGTTTTTGAATACCTTGTTGTTGCTTTACTTTTGTGCATCAATTGAACACAGGCGTCCCAAATTATTTATGTAGCGCGCATTCAATCCAGTTAGACAAATGTAAATTAATGATCTTGACCGATTCTCCACTTATTGTATGCATTATCCATAGTGCAATTCATTAAATAAGCGATGGGGTAATATAATAATAATTGCCTTGTTGAGACAGTTAATGTTCTAAGCCAACACTACAGCAAGCCGTGGTTTTGCCAGCAGAATGGGCGGTTATTCATTAAACATAGCAATCTATGTTTAATAACAACCTAGACTGTTATTATAAATTGGCATATCCACGACGACGAGAGCGAGACCATTCCATTCATTGGAATCATTCTATCGATCACGTAATAAGCAGATCCTACAGTCTTTTAGTGCCTACAATTCATCCAAATGGTTAGGTCATAACAGTTCCAATTATTCACAAAAGCCACCAAAACGGAAATGAAGTGGTAAGGAGGATCAGTAAGAATTAGGGAAATTTCAAGAACGCATCATTGCGGTCATCATTATTGCGCCAGTAATACGATATACACCTGCCATCCAAATGTATTCCTAACATACGGTGCAATTACGAAATATGTGCTAAAACACTTTACGCTATGAGCATGATAGCAAATGGAGTACCCAAGAGTAATGTTCCTGACCCATAATGTTTCTCTTCTTTTCCCTCTATTACACTCGAGCGCAGTTGTCTTTGCCGATATCCCCTACAGTATTGAGCGCCAATGTCTATGACGAAGCTAGATGACATTAATTGGACCTTTGTGTTAGATATAACACCCTGTCAGCGTGCAGCTTGACGTAGGTTGATCACCTTGCTCATTATATATCATTGCGTGTATGCCAAGTGTGCATGTAGTGCCTTCTGAGATGATGACGGCTTATTGGCTCTGATATATTTTTATTCGACGATTTAGACAGAGTTTGCTTCATTTTTGGCTGCACCGCAGGCCGTAAATGTCTGGGCGTCGCAGACATTAATAGTAATGCATAGCTTAGAGGGCAAGTATTGGCTAAAATATGAATTTTCGGGATTATATGGAACGCGATTTTCTTATCAATAACTTGCAGTTCCTTATTCGATCCGAGGCGAAGTAAACAAGAAATAAGCAAAAGCAAACAACACATTCCGGAACTTCCCGACTACACGCCGAAGATAAACGAAAGGGTTGTGACGTCAAATGTCACCAGAAGATGTTGCCACGGACGCCGTTTTTATTAGCGTGCAAGCTGTCCTACAAATTAATCGTTATTTACAGACACTCCTCAGCTTTATTTTATCCATGGTTTCTCAAGAACCCGTAAGTATACCCATCCTTACATTTTCCAGGTGACAGTCGAATTCGTTAGTTATGTTTCTGTTCGGATTTTGAAAAAAACATAAAAGTGAAAATGGTAGCAGCGTTAGATAGCTGCCTTTCGAGAGACGTTTCATCTGTGGGGTAATCTATGGATAAGGGATTGTAAGCTATTATCCTCCCTTGTAAACAATTAAGTCATTTACATATCCGTAGCCTATGAAAAGCTGTCTCTTGTACCGGAACTCTACCTACCGCCTGTCCGCTTGGGGAAGTGGCCAGTCTTTGCACTTGCCCGTTGACAAACTTAACATGGCCGGTAGTGATCCGTGCTAGGCGGTTCAATTTGATAAGGCTGTTCCACAGGTTTGATGTATTATCTTGTCCCGTCGGGCGGCTATATGTAGATGTATGCTTGCCCGACAGTAGGCCTGGATATTGCAAATGGTATTTATGTATAATGACTGATGGAGGTATTTTGTGAATAGGTATATAATAGAACTTTTTTGTATAGACAGCAAAGGCACTCCAAGGCCCTTTCCGAAGACTTCATCAAAATGTCTTCTCTATATCAAACAGCTATCCTGGAGGCTTTCCACAGCTTAGTTATTTAATTTGCACCAAAACAATCTGGTTTCATGTAGCTCTGCCAGTTTGTTATGTAATTATATTCGCAAAATTGTTTGTGCTCCCTGGCTTGCTCTAATATATTTATCATTCCACCTGGTCACTTGGCTCTTTGTTTGTGGTATTTGACTATTGATGTATCAAAAGATGGACACATATAAAACATTTTACCCTGCAAGTCAATCAATCAAATTGTGAATTGCTCTACCGGCTATGTTTTCAAGGTATGTTTCGCCTACTCTACACTTCAACCACAAGTGGTAAACTACAGGCTCTGGCCAGAAACGGAAGACCCCGGATCACAGAAAAAAGAATAAGAACCAGATTTTGTGGGTAGCTGTGAGCATAATAGAATAAGCATTACTTGTTGATACGCCACCTTATTTAATGTAAAAGTGAAGTTCAATCTTGATGATTTCTATGCAACGACACAGGAAGGATAAAATATCCTGCCGAAAATATTAAATGACTGTTAATATACAGCTATTTTAGTAATATAACAACTTTTGTACATTGAGCAGGAACATGTGAGTATGTCATTGCTGGCAGTTTGAAACCAATATAAACCGAAATATCCTTAGGAAAATGTTCACAAACTGGCAGTAGCACTCTGTGAAGTCTGCCTAGATAACCCCAGCACCGCTGTTCTAGTTGCCGATATGACATGAATCGGAATAATTTGCAATATACAGAGGTCTTTACAGCTTTTCCTTCAGTACATAAATATTTTTCATCGAATATCATCTGAACCAGACCATTTGTTAGTATACTTACATGTTTATTCTTGTACCTCTGACAATAAGCAATGTATGCTGTTTCTAGTGTCCAGGGACCTACTTCATCTTCTTGGTGAGACAAACACTAACTACTGTATTCCAGGTATGAAGAAGATGAGGATATTTCACTTCCTTGACATATAATAAAAGCAACATATGATGGCAGTTATGCGCTGTACTAGGTGTTAGTAACAAATATATACCTAATAAGGACAAGATAAAGTATGTATTATTGGGGTTGGTACCCTGGGTAAAACAAAGCACTTAATAGACTGCTATAAAGGAAGAGTCAAACGTGTAGCAGGGATGTGTCATTATTGATAAGTCGTTAAAACCAATATATCAATGCCAAGCAGAAGCTGTAAAGACAGCAGTATTCAGGGGAGGATAGGTCGAACATTTGTTGCTTTCATCAAACCTTGTCTAGAATATTCAATGCAGGCACATCTTAACAGTAACATAGAAGAAACAAAAGATTCCAACTCCAGATGCAAAGCTCGTAAGCGGACTGCCTGGTTTAGATAACGAGCAACTGCTACGATTGTTAGGACTGACATCTCTGTAGCCAAGATATCTCCTTAGTAATCTTACGGAGGCAAAGGTAAAACTAAGCGGAAGTGGCAGTTCGAATTGCGTTGTGACCCCGCTGGAAACATCGCCGACTAAGATAGTCATAGCCAGCTCACTTATCTGTTCCACAAACCAACTCGAAAAGTTCAGAGAGTACTGTGTTGTGCTGGAGCATATTTTACGATTCAACATAGCGAGTAAATAAGTATCTCGCAACCCCATGACCGGTTGTTTAAGTACCAAACGACACTGTTGCCCCGATCACCTACAAACCAACGGTGCTTTGGTACCATCGTAAGCCAATGCCAGATAAGGATAGACGCTTTTACAAGGGCCGTACATAGGTGGTGGTTATTTGCGCGATTTAACATTACTTCAAAGCTAGTAGTTTTAAGTAACAAACACCAATGTTTGTCGAACGGGTAATCGATATGTGATTGTTTACTGTAGAATGACCCTCTACACGAAGCTACCACGACTTGCTCTATGATCGCCGTTGGTGATGGCGCACGAGGTGTACCTTGCGATAACCACGTCTGCGCAAGGTTATTTTTACGTATTGTGGAATCAGATAGACCGAATGGTTCACACGCGAATGCCACAAAAACGAGTTTACGGCGGGTTGCAAGATAATGACAGCCACGTAGATGATCCAAACTTCTCTTGTATATTGCTGCTGTGTGCTATGCTTTCGCGTTAAAAGCCGGATAAAGTCTGTTATTAATATAGGCCCTAAACAAAACTTGTCTTGCTAGTATTATTATTATTTTCCTATGGTCTATAATCACCCGGCATTTATATGCGCAGCGGCTCACATTAACAGTGTATGAATTCCGCTTCATTTTATACAAATGTTGCGGCATCAGGTCACAGTCTATCCCCGCATCAAGCTAAATATTTATAGATCAACTGCTACTCTGCGCTACATTCACACTACAGTGTATCCCCAAATGGCTAATAATTTTCTCCTATTATAACCCGTGCGCAAAAGAAACAATTAAGCTGTTATAATGTTGTCTTCTATGGCCATGCTGATGCGGTTGTGCTTTGATTTCTAGTGTACTATACACCACGCAATCGATGCTAAATCCACAATCAATGCTACTTCTATATAAAAAAGGTTGTCTATTGCTACCGCGGCACTGTGCGCTCGTATTTGTCCCAGCATCACACTCACTGAACTGCATCGATAAGCAACCCCATTACCACACAAGAATGATGACCTGTCAACTGTATTACCTGTGTATGAAACAATGATGCATGGAGCAAGCTATCTATCATGCTTCATGGTGTGATAAAATGTACAATGTCTTATCAACCAAATGGTTATGATCACATAGATGAATACTTTCAGTGTCCAAATGTCTCTGATGCTGTCCTGTCAACGCTAAGGGTATTTTTGCAAATAAGCCCAGAGGTAAAGCTGATCGTCGAATAACAAAATGCTTATCCCATAACAACATGCACACAAATCCCACACTAGCTAAGTGAAATTTTTCCAACGTATTCAGCAAACGAATTTTTCTTAATCTTGCGTGTTGTGTCAGTGGAACCTGATTTCTTAATTTTATCTTCGATGTCTTGCTTGAAGTAGAGCACTTGTAGTCCTAAATATTTCTTGTTCAATTGAGTTGACTCTCACTATGTATCCATCCCACTGGTGGTTCTAGTCTGGTTTAATAATTGATAAACAATGTTAGTGATGACACGCACCACTGGGCCAGTCATTAGTACTTAAGGTCATCGACTTGTGGTGCTTGTTTCACAATCGATAAGGATATTCTGCGTTATATTTGTAATTTCAGCAGGCTCAATTGGAACTGCTACAGCATTGATCCGTTCTGAAAAGTGCATTAGCTATTTTGTTTACAGAATCTGGGTCAATATTGATTTATCATTGGCACATGGCTGCCTAGCTTAGCGCAGACTGCATGTAATTGAATGGTGATATGTATGATTCAATATTCACTGCTGAGAACCAGCGCAGATGTATTGAAAGCTTTGATAAAAGAAAGAGCTCGGAATCCACACAGCTCTGAGTGCAGTAAACTGCGCGACGAGCACCGTTTCTTTGTCGGGCAATCGTCTGCCCTCTGGCTAAATAAAAGATATCGTGTTTAGAACATTGGTCGTATTAAAACTATTGATATACAACAATAGATGTTTAGAGAAGGCAGTTTCTTGGCACGGTACGCTGTTAACAACGTGTAGTACTGCACGTCTCTCTCACGGCGATCCTCTAATTTATCTTTTACCCCTGCAAGTGCTACAGATGTAATTGCTGTAAGCAAACAAACCATTGTGTACTTTTATTGTCCATGACGCACCGGGAAGATCCTTTACAGCTGCAATATCTTAACATACATTCCAAGCATTCGTTCGACACTAATATAGTTGATAGCTTAGAACATATGCTCAGCGGGCAGCATATTCTTGCCGTTGTTGGATCGTATATGAGGTATCAGTTGAAGCGTATATTCATTAGCTGTTTGACGTTTATCCTTATCCGTACAGGATTCACACCCACATTGATCGGGTTACAGGCTTATTCCCTCAGGTTTCAAGTGACAAATATACTTCATATGCATTAAAGAAGCTTGTGTACGTGAGTAATTACTGTAGTGATATCCATCTATCATAGAATAGCACATCTAACAGTGATTTGAAACATTCCCAGTTGATCATGTCTATAAACCCCTATTAATACTTATTATTCTGTCAGTAAGCCTCATTGACCAAAAGATGTTCGCTCGTTTGAGAACATGATTTATTTTAGTAGAACGGAATATGATTGCAGATGATTACGTTACAGTTTTATAGGTTTTTTAATGATGTGTCTACTTCATGATATCATCATTGACATTTGTTTTGATACACAAGCTGTGAATGACACGCTATTTTTGCGTTCGTTTTCGGTAGAAATAGCGCCTATTCATAGATAAGAGGAATGTGCCTTGCAGCGAGCATCGATAGAAAGCCATCGAAGAATCCTGTTAATTCTTGCCACAGGTGCTTGGTGTGGACCGATATGACCGCACCTTCAAGATTACATTCAGTAATAATATCGAAAGTAATACGATTCTACGCACGAAGACTATTTGTTTTGAAACATAGAAATTGTACAATTGTACGGTTTAACCTTGAGTTTTTCTTAATGATAGTAGAGTGGGCGGGGTGATAGAAACAAACAACGACGACAAAATTGGTCTGACTTTCTAGCTAATGGCGATGATAATACGATCGATGGGGTCATTGCAATACATTACCACCATTGCATTATATTATCATTAAGGGATACATTCTTTTGCAAAATATATTCTGTCATCCAGCCAGCATGCATTCTTAAGCTTATTGAGAAGTTTTCCCGCCTTTTCGACCGTTCTACAAGATAATACTGCTACTATACCTGCAATTTCATACAGCGACTGGGATTGTAGGGCCATATACTATATAGCCTTTCTTCTAACTGGTCTAACGACTGGTTTTCGGAGCGCACCAATGTAATAAACTTGACATAATTGCGGAAAACTACAGTGACGATTATTTTAACTGTCCATATATCTACTTATTAACATCTTATTTCATTAACTACGATAATGATGATGCTTATAACTATACCAAGGTTGATGGTTCTGGGAATGTTGGTTGTTGTTGCTGTTGATGCAGTGGTGTTGCTGTTGGTGAGAGTGCTGGTGATAGTGTTGATGGTTATGGCAGTGTTGGTTGTGTCGATTGCCGGGTAAGTGTAGAAACGAGCAGGTACATACAGCGTTTAATGCTTTTCTTATGCAAGATTCGTAAACGGGGCTTTTTTGTGAACTAGCGAAATGAAACACATAAAAAAATCTAAATTATTATTATTATTTGTAGAGGACGCTTTCGAAGACATACTGACGATGTGGGTAATAGCGAATATTATTACAATTCCACTTAATCGCAGGTCTGACAAACAAAATAAACCAAATCTGGTTAATAAAATCGAACATGGTAGTGCAAATTACAGCTGCAATCATATAGTCACGAGGAAGTTGAAGTTATTTATTCCTCAAATTTATCGAAACATTTCAATCAATTACTAGGATATGCAATGCATACCGTATGCATGCCATTACAACGTGGCGTTTAGAAATCATATATCATGGCAAAAATGAGCCTCTATCATTGCCTAGCTGTGGGGTTACTTTTTTCACTGAGCATCAGCAAGCATCGGCTCAATTGATACAAATGATCACATAGAGAAGAAGAAGAGTATTTGCCATCTACGTGCGGTCGATGCTGCCGACTACGTGCTCTGCTGCACACCGCCCTACTAACAAAGCATTGTTCTTTTTATACCCGGCCCGATATTACCTATCTAATCCTTGAGTGCATGCAGTGGCTAAGTGAGATAAACTATGGTGGTTGCAGCGAACGGTTTCATGTTATACTGATCGAATTTGTCGGAGCTTATGATATGGATGAATTATATCATAATGGTGATGTGGTGTGATAACGATAATGACGATGACGAAGCCGCTGAAGGTGTTGTTGATGGTGTTAAGGATAACGATGATCATGATCAAAATTATGATGCGATGATGAAAATGATGATAATGATGATGATGACGATGATGACGATAACAGTGATAACGATGACGCCCTCACAACATTGTTCGAACACATACACGACTATATACCTGCCTTTGCAACAAATATCCCAAACATGTCTCCAATATTGCCTTCTGATGTATTTAATTCACCATGTATTCCATGGAGCATAAAAGCAATATGTAGTGGCTTTGTCATTTGTTAATATGGCCATGTGTTTTGCCCCATGTTTAACCTTTACAACTATCGGCGACATTGCATGCATAATATTATGGTGACATTAAGCAGTATTGTTGATAGCAACTGGTTCACAACTCAAATAACATCTCACATGTAATTAGTCACCCATAAGACATGTGATATTCGCTCATAAAGCTGTCCGCGCAATTCAGTTAGGTATAGTATCCTATAATATGTCGCTAAGAATGGCATTTACGTTCAACGAGCAGCGGCGAAATGCTTGAAAAGTGAATAACTTCATTATTGATTGTATAGTCTCCGTAGACATCAATCAAGAAAGCACATCCCCTCATTTTTATTTGATCAAATTTATTGAGATTGAACTCTTGAAAAAAATGTATATTGACATTACATGCCCGCGAGAGATATGCGTCACGGCCTGCCAATAGAAAGCAATGTGCACTATGTCTAGGGGATCGTGTAAGCAATTGTGCTTCACGGTAATTTGAAGGGCGTATAGAAACGCACGCACATAGGTTTTGTGCAATTCATCCATCTGCTTCACGTTTTTTTCAAACCTCGCATGTTAAAAAGGTAGCATGTTCACTCATCTCAAATCTACTTGCGGGATGTCCATGGTTATCGATCATTTTTCAATCTAATTTGCTATCCTCAAACCATGTACCGTGGTTACTATTATCCAATGTATGTCTCAAGTTCGATTACCATGTCATAAGCGCTTGGATATTTACACTCAAGCAAACATGCATCCACTCTAACCATATTTGCTAAAATATCTTTCATTGTCGTCCGTGAACGCAATATTCAAAAGTATCATGTTAAGCTTCACACGATTCAATTGTCGTAGTTTGTGACGTCACATATCCCCAATAGCGTATGAAGTGAATAATTTCGATTGTCAGCTCTTCCGATCAATTGTTTTGATTGTGGGTGGGGTTGATTCTATGGCATTGTGCTGCCATCCAATTGAAAAGACAGACACACAATCACGGTTGTTGCACTTCCCAATGCCTAATGGCTTTATTCAGAGATGACGCTTGTGACAACATGCTCTTTATGCAGTCACCCATGAAATGGAACGATGCAAACAGAACATGTTGTGCTTGCGTTTGTCATCAAAAGACAATCATTAATCAAGTCAATCGTGCGTTTCTCTGTATAGTATCACCCAACAGTGGCCTCTAAGCTACACTGTTAATAAGGTGCCAACTGACAGCCACCGATCAATTGATGCCAATCTGCCATGCCAGTCGTTCTACTTTAGAAAGGCCGTGTTTACCTATTATAAACGAAAGCTCGTTCTTGAACTGGAGAAACTGGCGAGCGACATTTGAATAGAGCAACTATACGTATTTTCGACAAAAAAACCTGCTGGCTGATCTCTCTAGCATGCAGTCATTGTGGATATATATTGGAATGATTTGACCAACTACTGTATATCTGTATGTAAATTGTAATGGAATATTCCTGACCGCTAGGTTATGAAAACTTTTGTCGTTTTCCGTCACCGCATACTGTAAGGACGCGCCGGATGCGATCGTCTCTTGACGCATCGTATTGATTTATTTTTACAGTTTGTATTGGATACAGAAGATTCCTCCCCTCTTTTGTCATGATATGCGTAATTGGACCGATCTGGTGCAATACTTATGAACACCGTTACTTTTTTTTAACAGTTTCGGCTATTAAGTTTGAATATATTGCAAATATCCGCTCACCCGTATTATGTTGAACCGATTCCGCATATATGTTATTCGTTGTAATTGTATTGTGTCCGCAATGAATGCATCGATATCAACTTTATCGGCGTCTCTGTTTTTGCCAGAATCTGATAGAACATTGAGCAATTGGAGCTGCAGGCATACCGATTGGCAGCTACAGAACCCTGACAGTGTGTGCGGTATCGATCGACGGAGCGCAAGCAGAGTTCCTGCGAACTAAACTACAGGGGGCAACACCATCGCGCTACTCAGCTGGCGCTGGGGGCGTCGTGGCGCCAAGCGCCGCGAATCGGAAAAGCCTGGCTACCAGGCGGACAACCATCCGCTGTCAGTTTGGCGATGGCACTCGGTGCTGCGGTGTTGGCTGTTTCGAGGCGTACTGCAACCGGTGTCTGAGGGAAGCTACAACTTCGTTAGGAAAAAAATCGAAGCCAGCAAGAAACAGCGTCTGTGACTCCTTGTAAAGCTGCAGGGTTGTCGGAGGTTTTTGATTCTGAATGGACGAATGATACTCAACGCAGCCGTTGCTGGGGACTTCCAGCGTTATTGCCCAAAGCTACACCATCATTTTTATCTGCGTCACGGCTCTGCTCTATGAGGCAGCGGTGGATAAAGGGACTAGGCGTGGATGGTCCGAACGTTGGGCGGTGAATAGTCTGAGGTATCGATAAATCATTGAGGAAGCAGACTTGCTTGTTAATCGGCCTTGCAGTTGCTGCCGACATGCAACAGACTATTGAATTTCGTTCACCAGAAACGATTTGATTTGAAGAGGTCATTCAGATGAAGTTAAAGCTCTGCAAACTCAAACTGTTCCTTATTGTACGTAAGTAAAAGAAGATATTGCGCGACCTCTTATAATAACTGCCTCTGCTAACAATGGGAGCTGCCCACTCAATCAGATGTAAAAGTGAAATGCACTCTGTGAAGGAACCAAGTGTTCATAAGATATCGAACGTACCGGAACACGAGTTCTTAAGTGTCACAGAGAAGGCGAATGCTGTTGCTACATGGACGGATCTGGATTACAATCATACAGCTAGGGGCGTACGGGTGTTTCTCCGAATATTTGAACAAATGCCAAGTACGAAGCAATTATTTCCATTTCGAGATCTTTCCCACGACCAGTTACTAAAAGATCCTCTTTTTAAAGGCCATGCGACGAGGTTTATGAAGGCTGTGGCGTTTACTATGCAGAATCTTGATGCTCTTGACGTGATCGTCATACCTACTTTGACTCAGATTGGTGTCAAGCATATCCAAATAGCAGGCTTTAAGCCAGAGTATCTAACCCTTTTTGAAGACGCAATGATGGATATATGGCACGAAGATTTAGGGCATAAATTTCGGGGCGATACGAGAACAGCTTGGGCTAAAATATTTCGGCTGATTACCCGCACTGTCTTCGAGGGATACGTAGATGCCAAACGGCCTTTAAACGTCCAAAGCACAACTGCAATACCTGCTGATGGATTGGGCAACGGGACGTTTCTCGAGAAAAACCCAAAGAGTTCTATTCACGCCCAGCGCCTGTAGTATTCCGACGTAGAAAGGTGAGTGAATACGTAACATGATCAGTTTCGCCCTTACTTTAGCCGCAGCCTGTTATTCGATGCAGGTATGTGTCTGACAGCAATCAATGGAACGGCCCCGATTTATTCAATTCGTGTTATTATACTTGCATACGTTATCACTTGTACCATTAAATGGATGGTGTTCGTCACTAAACGGAAACTGTCATAGCGCATGGGCATAGGCAGCCAGTA
This sequence comes from Urechis unicinctus, assembly GCA_034190875.2. Lineage (NCBI taxonomy): Eukaryota > Metazoa > Annelida > Polychaeta > Xenopneusta > Urechidae > Urechis > Urechis unicinctus. The sequence goes on along the minus strand of CM067345.1, from coordinate 21,364,493 downwards.
GTTAGCCAAAACAACCCATCGGTACTAGAAAACGATCCAGCTACGCCTGATATAGGAAGCTGTCATGGAAATTTCATGAGCACAATATATGACGCTTACTACGCTAATGTGTCTGTTGGGGCCCATTAAAAATTCATTCGTTTTAAGTCGTATAACTAAACAGCTGTTCATGTATTAATAATTGTCATTAATGTACGGTGTGTATGTTCGTGTGTTTCCAAGTTTTTGGCGAACAGGTGTCTGGCAAAGGAACCTGCTCCTCAGCATATACTGTGAGTGTGCCGAGCTGGTGGCTGGATCGATGCTGAACATCGCGAACGGCTTCATGTACATTTTTTATACAAATGGACTGCGTTAGCTTATGGATAATAACAGAGACAATGAGTGCCTTGGAGGCTTGGGCCATTCCGAAGTCATACCGGGCCGAACGAGTTTGCTCAATGTAGATTTTGCTCGCAATGCAAATCTCTATTGAATTCTGGGATTTGCTTCACACCCAAGACATTAGCTTAATAAGGAACATATCAACCTGTTCATACTTTCGCGATTGTTAAATTTCTCCCGTTCTTCAATGGGCTCGATAACATCTGCGCATTAAGATTTCATGTTATTTGTATAGTGTACGTTTTTACCAAATAATCAGGTGATATGTGGCTTCGAATATAGGGCAGATGCCGGTGTCGAGTCACGATTCAAGTTAACACGATGAGTCAGGCTGATTGACAAAGACTACAGTTTCTAGCGTGTTTCGAACCATCTTCAGAATCCGTTATTTTACCTAGTGAATTGCTAGCAACATCCCCAACATCAATGTGTTCGGTCGGTATATATATATATATATATATATATATATATATATATATATATATATATAGATATATATATATATATATATAGAGATATATATATATATATATATATATATATATATATATATATATATATATATATATATATATATATATATATATATATATATATATATATATATATATATATATATATATATATATATATATATATTTCGGACTCGGATATTCATTTCTAAATAGTGATTGAGAGGTCGTATTATGCTTTATGTTTAGGGGTATTCTGCGGCGGAGCATACATCTGACCAAAGCACATATATATATATATATATATATATATATATATATATATATATATATATATATATATATATATATATATATATATATATATATATATATATATATATATATATATATATATGCTTTAGTCAGATGTATGCTCCGCTGCAGAATACCCCTTAACATATTTATATATATGTATATATAGATATATGTATATATATATAGACATATATGTGTTTATATATATATATATTATATATATATATGAATATATATATATATATATGTATGTATATATATATATATATATATATATATATATATATATATATATATATATATATATATATATATATATATATATATATATATATATATATATATATATATATGGATTGTTTTGTAAATGTTTCCATTCTGAGTGGACGTACTCTTAACCATTGGCGCATTGATGTGGATGGCCTCTTGCTAAATGGCTGGACAAGTGCAACGCAAGACACATTGAATTGTTAGTTCCCTAGGATTGCCGATGCATGATAAATCTATATAATCCGTTGTTATGATGATATTGATCCCTTATTGCAATAGCATTAGGATCGACAATGTAAATGTTATATAACATAGCTGTTGTAGGACTAGTTGGGACCCTGGTGATATACGTCGTAGTGTTAATTTATTAATTTAAAAATATTATGTAAGTGAATATCATTGCGCGACGCCTATGTATAAATAAGGGACCTTATTTGAAATAAAACAGCTTTAATGACCCTGATAATTGTCCGTCGCTTTTTTTTGTTGTGTGACGTTACAATTGTCACATATTTTACACACAATATATTGTCAATGCGAAATCTTTGGTTCGACTCCCCATACATGATGTAGTGATATACTAACAGGTAAGTGTTTGTTAACAACCGGTAATACTTACCTTACGAATATTGCTTACGCACCATCGCGAGGAATAACTATCACCGTCGCTTTACTAGGATATTATTGTAAGTTGTTTATGTAGTGTTGAGAACATGGACGTGGAAGCATGTTCAGTGTCTATAATAATGGCGAGATCAAGTATACTTTGAGGACTACCGATTAATCAAAGTGTTACGCGATTGTACCGCAAGATTGGGCAAAAAAACTGAGTAGCCATTTATTGCGTTGCAAGCACAAGGGCATATTTATAAAACTTTGGCGTTTAATCAACGCTCCAGGATATGGCCACGTCACAGGGGTCAGCATGTGCCAAAGTTTTACGCAGTTTGCTGACACAATTACTGTTAAGGATGCCCACGCTGCGACGAGGATGGGAGATGGTTGGCAGGTCGGCTCATTTGAATACGGTGCGGATCAGCATTTTTGTATGCGTCGGTATTCAATACCATATTTGTTTTGCTTAATTTCACAATATCACTTGCGTCATAGCCAACACTTAAACATTGATGAAAATTTATAAACGTCATCATTAGTTGTATTTCATTTTCGAAATGAATGTTACATGATCATGATGGTAAGGCAATTTTGAGAAAACTTATTTTACTACCTCGTATGTAAAAGCCAGGGACTGGTATTTTTGAGTAGGTTGTCGGACATAAAATATCAAATCATTACCATCAATGATTACATATTTTATGTTATGTTTCCTAATGATAGGAAGGTATCTCATATAAATATCATTATGCAGGCAATACTAGGAATGGTCTGTTATAAGTGCTGTCAGCACTCAGTTCTTAGGAATTAATGCAAACATGATTCGGAGACATTTGTTATACTGGAAAGTCATGTAGCGATTGACTGTTCAATCAATAAAATTGTTAAATAATTTGACATTGATATCATGTGGCTTATATCAATGAAGAATTATTGTTGGTTGTGATTTGTTGAAGGATGTACAATATTGCATGATAAGTTCATCCTCGCAGCCGGGGAAAATGTACTGATAATCACATACCAGCCTAGAAAAGTTAATTGATGATAATAATACTATGGAAAACCAAGGAGATGCTAACATAACGGCGGTGTGAGATCGGATGATGATCACACATCAGCGAGGTAAAATGAGATTCTCATATAACAGCGACTGTAAACAAGGTGATGATCACAAAGCAGCGAGGTGATGAAAGATGATGCTAACACAGCTACCCAGAAAAAATAAGATGGTAATCACAGAGCAGCGAGGTAAAGGAAGGTGATGCTAACAAAGTAGCCGGGTATAATAAAGTTTGGTCGATCTGTGGTGTTGGCTTGATCTGCTGTGATGCAATCTGTGGTGCGCTACCCTGGTTGTGATGGCAATTAATTTGTCACCATGGCGGTATCTGTGACGTCGTTTGTGGTTGGCGACCAGCCTTGAAAACACGTTGTACCCCAGTGGGTGGCGCTACAGAGGCGTTTGTAGACATGCCCTAAAAGCTTTCCAAGTAACCTTGTTGGGTACCTCAGACGCTTGCCAATGTTACTTTGCTGGCTTCACTGTAGAAGCCAGCACATAACAAGGCAACCACTATTATCAATATGATCGCTTTATATATGTCATGCGTAATGCCATGAGGCTACTTGGTTAGCGTTAGCTCAAACTTTCGGAAGTTCATATTGACGCAAACTGACGTCTAGGTAATGTTTTGGTGTAATCCAATAGAGATGCGGAGCGTTGTTACCAAGTACAGTACCTCAGTCATTGCAGAAACTTGCATTGGCATGCGTCGTCCAAATACAACGAGTATTACTTTGTTTGTACGATATATAAACGGGACAATGAACAACGCGTACATGAGTCAGGAGCATCCACTATTTATCAATCAGAGGCATATTATCTTGTGCTGCAATTGATTAGACTAACTGATGAACAAAGCGAATGACTCTTCTCGCTATGTGAAGATCATAAAAGCCTGCCAGCTGGTTACTTAAAACAAGATGCGATGCTGGTTTGTGGATGTACGTTTGCAAACAAAAACAGTAACACACTGAGAGGTGTCGATATTATGTAAAAAATTCATATCAGTGGGAAAACCACATATCCAATAGCACTTCATTATTCCGTTCCAGTGTAATTATGCATACATATAATGCAAAGTATGGGTTTTTGGCGCCTCACCAAAAACCTAGAAGCTACTTTTAATTTCATGCACTGAGCGGCACAGTAGTCAATCGATAGATGATTATGTATATTGTGCAAGCCGGCGCTCATTAGATAAAACAGGATATACATACATTAACAATTTTCGAAAATATGTCGATTCTGTCTCGTAAAGATTGCAAACAAAATTCACATTGTTATAATTGAATTCGTATATTCGTGCTTTTGCCATGATAGTTGTTACCCGAAACAAACATATACTGCCACGCACAATCCTTGCTGAACGCCCATGTCTACTGTCATCTATTTTTTAAATTAAACGGCAAAAAATATTGCTGACCAATGCAATTAACATTTTTGATGTTTGTGACAATGGCTTTAGACAATTGTCCTATGCTCTGAAACAGTTACACAACCATTAATGTCTCATTAATGCTTACTTAGGTTATCATCAAGAATGAAAACCAATGCCAATTATCATTTGGTGTCATAGCGTCAGTCATCGTTTAAAGTAATAATTTCTTGCATCGCAATCGAAACCAGACATAATACAGAATAATTGTTAAATGAATAACAGGTTAAAATCAAATCAAATAGCCATACTTTGGGCTTTTGAGGATTGCATTGAGCCTTCTAAAACGACCCCTTTTACCAGTGTTGCATATTGTGTCTTCGTTATATAGCAGCTTAATCACTTACTTAAGTTTACGGATTATGATGGTGGTTTTGTGTATTGCTTTATTTCTAGAGAAATTCATGTCTTAATTGTCTTTGTAGATATAACAAACTCCGTGTTAAATGGTGTGATCCTTAATGCACATTGACTTGCTGGATAGAGGTGTAAGCGTTTCTCAGAACCTTGCATCGTAGCGTCCTCATTAAAACCCGATGTAGTGTTTTTGGTTGTAATTTCATGTGGCGGTAAGGCGCCATATGCCTAAGTTAGCAAGTCACAAATTGACGTGATGGTATCGGTATTGACACAACAGGCCTGCGTAGGATTCATGTGAAGAGGGTGAAAAACATGATCTGGCAGCTTAAGTGTTTAGTTACAAGTAACACAAGTCTTTCAGGGGATACGGTAATGACAACACACTACTTCCGCTATAGCAGCTGAAATGAAGACGCCTACAGATGGTTATGATTGCTTCTACTCCGACGAAACTCACGACCTGTCATTTGAAGCAGTACCATCCCCATGGCGTCATTTTTATTTCCAGCGCTATACTATCTCACAACAGATAATATACACGTCAAAAAGTGATTTACAGCGGGAAAAAGAAACAGTTTAGAAGCAAAAAATAACTTCTTCCTTTTTATTGCAAGTTATTTTTCAAACTACAATAGAGTACCAGGAAAAATAGCATATAAAGAAGAACCGACATCTTATCTCAAGGTTCCCATACTTAACGTTGAAAAGAAGCTCTACTACCACAGCAATGGATCCCTTAGCATGCAAATATGATGATTTTGCCAGACGAAAATGCATTTTTACGCGATATAACTAGGTGAAGGACATCGAGTCTCGTTGTGATACATTCTATACCTAGACGCTGATATTACATCATTAAACCAAAGGCGGAATTTGCAAACAGTGGTTTCATAGACACTGACCAATAGCAAACCCACGCCCCCCCCCCAGAACCCCCCAGAACCCCCCCCCCCCCCCCCCCCACTTTAATCCCAAATAGACCCTTTCTTCCTGGTGGACGCATTAGCGCCCCATGCCAATTATCATTTTGACGCTAGCTCCGCACTACAATATATAGATATAAGGAATTAATGCAGTTGCATAACCACATCGATCACAGGCCGTTGAGGTTTATATCCTCGAAATGAGACGAGCATATTGAATCTATATATCAGCCCTTTAGTTATGGCCGCCGAATGAATGTTGTTAAGCCATAGAATTATAGTACCATAAATAAACTGAAGGGGTGTGGCTGTCCAATGTGATCTGATCACAGACGGGACATAATTAACCTGGAGACCATCTGTGGACACCAAAGCCGGTACGTGCAGCTACCTCATCTGACCCTGCGTTGGTGCTACATAATAGTTCTCGATAATCGCCCGAGGCAACCGCATACGAACCCAGTGGTCAATAATGTAATTTGATAACATGGCAGCTTAAGTTATATTCAATGTTGTTATGCATTAGAACTAATCAAGATCACAATATTGGATATGGGTATATTACTCAGTTGTGAATATATGAGCATGTATTTCGGCAAAGTTAGCGGCTCAGACAATTGATGATACATGATATACAAATTACATGCGCGATTCGTCATCAGTTACGCTTATGCGATAAATCAAAAATGTCACGCTGCTTGAGCCACCGATATATCGCAATTCATTTGACGTTACAATTAGTGAGCAACCATCTCATGCCGATAATCGGCCAGTCTACGTTGAATATTGATAAAGCTGTATCAAACAATCTACTCTAACATCTCCCAGCAAGATTTTAAAGCTTATGACGAATAAACACCTAGAACCAATTGCAGAATGTAAGATATAGTTATGTTATGTTCTGAATACATGATTGAAGTTAGTATTTTCTTCATATCGTGCCATCAGTGATATCAAAGCTGCATAACTGGACTGTTAGTTGCATGATCTAACAATACTGCTCACCACCTTCAATCCATTCGTGAATAACTCATGAAATAATTGACAGACAAATAAAGTTGATTATATAAAGGTTCCAAATGTCTGATATAACGACGTTGAAAGATAGCCAAACGCTGCTGTGATATTGGAAATGTATCGGCGTCAATGCTACATTGAAATCAAACGCTGACAGGTAGAAGTGTATTCGATGTAATTTGGATGACAAATGCGCACCGCTTAAGCTGCCTGCACAGGCTGTGGTCATATGGGGAAATGGTAATTATAAAGGTGGAAGCCCAGAGAGAAATAGCGGTCGAGTTCTTCATGTTTTGTGCTGTTTCGCATAATGCTAGTGTAAATTTGATTTCAGATATTTTGTTAATAATGACGTTGTTAGCACATGTGATCTTTGATATTGGAAAACTAGAGCGCGGGAATCCTTACCTCAGGTTCAACGCTGTGATATTTGAAGAGTAAAACAATTATCACTACGGAGGTTTCGTAAATATTACATAATTTTACCTCCCAAATCCCTTATAATATTCACCTTTGCCGAACACTTGTGCCAGCATATTTAATTACAGAGTCACCTCATTGATCATGGAATTTTAAAATGTTATGCGTGTACACAAGATGCTCGCCGGGGGACAATGGCTTTGGACGCCGTAGCACAATATCCACCAACTAATACTCTGGGTATGTAAAAGCGTCGGCGGGAAAGGTTATACCATCCAATCGTATGTCACCGTATGGTTAACCTAATGCCTTTCTTGTCGATGACGAATTACCGGCATTGCTTTAATTGTCCGCTGCAGAGGTACCAGGAGCGGTCAACGACCTACAGCACAGGAAATACAGTTAAGACCGCCCTGATGGCAGACATATAGGGTATCCAATTAATACACGCGTATTTATTTGCGCCTTTGAACTCGGCAATCTTAGAAGAACGCCATGGCAACAGTCAGTTACATTAGCACCATATACCATAAATATGTCAGTATATCAATATGTTAAGCTAGACCATTACTGTAAAGCAACAAAGCATGAGTGGCTTCCATCCGGCTCAACATCCGAACAAACAACACCATTCCTATGGCATCACATTTCCACCTCCGAACAGTTGACAGTTATACATAACATTTATATACATATATATATATATATATATATATATATATATATATATATATATATATATAGATATAGATAGAGATATATATAGATATATATATATATATATATAGAGATATATATA
>CM067345.1:21343958-21353958 GCA_034190875.2 Urechis unicinctus | reverse complement strand
ATCAATAATTGAATGAAAACCGACTATTGCAGCAGTCGAGTCTTTTTCAAGTTGTATCCACAGTTTTTATTTAGCACCGATCACCCCGACTGTCTATTAAACGATGAATTGCGATTTATAACAATTTATAGTATAAAATCAAGTAGTCATAGTATGGAGCAATATTCATGAAATTAGTTTGCTATGCACCATAGAAAGAACAAACCAAAGCAAACTTTACAATTTCCATTATCTGATACTTGTATATACGTATCAGCCACATAGACTCTTAACTTAACAAAGGCTATGGTGTCATAGTTAGTCAAATTGTTTTGTCGGCCAAGTGGTTCTGCCTTTTGAGTAAATGTTGAAGCTACCTCTCAATTAGTTTGACCCGGCACGAAAGAGCATCTTGAGTTTTAGCAAATCTTTCATGCAAATAGGGGACCCATCAACAAGCATTTTATGAAATCAATTACTTAAATATATTTCAATTCCATAGTTTTCTCTTGACGTCTGCACTTGCTCCCGCAAACTGACCGGTGTGTGTAGTAATCGCAAAATCATGACAAGGGTGCAACGGCATATTTTTGCAACGAAAATATGCAACCCATTTGGGCGCTGCTGTCTGAATATGCGAGCTGCAAATTATGCAAATTATATATCGGAAACATAATGGAGACTGTCGGCATTCCATCTAATCACACACGTTTCAAATTTAACCGGTCCGAGCAGTATCTTATCGTGCAGCGAGATATTTTATTAAGTCTAATAATCAGCTCGCATTGATCAGCTTCTGTGCATTATAACTTATTTGTGGTAATTGTTGTATTTGATGGCCAACGAATCAGGCCGTGCAGTTAACGATGGCCTCATCATCCTACACTTCAGGAAGCTATGAACCCATCACATCGGCTGGACTGTGCCAATGTAATTGTACACGTATAGTTGCTATTGCTCTTTTAATGACAATGGTATAAAGTTACGGTACTGTAGCTTTGTTCCTCAGGCCATAACGTAGTACACAATAGCGCGGGTTTTGATGTCATTTAATGAATGCTAGCTATACTCGGAACAAACCAATCACCAATAGAAAGTCATAATAATATTGCGATAGCTATCTGATATAGCATCTCCTAAGTATTTTCTACGATGGAAAAATCTATCATGAAATAATATCAATGTGCTGATGATTCAAATTAGATGAGGTGCTGCTTGATACAGAGATACCATTATTGTTTTACACATGCAGTATATCTACTAATATGTCTGTAGCAAATATAAAATCTGTAACGCCTACGAACCGAGTGTACAGGATTCATTGCTATATTTCAGACGCATTGAAAAGTCGTACGCATACATTCTAATTTGTATCATTTGATCCAAAGCCATGGGTTGCGATGTCCTAGATGCGCCCAAACATATGATATCAAATGAACATTGTAATAGTTCCAAAAGGACGCTTTTGGCGCACAATACAATCTCTTAAAATGTTTCCTTGGCTTTGTACAATGGGCGATGAAAACAACCGGTGAATGTGCAATCGATTGATTCAAACTCACGATAGCATGAGAAACCCGTTAGAAGATAACCCGTTTGACATAACCAATAGAACCTTCACATTAGCAATTGTTTGCGCACAAACGTATGTTATGATAAGAAATATATGTCTGTATGATTTACTACCTTGCTTGAAAATCTCAATATCCACGCTAATGGTTGTGCTGAGAGACATAATAATGCACTTGATTCTCGTAGATAACACGCAAAAATAAGTTGATTCCGTGATAATTGCAAGTATATACTAGACAATCGGTAATACGCTGAGGATTCACGCGTTCATCCTTTCCCCAAAAAATGATTGTGGTTACGTTCCTGCGCTATGCAAATACTTATCAGCCACAACATGATATGCACAATTCAAACACAGACCAAAAGAGTATGCCATACTGAAAACAAAACATGTGTATTTGACTGAAAATGCACCCAAGAGCGATGCAATTGGTATATTGTCTTACACGCCTAGCTTTTGTAGTATTCGATTTTGCTAAGTGTTATTTTGGACTGCACGCCAAGGTTGAGTGTTATTCGAATTTACGATGGCTCACGATGAAACATTCCTACCACTCGTAACTGTAAACAAATTTAGCTATACTACACGAGGCTTGAAACATGTCAACCGGGCAATGTAGACGAGTGATTATAGCGCTGAGCTATGTTACAGAATATGTTATATAATAGTACATAATACTCAATCAATTGCTGAAATACCGTTGCTGCAAAGGAAATATCCCTATGCATGACTTAATTTGTAAGCAGTGTAGATTTTTGATTGCCTGTGAACTAATTGCTATTATTAATCGTTGTTTCTATACAATGTAAGCTGTCAAACATATTAACAAATAACCGGGTAAGACTGATTTCTGTATAATGCATTCCTTAGATGTGAACTGTATTGCAAAAACCATATGTAACACCACGATATTCTCCTTCCTGTATATATCGCGATATATTATGGGCGTTTTGAGAGTAGACCTGCACATGATAATGGATCATCTGATTGCATATCTGTGCATCGCTTAGCATACTCTTTATTGTTTGTGAGAGGAATACATATTTAATCAGAATGACACCAGTCTGCCTTAAATTGATTCAACACAATAGGCATCATGAATAGCAGCCATTTCATTTGACTGACCTCTCATATATATATATATATATATATATATATATATATATATATATATATATATATATATATAGAGATATATATATATAGATATATATATATATATATATATATATAGATATCTATATATATATATATATATATATATATATATATATATATATATATATATATATATATATATATATATATATATATATCTCTCTCTCTCTCTCTATCTCTCTCTCTTCTCTATATCTATATATATCTCTCTATTGATATATATATATATATATATATATATATATATATATATATATATCTCTCTCTCTCTATATATATATATATATATATATATATATACATATATACTTTGCACAAGTTTTATATTATGAAAGCTGTATTTATCTTTTGTTGCCCATGCTTTGTTCATTTGGTTGCACATAGAGATGAATGTAACTCATAAAGCAATAAGTCAGTCAGTTCTAAAAGCTATCTTCTCTTGATATTTGCTCCTTACATCAACACGAATTGATTTTTGAAATCCCTTGTTAGGCGCACGGAAAGCGATTGTATATATCCCATGGCTTGGTGAGCTTGTGGCAAAGATCAATAACAACCGTTTGGCGTATGGTATATCGATTGCCTAGGGATCCAGATAATAACCAGTAGGTAGGCAATGCGTTTGACATATAATTGCATTTGCCGAATGATGCAACCAATGTGTAACGTTTGAAAACCCTTGCCATAGCAATCTGCCTTGGGCTGTGTCAAAAAGTGGCTAAGTCATTATCTATCCGTTAACATAAACAGAAACAAATACGTTGTGTCTGACCTATTAGTACGACACAGTAGAACGATATCAAGAGACAATAACGGCAGGTAAATGGATTCACAATCTGAATTCAAACAGATCTGCCCAACGTTCAATCAACGCATACTTAGCCTTATTCAATTGCTATTTCTGAAGAAGAAAAACTGACATCTCACTTTAACAGTATGAGATTTCATACTTCTAACGTACAGTTACGAGTCTAATGCAATAACGAAAATCGGAAATATTGTCAATTATACTTAAGTGTATTAAAACATCGTCTTTTATAATATGGCATGCCGTATTGTAATATGACCTCAACGTAAGCAATATATACACTACAAACTGTAAGTCAGGTCAGTACCGGTTTCAGCTCATAACTAAATAGCTTTGTAATAAAAATATTTGGGGCACAATGCGGCAAATCCAGGCATCCAGGAGCTCCCAGGAACACTCCTGGTCCGCGGTTTACTTATCTTTGAAACTGAGACTTCCAAGGCTATAACGATTTTAGATAAAGATTCGTTCATTTATTGCCTCGTTCTTGCAAAAGATTAGCTGAGGTATATGGATATTCCTGGAGTCATTTTAGATAAGCCAGTTTTCACACTTAATGACGTCTTTATATCGACATGATAATCACATAGGGACCAACATAAATTCGCTATTCCAGTGATATATAATAGATATGTATTAGCTTGTCATTTGTCTTTGGCGGCGCTATGTAGGACCAGAGAGCTCTCAATAGGATCCATCAAAACAGTGTCCCACATGCGGCAATCTGTTCATGGGAATGATCGAAATCTCCTCCTGTATTAAACATAAACACAAGCAGGTGTGATCCTCATTGATCACAACGGCCGAACAAATGCACAGCGATATAAATCAATCCCCCAAATATTCCATTTGATAAAATTGTCAATAATATTTTATGAAATGGTAAATATTGACATTGATACGTACATCTGTAAGTGATCAAACATCTTTGTGTTTTTAAGTAGTTAATGTGATTCTTGAAATTATTTGACGGATCGGCAATAATTCCATTCTTCATAAAGACCAGTACAATAACTTGATATGTCCGCTTATGGGAATGTGTAGGGAACAAGGTCGCAATATATGATCGATACATTGAGTTTTTGTCAAATTATCTTTGCTATAGATACCTCAGATTCACAAGCTGGATGTGATTCTGCTTGTTGTGCCTACAAAAAACAAGGTTTTGATCGCATATTCTTCATTGTGTAAATGTCGGAGCTGGTTGGAACCGCGCAAACGGATTCCTCAACCTGTTCTGTTTTGATTCCAGTATTGTTAGTCTTTTACAAGCGTGCTAGAGCCCCTAGAGTTAAACACTGCATACAATAGCTATAAAGATTAGTACCCAATTAACAAGCTAATTGGGTACTCTATATCAATTGTCGCTGGCCAGGTGATGGCTGATAGGAACCAAAGTTAGTCTAACATTTTATAATCTTATCTTGCATGTGCGCTTGATTTCTGAAGTCGGTACAGTATACTACACAAGCTTCTGTCGTAATTTCATGACAATTCTTGCCTAGACATTTCAACATCGTTATGGTTGTCATGCATCGTTATGACTATTTGCAAGGTTACAAAATAATGATAAAATAATGATTATGATGTGTTGTCGGAGAGAATATCTGCATGTTTGTATGCAACTTTAGTAAGATTTCTCCATACTGAGTATGTATTTCGTAGTGTAACTCCATTGGTGCGAGGAAAGCCAACCATACACCTTGATGATTGATGCAAAAAAATGCGAATTATAATATATGACTAAGGGATAGTTATCTAAATTTTCATTCAGATGCCTCATTTGGCAGGAAGGGGGGGGGACACTTCGTTGCTATTTTCTATTGAAGGGAGGGACGAAAGTCGGTAACCATTTATAAGACACCCGAAGACAACAAGCTATTCAATACAAGTTTGCACATCTTTTGTGATATGCCGGGACAGCCTTTTTCAATGCTCCTATACCCGTATCAATGATTTCCTGGTATGGAAACAGGGTAACAATCGAGTTAATCAAACATTGGTTTTTTTTCTCGAAAGCTTCATTGTCAACCTCTTTCGCGTCTGCAGGGTCTACTTTACTTGGCAAAAACATGCCCAAACACTTTCCCTGTAATCCTTTGTGGAAACAAAGGATTACAGTGAAAGCGCTCAGCAGTTCAATAATCACAAAAAAAAGAAGACAAACTGTTTCGGTTGGATCATATAAACCAAATGAAACGCCAATCATAATTCTTTTTCGTATTTCTAACTATATGCATACAAATACCCACATATATATATGTATATGTATTTATGCAAATACATATATGTATGTATGTATATACATATGTATATATATATTCATATATATCTATATATCTATATATATATATATAATATATATATATATATATATGAATTGATATGTATATATAAATAAACCTATTTTGCATATATATATATATATAAATACATGTATGCATATATACTTATATATGTATATTTATATATATGTATGTATATTTAAATATGCACATATATATTGACGTATGTACGTTATATACTACTAGTAGTTCAGTGATCAATAAACACGCTTGCGTTGCAATACCATATCTAAGTGTTTGGGATAGGAATGGACCTAGATAGATTGAAACAGTTGCCTGTTGTATATTTACAAGTCAATAACAACCATAGACGTCAGCATTAATGATCTTTAACATATCTACATCTGACATCGCAATGCTTCGCTTTCGGGTAGTTGTGTAACGACCGTTTTGGATCTATAATGGTCATTCACCTAAACACGAGTCGAAGTTGACTCTTTACCTGGTAGCATTTTGCGATAGGGATCATCATGAGTGCATAGCACAAGTCACACCGGATGTACAATGCAATATTTTAGAAACATTTGGCTAGGAAAAATATTAAGGAAACATGGTTTGCTGTGTTTTTATTGTTTATCACCCATTTCTCTATCCATAAAATGTACCCGAAACTTTGTCTTAATCGCCGGTTATGTTGTGCATACCTTTGTCTACTTCTAACCCGGGAGACTAATATTAGCTCGGTGAGTAAATTTTAATTTGATTACGTTCGTACCTTATGTTCGTAAGCATAAGTCTAATTACCCTAAGAAACCGCCATTGATGTTTGAAGCACCAAAAGAAAGGTGACATAACTGGATACATGGTAGTGGTCACGGATATTCCTAGTTTTGAAATCTTATAGGATACTGTGATGTCATCAGTATTGATTTCGTGTGATTCAAGTATAAAACGATGTGTAAGTTCATGTTACGCAGATAATATTTAAATTTGTAGGGAATATTTACAAGACTGCAAATATTGCCATATATGTGAAATTACAACTAATTCTCAACAAATAACGGATGGTTCAAGTAAATAATTAATTTAGAAAAAATATTCAGCCACAGGATTTCCCCCCCAAATAATGTATATTTCAATAGTTACAAATAAATCAGCTAGCATCATATAATTTGCAACTTCAATTGTTGGACACAAAAACTCGTAACACTTCATGCTTTATGTTTATTTATAACTAGAGCAACTGAATGTTTGAAAGGTGTCTTTAGTGAAGAAATGAAAGTGACGTAATTGCTAGAATTAATGGTGAACTTCGACCCACATCGAAAGATATTGCATAACACTGTTAGATGATGCGGTTAACTGTGTCCGCAAGGCCTCTAAATAGCGTATGTAGAGGATGGCGTATTCCCCATAGAGTTCGAACACATAATCATTTAGTGATTCAAATGTAAATCTTAAACGGCTATACGTATACACGTTATGCATGTATCCTTTACGTCTCGTAATTGAGCTAAGTTTAACGATTATCAGTGCGTCATGGGAGTTGTGTAGCCATCGGTAAGGGTTAATGTAACAATACCCAACGGCAAGGGCTAATGTAACAAAAGTCTTCAGACACTTTTCATGTACTAGTCATTTATAGAGGGATAACGTTACTCGATGGCTAAGTGTCCCATCATTCAAAACTAAATATCTTGCCGGTCAAGTTTACGGCTTGGTTACCAATAGAAGTCCGGTTAGTTACTTGCTTAACCCGACTAACCCAAGCAGTGTATGGTAATACCATTACCTTTATATCTCCACGGTTAGTTTGACAGACAAATAATAAAATACAATTTCCTAATATTAATGTTTCGTATTTGCGACTACCGATGATGTCTTCTTTTTATGTTTTGCTATAAGACAATGTATGAAGGCTGACAGATTTTGCAGGTATCTGTTCAATAATACAGTGCGTTACAATAGAAATAATGTAAGAATAAAAATCAAATGAAATCACATTTCAAAACTCCATTCAGATGAATGTCAGTTTAGGAACGTCATATCTATACTAATGTCACCCTAGACCCCGCGATTAATTAGCTTGCGATGGGCGAATCAAATTCGCAGTGACATATTGGTGATCACTAACTACATAATATACGTTTAATTGGTACAGACTTATAAGTTCGGACAGAAAACTTCATTAATTTTGCTGTACCTAGTATCAAGCTATGGAAACAACACACATAGGAGTTATAGACAGCCATACATTAAGGAGTCTTGCTGGACATCTTGTTACCCATGTCTCGTGCGGTGCAATTTATAGCTATACACCTTCCAATTCAATTAAACCTTGTATAGGCTCTACAAAGTATCTACATACACAGTCTTAAATTATTCTTCAGACAGTCAGGAACACTTAATCTTCATACACAATTGGTTTTTCCGCTCCTCAGATATCCACAAACATGAGTCGCCAGGCAGATTCACAAGGTGATATCGGAAGTTCAATGCCGACAACGATTTCAGCACTGTCAATCAATTTCCTTTGCTGATCCGTGCTACCGCATTCAAGGTCTTGGCTGCAACTGATAAAATGTCGCTGCTACACATGAAGTGTTTCAAACCGCCTTCTTTCCCTATTTTTATAAATCTACATTACAGACGACACCAATTGACCGATCCACCTAACATGTTTTGCTCAAGTCGACCATCCGATCGCACAATCGTGTTTCTCATGCCCTGATTGGAAGCTAAATAGCATTTTTTCTGTATTTCAGATGAAGGGCCTCGCTTACCGTGGGGCCAAACAACAGCGCAGTATTAGGGGTTGAACGTTGTTCATTGGATCTCTCCAGCTCCGATATAACATAGGAGACATATATTCTACATTGTGGTAAGAAGCACAAGAGCATAAGGGTTGTAGCGACTAAATGGTTAATATTTACTGGTCTCATTCCAAAACTTTAAACAAAGGCTTATGAAGGTCACAGATGTGCAGACTTGTTCAGGCTAACCCTTTTGTTCACCTTCCATTTGTCAATTTCAAGAAGCCATCATGAAACTCCGTTTGGATAAAAGAAATCTTTATTGTTTAGACGGCAATCATACTCATTAATAGCCCAAATAACAACACTGAGCTTCACACCAGCTCCTTTGTGAGACCAGTCCTTATGCCCTGCCAACAGCCTCCATTGGGCAATACATCGTTCGAAATGCAGTATAAACGCTTGTACTACTTTAACTACAGTAGTTGTGTCTCGTGGCTGTGTGATATGGCCATTAGCTTAGTACCGCGATATACCACGTGAAACAGTAAGAAGTGTCACCTTTCAACGACTATGAATAATAATGTTCCTATTGCTTACAAACAGCAGAACGCAAGCAATTTATCTAGCTTACTGCAAATAGACGGAAAGAAAAAAAAAAACATTTATGGTCTCACTGAAGACGGAGAATAGTGTATTTGCAGCATAAACAACCACAATGGCTGCGCAATAGATAACGTAGAATCCCCGGTTTATCTAACGACCATTTAATCAGCGAATATTTCTTCAATCCCTTCAGGCTATGCTATGACAGAATATTAAAGAGTGAAAAGGTCCTGTGGGGCTGTGTGCCATAAGAGAAAACCTTTCGGCATAAAACCAACCTCATACATCTACATTACGTATCTTATACGTGAAGGTCCCCGTAATTCTTTTTAGATTGTGACACTAGCTGCTGCTTCAATACCTTCTTGCAGCGACAATCAAAATATATTTCTACATGTGGCGAGGAAAAGGTCTTTTAATCTTCAAGTAATGTCCGTATCATTCACTGTATTATAGACGTGGCTGTCCTTGAATCATCATTTGTGGCTTGGACAATCAATTAGAAGTGACAAGAAGCTATCAAAGGCAATATATTCTCATTACATCTCTTCATATCAATGACATTGATTTTGATTAATGCTGACGTTGGTCATGAACATTGCACCTTTCAGATGTTCATTTTAAAGTGACTTGGGAGTATTATCTGCTTATAAGTTGGCGAATGGGGAAGCCGTTACCATGTACTGAACCGTTACTTTGCTTAAGTGGTTCGGTCGCCTTCAATTAGGCTTCGATGATATATATTGCCACCACCAATGGCTTTGTGTGAATCTCAGATAGCCGCACAGCATATAACTCTATGATGGAAAATCGAACAATTGCGTATGGGGCTAATTCA
>CM067345.1:21313958-21338958 GCA_034190875.2 Urechis unicinctus | reverse complement strand
CCTTTTGTACAGCCGTAAGTGTGGGCGATCAAGGTTAAAAAAATTATTGAAAATATCTTAAAAATATCGATTTGTTTCGCGTGGCATAAACAGTACAGGATTTATTTAGAAGCTGACCAACGTTTAACGCAAAAACAGTGATCGCCGTTCTATTGTTTTGCAAACGATGAATATTTTTATAATACATATCAATTATAAAAGTTTTATAATTAGTTCAGCTATTAGAAAATGTATTTTTTGTACAATCGGCGACTATTAGTTAATTGATTTCGACCTGCTAGAGTTTTTTAACAATGCTTTATTTACAATTACATATAACAGAATGACAGTACGCTTTCAGAATATGTACACTTTTTTAAAATAGAATTATCATACACGTAGATATTACACTAACGATGGATTTGACTACAAATGGATTTGATTTACATGGCATTTAAGGTACTGCTAAGAGGTTCCAACGCACAACGTATTAGGATTAGGAAATGCTGGTGAACAGCAGCATAATTTCAATGATATATATCTTACAATCTTGTTGGATGCTAAACTTGGTTTCTTGACAAGTAGAACAAAAATGTTAGTGACACGAAACCCAGAGGAGACAAAGCTGCTTAAAAGGGTCATATGCGTTGCGTATGTGCTTTTTGACAATCGGTTGTTAATCACCAAGTACGTTTTTACCTTCACGTTTGATGCTTGATAGTTATTCCCTGTTCATACATGTAAGAGTAGTGGCGCAGTGGAGCAGGTTGTAAAATACGATAAGTCCATCGCTTACATGGCCTTGAGCTGTAGCCAACTAAATCGCTGCCACTATCAAATTTACCAGAACAGGCCTAGCATTGTTATTATGATTTTATTATTCAAAGGCAATGCTGTCTTGTTAGTCTCGATTTATAGAATAAACGAATTCCCGTCCGTGTAATCAACATAGATTGGTCACATAAAGCGTATGTACAGTATATATGATGATTAACACTATAAACGAACAAGATTTACAGTGTTTATAGTCGTAAATAAATTAATGGCTTGGCACCCATCCTCTGAAAAGTGGTCGTGCGCATATTCTTCATTATGCTCTCAGTGATGGATGATGTTCCTAGGTTCGCAATTACACAATCAAGGCAGCGTCTGTTGTCCTTACATTCCCAGCTCATGGCTTATGCAATACCATAAATGAAGAAAGAAATGGGTGATTCTGATGGTAAGATCAACAACTCTTCTGCCCTGTGAATAACCCACCTTTACGTGTTTGATTAAATATGCCTCAATTCATGGTCAATAGTCGATGACCAGTGGGTCATTTACCCAGTTTAGAAAACGCTATTTTAAAATGCAATGCAGCTATGGATTTATCTAGCCTGTGTACACATTCGTACAAATACATAAAAATACTGCCATACACATGCAGGCAGAAATACGCATACACGTTCACAGGGGTACACATATGCAAATATGTACAAACAAGTACACATTCGCAAGCACGCAACTATATACACATGCTCACAAGCACTCGTTAACTAACACTTTCATTAAGACGTAGCCAGTCACCGGGGCCTGATGGATCTGTGGCTTGTTGGATTGATTGCTTTGTAAGCACATTCGTCCTGACGGCGTGGGTTGGGATGTACTGTCCTGCCAATGAGGTTTTTTTTCAAGTGAGCGGCGAAGTACAGGGATAACCAGCCAAGCATTACGATAATCCGCATCACTCAATGCTGAGATCAACGCTGTTAAAGGTGACGCCAGTTTCTAATATAACACTGCATTATACAAAAACATAAATACCCACATGCGCCCCCGTTCACTCTTGTAAACAGATATCTAAATGACGCACGGTTACGCATGAATTCATGGGTCCATACTTTACGACTAGAGCATCACTTGTAATTACATAGATTCTGTGAAGACCATCGTCTGACATACATGTGGTCTAGTTGAATATAAGGTCAGGGTCTGCAATACATCACACTCTGGGTTTACGTTTGGAAGGCAGAAATCGATTGTACAAGGTGCCAAGACGATTGAGTGTGTGTCCCGGTCCCGGAGAAATGAGGTAGCAACAGAGGCTAGATGCATCAACTAAGGAGGACGGACAAGAAAGCTTGACTGTGTACCCTTGATCGAATAACGTGATCTTGTGCCGCTAGAACGTAGGCAGCCAACCTAGCTGCCTCTCTCCTCTATTTGAACAATCTGTACGTATTGTCCTGAAATCTCCGTGCTGCTTGTTTCTTCCGAAATCAAGCCATCCTGTCGTCTTGCCTTCCCTAAGCTTTTTTTTCGTAGGGATGTCACTCAGCTCTGGCAATGGTCCTGAGACTTCCAGACCTTTTTTGCTCGTTGCAACAACGTGGCACGCTCGGGCACTTTCCTGCACATGTTCTTGATGGCATCACGGACTTCTAGTGTCAATGTGTCTAGGCTCCCTAACACGTATCTAGATAGGGATGCCAGAGCCACTTGGTATTCGATCCTGAGCCTCTTTAACCCCTATCCGCCCTATTGTCCTTTCAAGCAGAAATGGTCTCTGCTCGTTCCGAAAAACCATGCTCAGTTGTCGGACATAACCTTCCGTGCTGCGATTTCCAACTCGTCTAACTGCTTGAGGTTCCACACCCCGTCGCTAGCGCGAATGCTTGTTTGCCGACTGCCCGCCAGTTGTAGGCTAACACTTCGTTACCGATATTCAGCTTTGACTTGAAAATGCGGTTGATGTCAGCTTTGAACTCTTCGGAGAGCTTCTCCGTCGATTCCTTCCCGTCAACCTCGCAGCCCCTCGACTCCTTTAACTTGGCCACTACTGCTGTCGACACTACCACGGGTGAGCCTAGTAAGAGCGCTCTTATGCATTCCTAGACGCATACCGATACCTCCGGAAACCGACGAATAGAACGCTGGATCTTGGCTCGGGTCTTTCAAGATCTTTAAGCCATCCATATAGAATGCATGGTTAATCGGACTTCCAGTTGACCCTTTGCACTTGTGTCCGTCCAGTTTGTTTAGAGCCGCGCTCAGGGGCGCAATGTTCGAGCAGAAGGCGACTGGGGCAAAGGGATCACCTTGGAATAGCCCCCTTTTCAGATAAACCTTGAAAACCATCGAAGTTCTTCTATAGCGGCTATTAAAGCTTCATCTTAACCTTCTCTCAGCTGCTGCTTTGCATAATTAATTACTTCACTTATCGGCATTATCTGTATCATTTGTGTGCATTTGCAAAATAACTGGTCAAACAAACAACCCTCAAAAGGATTTGCTGATCACATTTATCTTGTTTTGTTCCTTTATTGTTTGAAATTATCCACCATTAATCTCGACCAACCCTAAGACATGGATAGAATTGGGTCGATGTTCATACCCCTCGGAATATCAATCTGACTATGAGAGTTTCCGTTAGCTCATGGACCAGTCTTGAAAATCCATTTGATTTGTATTTTATGATATGGGTAAACAGTAATAATTAAGGCTAGGCTGTACAATGTTACATTTTAATTGCCAGCTTGTCGTGCTTACTATAAGGCGTTTGTTGATCAGAAGTCCTTGCTGTGCCAGCCCAAACCGTTAATACTGCTATCAGAATTTTCATTTATCCACGCTGTTTGACAAACCAGATAATATAATACCATTTCTTACAAACGATGTTTTGTATGTGCGATTTCCTGTGAAGTTTTTAATATTTTGCCATAAGGCAAAGTATGAAGGAATACAAATATTGCAGGTATATGTTAAAGAATAGGTAGATTTCAATAACTTGATTTGTACAGAGGGTCATTTTCACTTCCTCCTGTATGCTATGTTTGTGATAAAAACAAACAATATTGCAATATCTATGCGCAATTGTTTGTTTGATATCATGTAAGCCTTGGTCATGAATCCTATCGTAGTTCTATTCGTGCCGTCACATGATAAAATTGTCAATCATGTCATTTTGCGTTATAATAGGACTAATGCAAGATATATCATATGAAATCATATTTCAAAGCTCCATTCCCATATGTCTGTTAAGTAAAAACACGTCATACTGATGTAATATTCCCTTAGAACCCGCTATGAGTTTAGCTTATGATACGG
Source organism: Urechis unicinctus (assembly GCA_034190875.2). Taxonomy (NCBI): domain Eukaryota; kingdom Metazoa; phylum Annelida; class Polychaeta; order Xenopneusta; family Urechidae; genus Urechis; species Urechis unicinctus. The sequence goes on along the minus strand of CM067345.1, from coordinate 21,334,890 downwards.
AAAGAAAATTCTAAGTGACATCTATGCGATCACTAGCTTCAGCATTTACGTATGGTAGGTACCAGCTAATAAGTTCAGTAAAGAGAATTCTATAAATTCGGATATTGTACTTAATTTTGAACTTTGGGGCAAAATACTCATCGGAATTATTGGCAGACATAGATTAAAGAGTCAAGTTCAACATATTTTTGCCAATGTCTCGGCTGGTCTACTTGAAAGATATACACCTTGCAATTCTTTAAAAACCTCCAACAGATATAAGGAGCACCTACAAGCAATGTTGTGCGTCCGACTAACACTTTAATGCTGATGCCTTGTGTTTTGAATGGTTTATACCAACATTATAGCTGGTGGACACAATCAAATTTATATATCACCTCTGCCATAAAGATGAGTAATCATCAATTAAATTGTGGACCTTCGTTTACTTCGCTGACAGCAAGCTGATGGACGTTTCATCAGTTACGCTTATACCGAAACAACATTACTAGTAACATACATAGCTAACTGTACGACCGACCACAGAATTACTAGGCTGTTTTGCGATTTGCATCGGGTTCTGAACAGGTCACCGGTTCGACTCGACTTTGCGCATTTCATTTAGTAACATAGAATAAGTCAGTGAATTTTGTTTTCACAGCATAACGTCCCTTTTAAACAACAGTTCCTCTTCTGTGATGCTTTGATGACGTCAGAGGACGAAGGACCGAATATCTGAGAAATGGCGGCGGTTGTAAAAATGCAATACGCACATTGCCAATGTAGCCAATGAAGTATAAAAATCGATGTAACAAACAGCCAGCAAACATGAAGACAAGTATTCCCACAACATTTAGACATATAGCAATATATGTTTCCTTAAAGACAGTATATTGGATAAACGTAAGGTAAACCATGGAAATACAACGCTTTTATAACCGCGTCTTTGAGTGGATATGTGATTACTACTTTGCAGGTACCCGAAATGTTTGCGAAATGTAGGCTGATTGCCTGGATCAAGCATCAGGCAACTAAATGTTGTCTGGAATAATACGTTACGATAACCTCCATTTAAATATGAGTCCTTAAGTAAACTGCTATTAGGTGAGGATTCCGCTATATAGCATTGCCAGTTAAACTGATGATCCTGGGCAGTATTGCTTATATCATTTCAAACGCTACTACACAGTATTGATTCTGTACAATCAAACAGCAAACACTTAACTTCCTCATCAGTATTACGGCATTTTTTGCTTAAATTAACCATACCTTGCTCTAGATTGATCAAACATTATCAAGTAACAATGTATCTGAAAATCAACTTTCACTTCCAATTATATGAATGCAAAGTTGACAATTTCTGCTGTCTAAAAGGATATAGAAGTGCAGAATTGATTGTGCATAGCAACGAATACAGTGCTGTTGGTTAACGATTAATATGGTGCATTCTGCAACATGCACCGAATATATATATATAAATGAATATATTTATATATTTCTGTCGCTTGCTTTTTAAGTGACTATTGGCCAATGTGACTGTCGCAATGAAACACACCAATATTTGAGCAGCACCAGAAACGATCATAATTGGCCATTTGTGATGTTAAATTATTTGCGTTTCAACGTTCAATAACAGCTAGACATACATAGTTCGTAGTTATTGAATATACCGCTGCACTCTGCGTTGTTAGAATCAGTGATGGTTGTTGAATATGCCTTATCGTATTGGTTATTGGTTGATTCACAATTTGGCTCTATGATTTTATCGAATTGATCGATCCCCTATCTGGCTCTCAACCAACGGTTGTCGAGGTAACGAAACAGTTTAATGAAATTTTCATTAACAAACATGTGATGAATGTTTCGATTATAAATACTTGACTGCGAATCATTGAATGAAGGACGTTTCTAGTTCATCATATTAGTTAACAGTTGATCAACGTCCTCATGAAAATTAATCACCTTTGGTTGCGTTTATACCTTTAATGCTGCGCGTCAATTACCACACCAAGCGATTTTTACCTTAGTTATTTTGATATACAATATGCAACATATCCGCTGTTGCACCATGATCTCCGCGATGATCCTACCTTAATCCCCGCCGTGCAAACCTTGTATTCCTATCATCATAGCCGATCCCAACCTCGATAATCAGTGATAGCAAACCTTGCTCTCACCGTTACTTTATCATAAACCACTTCGTAATCCCATCTATATCCTCATCGTGCTAATCCACTGTAACTCCGTAATCCTCTCCATACTACAGCTCCCCAATCACCGCTCTTAATCCACCCTTATCTCACATCATTATTCAATGCAATACAATGACACTGTGCTTTCCCTAGACTATACACCACGGAACTGAACCAATCGTCATTTCCTGAGTCTATATATGTACGTAGGAGACAAATCGAATAAGCATCTGACATTCCACTTGGAAGTCCACATATAGTTGTGTGGAATGTGTTTAATGTTTTGACATGTGCAACTATGGTTGTCACTGACATCACACTTACTAACGAATTTGTATGTCCTGATGCAGTGTGAATGCTATGAAACAGAAGAAAGTATCACATCTGCTAATGATAATGATTGTATACGCCAATATATATATTGAATTTATTGCCTTACGCATAAACAGATAATGTGAAGGTGTGATTAAGATAGTGGTGATTCACATCTTCTAGCTTTTATATCCGCGCAATATGATTCGACTTGCAACATAATGCAAACCACTAATTAACGCACATGTCAGTTTATACAAAAAGCCGACTTTTAATATCATATATATACGTTTGATAGGTGTTCTCCATTGGCCATAATTTTAGGGTGGCTGCTGATGACGTACAGTGCTGTATTACAATATTGTTAAACACGTCTGGCTATGTAAAAGCAGGGGCTGGCGCATCAACTCTGCCACAGATGCTTACAGATGCATAGCCGAAACTGTTAGAAATATCACTTTGTCACGAAATATCACGATGTTGAGTTTCCTTTGAAGCCCCAATATTGTATTACATTTGTGTAAAAATTTACCACCAAAGTTGCCTGCAGCCACATCCTCGGTGTTATTGTACATAATATTCTGTTAGTGGTAGATATAATGTGTGAGGACAGTGTTGTTTACAGAGGGTTGGGTGATTTATTAACATTACATATTCTCAAAAAAATTGCGCTGATCGATCAGCGAACCAATTAGGGAATATAACGGCAAAGCATCGCACAGAATAGTCAAATGAGGCACTTAATAGAAGCACAACATCATAGAAGGAAATGCACCAGTTCATAAGAGTGCCACCAGCCAAGACGCTAACACCCAGCTTATTTCTTCATATGCGAAAGGGGAAATCTCAACAAAGATAATTCCGACATGAATTGTTTTTCAGTCATTCCACATGGATAAGAGCATGCGAACATTTGCAACGTTATTCTGGACCTGTCATGTAAACAATTGAACCTCCGTGGTTACTATATTCTCTAGAGGCTATTATGGTCTTCAGCCATAATATAAACTGACACTTTATTTGCTAAGCAAATGATACACTTATGCTTATCGCTCTGCGTGTTGCAGCCATTTTCTTAGAACTGCTACTAAGACGAGAACGTAATTGTTACCTGAACAATAGATCACATAAACTTAGTCGCCTCAACGAACATAAATCATTATCATAAATTCGTCGTGGAAATGAATGAATATTGTAAAACTTTTCGTGAAGAACTTAGACTAACAGAATTAGACTTAGCATATACCGATCGTCTCAAATGCAGTATATAAAAATCAATGTGTAGAATGTATATTCGTTAACTTTCGAATCAAAGGTGTCTGGTAACGCCCTAATATTCTGCTTAATTATTAAGCCTTACACACCTTCCATTTTCAAATATTAGCCAAGATTATTTTGTATTGTTAAATCACAAACATAAGTCGCGCAGGTGGGTTTCTGTCGAATGTCTGTCGCTAACGTGATCTATTTGTGTTCCATTGCAAACCTTGTTGCACTAATAAAATGTGAAAAAGAAGGGATGAATATGTAGATTCAATGCCACCATATGTATGTCTTGCCGCACATGTACAATACGAAGAGACAGGATGTTTCCGTAGATAAATAAAGATCGTACGGCTAGGGCAGTTCAATATATGCACTACTGTATCAACCATGCCAAAAAAATGCAATAAAGTATGACTATTTTAGGTCAAAGCACAATTGTAACGATCGATCTTAAAACGACATCAGCCTCAAGGGATAGCGTATATGTATCTTAACTATGCACGCATCCCCGCCAAGGATACTACACACATCTACCGTGCCAGCCATCGACTAACACCGGCAAATTGTATCCAAAACGTATCGGTCAGTTGAAAGCATTATTGCGGTTGGGTAGCAGTTAAGCTGTTGTTTGTTGTTATATATTTGTGCAGAGGCCAACGCAGTTTTGACTCAAAGTGTTTAGAGTAAGATGGTTTAACTTAAAAACAGGCCGATCTTTTATTTTGTCCTCATCTCTACATCTACCAAGCCCCACGATAAATTATTTAGTTGGTGCGTCACATTACAGGAACGTAATGAGAAACGCTGTTAGATCCATTAGCTAATGTGTTCATGATTGGTTAACATTTGATAAAGTACCGTTGGCAAATTACGCTTTCTGGTGTGTCAAAGCGACGTAAGAGGTAGTTCTATTTATATGTCAGAGTATATGGTCTTTAAATTATTATCCTATGTAAAAGGCTGACAGGTCAATAGGCAAATGTATTGGTAGTCACAATTGTATCAATTGATAGGTCACAATCATATTGTTTGCAATGATTTTTCTGATTGCATTATGACCATTGTGCTGTGCTGCAGCTTTTGGCGTTATTCTCATTCAATGATAGAACTGCATGTGAATAATGCAGAAGTCTTCTGACTTAAACTTGCAATGAATCACCTGTGCAGTTTACGAGCTGGTGTTGCGTATAAATATTGAAACTTTCACATGTCTGATCAACAGAACATTATCAACAAGAGTCACTAAAATTTGCACTAGTTATCTCACTCCTACAAAAACCTTCATTAGACAAAAACACATTTGAGAACTATAGGCCAATCTCAAATTTAGCCTTCGCATCAAAGCTACTTGAAAAGGTGGTGGCTTTGCAACATGGCTTATATCTGAAAGAGAACAATTTAATGGAACCATACCAGTAAGCTTATAGACATGATTACAGCATTGAGAAAATGCAATTGTGCATAGCAAAGATTAAACATGGATGCGTCAACATCGTCTGAAAATGAATGAAGAAGAAAACAGAATATTTGGCCATTTCGTCGAGACAGGGGTCCAACATGTTCACACCCAAAAGCTTATGTATCAATAACCTCAAGATAAATCCAATACCTGCAGCAGGAAACATCGTAGTAATTTTTGTCTCTTTTGCATCAATGAAACCGCAAGTCACAGCCATCTGCAAATGATCATATATACAGATCCGCAATATCTGTAAATAAATCATTATTATTATTTTGCATAATTCATAAACTTCCCCTTGAATGATACATTTCTTACACATAATCTCCCTTATTTAAATAACGCTAAGTCACTACGCAGTACGCTACGCATATGTCTTTCACCACTGCGCGTGCTCTGGGAAAACGTAACATTTTATGTAATGTACAGAGCAGTAACATGGTGGAAAAGCTCCTTATCCCACGATTTAACCAATCCCTTTATCTTTCTACAGCCTAATACTTCGGTAATCTGCGCAATAAATTACGGTTTGTTCAATTGCACCCAAGATAATCAGTAGACACTGACTCATAGATATAAACAGCAATCATTCTGATCCCTAGAGTGGTTTAAGGAGCAATGTATAATCCACGTCTCGGTTAGTCAAGTGGCTAGTGTAAGATAAATATATGTCTTGTTTAAACAGTCCTTTCAATTATTAAGAAATGGAAGTCATATTATGAAATAATACAATACTTACCGGTGTGGTTGGATCTTTGGTTTTTTGTTGATTTAAATACCCCGAGCAGTCAATTCGGGATTATGCATCAACACCTATTATCTGCGACGATTTTGACCTTATGCAACTGTATGGCGGAAATAGTATGTATTGTTTCAATTCGATGTTTCTACCTAATAACAATAACCTATTTACCTTTAATCGAATCCTCAACCGCGAATGCTGTTTAAAGCTTCCACATAAAAGACAAAATACCTTTCGTCAAACATCATGGAAATTTATATTTTACGGTTCGATATATCTTGATATCCTAACAATTTGACATTCGCTTGAATGCTGCACATATCATTTCAACTAAATAATATATCACGGTTCATTGACGTTGGGACATTAAGTACGAAAAAAGCATATGTAAGATAACCTTAAAAGTTATCTGACTAAACTGTCTTTTGTTTATTTAATAACAGCGACCGGTCGCCTGCTCACGTTGGACTCAGGCGACTGCAATACCGACATTTGAATATCACAATCGACCAATTATCCGTCTTTTGGCGACTGATTTCATTTTCCGCATATTGTTTCGTCAAATTTGTAAGCTTTAATGAAATAGCTTATCAGAGAGAGTGCACTTATCACGTGACATGTATCGGTCGGTGGTCTTAATTTGTGATAAAGATTACGGTTGTCGGCGCCAAATTTATAAAGACATTTTACGTGGAGAACTTAGGCTAATTCAAAGCTGTAGCGCGCGAAGGCGACCGCCTTAAACGTGTCAGAACGTTGAGACGCGACGTTCGGCATGATCGCACTTGACGTCTGCACATTGTCTGGTCTTAAGCTTACTGTCTCAGTCTGGATATCATATCTACTTGAAAAATTTATTTCACATCGCTGTTAGCGTCTAACACTGACTCTTACACAACTTTACCCTGAATCATACTAGTCGGATTTGACAGGCAGTATCTCGTTGACCACATACAGTTCATGTCAAATTTGCATGGTAATTTTTTATTCCTTTACTCGGAGATAATGGAAGTTGTTGCAATATTTCCAAGTGAGAGCAACACGTTGCTTTTCTATTTTAAAAAACCACAAGGAATTATGTTCCTACTTATTGATAACGCACAATATCCTCAAAAGGTTAATATTTTGGTAACACTGCTCCCTATGCAGTTCTATGAATTAAACGAATGAAAATATTAGCCACCTCGTCATCGGATTGTGTTCAAAGATAGATACAATATGCGTATATTTGACTTACCAAACCCACTGGGTTCCTTAGGTAATAATTAAAACAGTGGCTGCATACAAAGGGAGAGAAAACACTGATCTCAAATTATTGCAACCGCTAAAAAGCCTGGAATGCGTAAGCATGTGTTACAGTTAGTGCAAGGCATACATCGTCAGCGTTTAATTGAAAAGTGTTTTGATGATTATGTAAAAGATAGATAAGCAGTACCCCAATCAGTGCCTATTTGATTTAAGTGAGCAGCCGATATCTCAATATACAGCACTATTTACGAATAGTAGTGTCAGGTTAAGACATGTCCGATATGCTTAGAATTTAGTGTGTAAGTGCATTATGTTAGGTTACAAAGCTAACAATCCGTCAACGTTAGCCATTAATATATATTGTACACATATATATATATGTTACATATCACAGTTGCAGATTGATACAGTCGATAAGTATTATATGGGGTTGGCATTGGTGAAGTGGAAAATAACCTAGCTACAAACTACTCGTGAGACACACGTTTGAGCACTGAATGCTTGTCACCAAATATTATTCTGCATGGACAGCACCTTCCAACTTGGCTCATGTCAGAAGGGGCTTAGTTCTATTCAGCTTCAACAATGTGCAAGGGTCTCAATTAACTTCATTTTGTAAATAAATTGCGCCTATATTATCAACATTTCTTTGAACCTTATCCGGCAAACTTTTATTAGCCGGCGAAGATTTATATAAAGTATATGGCCTTAGTAAACTACGATTTCCCTTAACTTTAATATTTAAGTTGTGTTTTTGTGGGGCGACCTATCCAATTTTGCATTGTTCCATGAAAACGTATTGCACAACACATCGTGAATAGAATATCAAACATGGAATCAGGTAGTGCGTCAGTCGCAATGTTGCTGTCACACCATGACTTTGTTAGTGCAGGTAACTTAATTGCTGTCTATGTATTGCATTAACGAATATGGTTTGGGGATAATGACAATACTGATAACAGAGCAATTAGCGTTTGTTATTATAATAGTGACTATGACTGAATATAAAGCGCACGCCGGATTTGGCTACAAATGGATTTGACTCGCGTGATACTTAAGGTACTGATAAGAGGTTGTTATTAAGACAAAGATATGTGGATGAACAGCAGCACGATTTGCAATAATACAGATGTTATGATCTTGATGGATGCCAAACACAGTTTAGAAACAAAAATGAGACAAAGCTGCTTATAAGGTCTCAGTGAATAACCAAATGCAGGTCATAATTGTGAAAAGTGCTTCAATGAATATTTCATTATTGCACAACCTATCGATTTACCTCAATGGATTCATTTCACTTAAGAATAATCAATCAATACGTTATATATCCATTCACTCAGTAGATCGGGAATGAGCTGTACCAAGCCACGAACAAAATGAGCATTTATGATAGCATGAGTACGGGCATATAAATTTAAGGAAATAAATTATGCGAGCCTCTTTTATTTTATCAAGTTGTATAGGTCAGTCGTAGTAATTTACAAGGGAGTCTTGACCGGGCAGTTGGTTGTTGCTTCATCAATTGTTTTTCATCCTTGTGAGTTCATTTGCCTTGATCACCTGTTTTGGATTAATTTCAAATTGATTTTAGTTTCATTTAGAACAGGTACAAATTAATGACAAATCGCACATTTCCTGGTTGTGCACTTTATACAATAGGTGGTCAGTAATGGTTTAAGGAACTAAGGAGCTTTGTAAATACAATACGTTCGATAGAATTTTAAGACATCCTTAAATCTCGGCTGCTTGCTTGTGTTTAAAACCCATACTTCCTTAGCTATTACGCATTTTCATAAAGTCACATGCGATGCGGTATATTGTTTTGCGGTTTCCGTTCTTCTAGTTCACCGAGGTTTAATGGATTATCTTAAAGCCATACCAAATAAACTGGCTATCACAATTTATTGCATCTGAATATCGACATGATATTCACATAGCGACCAAGATCAATTCGATATATCAGTGGTATCTCATAGATACGTATCAGCCTAGCCATTTGTCATTTGTAGTGCCAGGGGTATTTGTTTAAATGAAGTAATCAAATGAAACCTAATGCTGTCCATGCATAAAACCCACTGCTGCTGTCTTCTGGGTATATTAACAAAATGTTAATACTTTAGTACATAATGTACAAATATACTGCACATTTGATGTACCATAGGCGAGCATTTACTTATGTACAGTACTTATGTCAAACAACGTAAATATTTGCATGGCAAATGGCTCCAAATTGGAAATTTTTCTTGGACTCCATGGTGCTGCCTTTTAAGTGAAAGTAACGTCATACTCGCACAAACGCGACCTTAAGTAGACAAACCGCCAACCTTTCGCAGACTTGTGTCCGCGGTAGGATATACCATTATGTCCACAGGAATTCAATCAACATTTTTCTAAAATATTTTAAAATGATAGTCTGATTTCATTGGATTATGATTTGTATAGCAAAGTCACATTAAACCAACTAACCATTCGATGACATAACCCGAAAACCTCAATATTTTCCCTAAAACCATAAATGCTTCAACCCAAATGTTCGGGATAATCTTTAAACATGCGCGTTAAATATATACATAGAAAGTAGTAAACGATTTGATTGACTTCTAAATTTCAAAACTCAATCTTCACTCATGATTCATCTATCTTTCAAACTATACCACAAAACACTGTTAATGGTTTCTAACAAATACTATCTATCTTATCCATGTTGAATGAAAATGATTTCATAACATCGGTATTCCGCAAATATATAGACGCAAGTAAGGTTGAATTTGCAAAAATATCTTGACCAAAATATGATAATTAGTTATTCATTATAGCAAAAACGTACCTTAAAAATGTATGTACGAATGTTTTGAGTCCACTAATTGATGTATTCGTCCCTATGCACACACACCAACAAACCCACACATACATACATACCCAAATAAATATATATATATATATATATATATATATATATATATATATATATATATATATATATATATATATATATATATATATATATATATATATATATATATATATTATATATATATATATTTATATATATATATATTTTATGAATTCACAGATAATTATGTTCTTTTCTTAAGCGTAGAATTAGATTGCAATGGTTTGTTGCCATATTTTGTCGGTACTTACTGTTCCGAGTGGTAATACATGCTCGTCAGTGTGTGTTTATTTTTATTAACGTACTTGTGACATGTTTTGCATTATTATTTTATTTACTTTAACGAATAATGTTGAATAACATTGGGGCCGTTCAATCTAAGAATTTTCATTGTGAGCATCGGTCATTCTTCCATTTCAATCCTCTTTTGGCGGATATGTTTATGTGATATGCCTGACTAAAAGAGATATTCGCTTCAGCTGAAATCATATGATTAAGAACAATCTCTTCTTTGTATTGCATATTTACTACAACTGGGCGCGTCTGTTTGTTCGGGTCAGAGGTTAGGCTTTAGAATAGATAACACCGCTCAGAAGGCCGTTGAAGTGAGCAGATGAGAGTATAGGATCGATGACGAAAGAGTGAATAAGGTAAATAACAGAATGTAATTTTCGATTTGCGTATGGGTCGCACTGAATCAAACCATTTAGTGCAAATAGGTTTTACTATTACAATTTAGCAGTACAGGCCTAGTATTGTTATTATGAATTTATTATTCAAAGGCAAAGCTGTTTTGGTAGTCTCGATTTAGGGAATGATTCAACATATATTGGTCAAATAAAGTATAGTATATATGATGATTACAACTATGAACGATCGTGATTTCTCGTGTTTATAGTCAAATATATATTTATGGCTTGGTAGCAATCATTCTGAAGTTCAGTAAACTTACTATTGATATCTTGGCGTATTTCGAACATTTGCAGGTTTTGGGCTATGTAAGGCAAGGAGGCGAAGGTACGTTTTGTTCTGTCAAACCAGGAAAAAGTAACATATCTCTCAACAGATCCATTTCGATTTAAGAATGGCAAAACCGAACAATTATCATATAATCCTTTTGCGTAGAGGACTGACCCGAACTAGTCATACACAGTCCAGTCCAAATCTCAGGCTAATTTTTAAGTAACAATTATTGCATGTTAAGAATACCATGAGTATTTTTCCATATATGCCAAAACGGTTTCCCAAATCATGGGGATAACCGAGAATCCGATAATTAAGGCTCTGATAATCACTTGAATCAATCTTGATTACATAGTGATTTTCTATTGTTTGAATTTTGATAAATTTATTTATTAAACGTTTTCAATCATCTGCAATTTTATATTTCAACTTATAAAGACTACGTTAATCTTGATTACTTGTAGGTTTGAATTTATATTGAATCATCTGGAAACTATGTTAAAGGTGAGATAGAACTATGAAAATAGCTGAAATAGGGATGAGGTGATATCGCAGACGGTGATGAAAGAGGTTGATTCAGAGAAAACATTAGTGAAATGGCATCAACCCCCATGTGGCTACCGTTCAACCGTGTACCAACACACACTTGGTTATCGATCTTATCGAACATTCTTTCTGAAACAGCACAACACGAATGACTCGAGACTGAAGAAAGTGGTTTATTCATTTAGTTGCTATTAGCACACACGTCCAGACGCGTTTTAATGTGGCAGCCTCTAAATCTCAGTTTTCACGGGACATACTCTCGTTAAAATATAATTCGTGAAGTAGAATCTCTCCAAGGTCAAATTAAATTTGATGATTTCACTACCTGATCAACATAAACGAAAGAGGTATTTTGCAAACACGAGGCACGTTTAAGTACCACGATAAACATATATTAGTGTTTGACGTACCAACGGTAAGGGGACATAACTGGATATTGAGTAGTAGTCACGGATTTTCCCATGTTTGAAATCTATTACGATGGTGTGATGTCCTCAGTGTTCATAAAAAGCTCCGCATATATAACAGCTTTCTGAAATGTCAGTAGTCGTCGCAAGCGTATATATGCCAACATATTCTAAATGACGCAGTGGAGGCACCAACCGTGAATGCAGCATGTGATTAACCTATCACAAAACGTAAGGTCGGTGTTAAATTATGGGTACAACTTAACGTGATTAAATAGCCGTACCACACATGACAAGTCTTAGTAAAATATCTGAATGACCGATCTGTTGAGGGTAGTGTGTTATTAATCAGTGGTAAGTGATAAATTCTTCATTCATCTCAAACGTTCTTATACGTTTACGAAATTATAGAAATGCCCATGCCAATTCATACAGAAGCTAAGAAAGAATCGATTTCTAGCTCATGGTTATGCAATACCGCAAATGAGGAAATAAGTGGGTGATTTTTATCGTAAATTCTCCTGCCCTGTGATAAACCCACCTTTAAGTGTTTTATTATATGTGCGTCAATTTATTCTCAACTTATGGGGCGAAAATAACATTTGAAGTGACATTTCTGCGATCACTAGCTTCCGCATTAACTTGTGGTTGGTTCAAGAACTCGGACGTTGAACTGACTTTAGTGCAAAATACAAAAGGAGTTGTTAGTACCAATAGACTAAAGAGTTTTGTTGCACATCTTGTTGCCCATTGCTCGGGCAGTACTCTTGATAGATATACACATTCCAATAAAACCTTCAACAGGTTGTACGAAGCATTTGCGTACACAGTCTCTAGCTATTCTTCAGACAATCCGGGACACTCAATCTTCATGCAAAATTGATTTTTCAGCTCCTCAGCTATCCACAAAGATAAGTCGCCAAGCAGATTCAAAAAGTCATGTTATATTGCCACCGATATTATCGGATGTTCGATGCCGACAGCGATTTCAGCACCGACAACCAATTTCCGTTGCTGATCAACGCTACCGCATTTAAGGTCGTGATTGTAGCTGATAGAATATGCCAACTACACATAAAATCTTTCATATCGCCTACTTTTAAAAATATGCATTACAGAAAAAGGGAAGCCGACAATTGCCAGGACTTCAATCCTTCCCTCTCTGTTATGTATCAATCAACCAACCATTCACGCAATGACGTTTCCCCATGCCATGATTGCAAGCTAAATATGATTATTCTCACTCTTTTAGATAAAGAGCTCAGCTTTTAGTGGGGCCAAATAACTTTCGATATAACGTGGTCCATTGGATCACTTCAGCTCCAGTAAATCGCGGACATATTTATTCTGTAGATATGCAGACGTGTTAAGGCAAACCCTTTTAAACACCATTTGTTAATTTCAAGAATTCATCATGAAACTTCGCTTGGATTAATGCAATCTTTATTGTGAAGCAGCAATCATACTTATTAATTGCCTTAATATCAATATTAGGTTTTGCACCAGCACCGTTGAAAGAACAGTTCTTATTCCATGCCTACACCCTCCATTGGGGCAATACACTGAGAGCAAAAGAATTCAGTACAATTGAATGAATATATTTAGCACACATGGCACCCAGAAGATAAAACACATCAATCAACCAAGTCACATGGTATTACATGTCACCGTCTATTCAACCATATTCTCAACTTATCTGAATTTGGGATATATTATTGCTACTCGAAACACTTGTCATTTATTAGCATATATTGAACAATCAAACGCTTAAGGATGTTGTGCTTCGGATTAACCCGGTTACGTTGATGCCTGGTGTTTTGAATGGTTTATAACAACATATATTTGCTGAAAGCAGAAAATGCAGGACACAATTTGATTTGTGGTCATCGATAAAAATGTGGACCTTGGTCAACTTCGATGCCAACAAGCTGATAAACATGTTACCACCTCCACTAGTGTTGAATAACCATTACTAGCAACATGCGAAGCACACTTGACGATCAACAGCAGGACAAATATCATTTCCGCCGACATCAATAAATTAAGCATCTTACATAATCACTAAACCAGATCCAAATAGCTAAGAGCGATGTAATGTTGCAACAAAGGTGCTATGATTTGCGGCATTTGGTTAATATTGTTCCATATTATATGCTTATCTGCTGCAATATCAAGGCAAAGCACGCCACATTTCAGACTATACTATGACAGAGTATTAATGAGTGAAAAGAAACGTTGTGATATCAGCGCTAAAGATGTCGATGCACAGTTTGCAGGGTATACTGTACAAAGACCAGCACGGTGCATTGTTTTATTTATGCATTACACAGTACTGTTCTGGTGTCACATTGGCTTGTTGCCATAAACAAAAACAACGAAATATTCGAATTAAGAATTTTGAATTTGAAAACGTATAAATGAACACTCAAATAGAAGCCAGGACCGTAAACAAACCATGCAACATTGATTTTGTTAAAGGAGATAGGTAATAGATTACATCGTTGCATCAACCTAATCATGCTGACAGCATGAGCGCATATTATCCTACATAGCAACAGTTGTTAGTTCGGTACACAAGATTCACAATGTGTTAGCCATACTGGTATATGGTACGCAGACAACTGGTAAGTCAATGGTTCCTATGAGACTTTTTTGTACCATAGAGGAAGATGTTGCGGCATTAGACCTACTTCCTTCATTATTTGCGAACGTGTCTCTTGCGTGCAGGTCCCTGTAAGACTTTATAGATGAACTTACTTCTTGCAATGATAATGAAAATATATTTCTACATGGAAATGCTCTTTCATTCTTTAAATTATGTCTTTATTATTCACTGTATTAGATGGGGCTTTCCTTGAATCATCATTTGCGGCTTGGACCATCAATCGACAGTGACAAAGCAATAATATTATTTCTGTAAAAAAAGTACAAAGCAGTTACTTGCATCGGCAAGCGCTTTGCTGCTACAATCAAAAATACTTAATATCCTAACGTTGTAATATAGTGTGTAATCACGTGATGAATTCAGATTAAAAATTAATCTGACAGTAATGTCGCTTTCGGACAAAATCCATAGAACTTTTCTGTGATAACATTGAATATGACTACATTTAGATTGACTCGTTTAGACGTTTTGTACATGCTGGTTGTCATGCAACATTATTGATATCTGTCCATGCCTTATAAAGAGGAATGTCGTATATTTATTTGACGGTGTTTGTATGTCCCAATTATGTATGCCATTAACGTTGATCATACCATAATGTAGTCACAGCATTTTACTTGAGCAATGTTTAAGGTAGTACGCTATGCTAGGCGGACCACGCCAGCTGTAAAACCGCAAATATACAGCAATTATTATAAGTGTGAGAGATGTATATTAACGCGTACCAGTGTGTTATAATAGGTAACGCATTTACGATTTATTCGCTGTAAACCCTTTGTACGAATTACGTTATAAATTCTGTATTATTAATAATGCAGAATACAGATGACTTGCATAAAGAATTCTAGAAGGACGAAATGGTGATTAGCTGGGCGTAGGATATGTTCATTTACAACAATTGAGTAGGTTAAAAACATTTCCTAATAGGTTTTATTCCTTGTGGTTTGAGAACCTCCCCCTACGCTACTGGTAGTGCCGCTGAAGCTCGAACCAATTCTGAGACATGTCATTTACTCATCCGCACCGCATTTCAAATGCATTAATCCACAAGTTTGCGACAGTAGCGCTCATGCAGCAAACGAAAGGTTAATCCAGTTGCTCCCTCATTATAACTGACAGCCTATATTTATTCAAACTGGCGCCTATAAATATGGGTAACTCAGCTATTGCACAAGGCATTGTCAAAGTAATAACATTAGAAACATACTCTTAAAAATCATTGATTGACACTCAGACGAACACTACCTGTCATTCGTATAGTAGCATGAAAAGCAACAGTCATAGCGTATTGAATGATCAATCAATCCAAGGACTTTGCGGTATAAGCTGATAAAGATTGACATTGTCACATTCATACGTACTTATGCATCTTTGATTTCTTCAACTTAGCTGGTGCCGGTGTTTAATTCATTAGGTTCCTTACAATATTGTTATTCAAATGAACACAATGCGAACACATGTTCACGCAAACGTGCGCATGTTACACAAACACAGCCTCATGAATTAAAAAAGCGAATGCGCAGACGCATACACGCCCATACGCACGTGCACACAATCATATGCCATTAACTGCAATTTCATAGGTTTATACACATCTATCAGCATGTACACATTCGTGCACATGCATACATATATGTCCATGCACAAGCAAGCAGAAACACGCATACACACAAGCAAGCACGCACGCACGCACCCTAGTGGACCTGTGGTCTGTTGGATCGATGGTTTTGTAAGGACCTTCTTTCTAACGGCGTTCAGCACTCTCCTGGCAATTGTTTTTTGGGTTTTTTTGCAAAGTGGGCGGTGAAGCACAGGGATAACCAGCCAAGCATTACGATAATCCGCATCACTCAACGCTGAGATCAGCGCTGTTAAAGGTGACGCCAGTTTCTAATATAACACTGCATTATACCAAAATTAAATACCCACGTGCACACCCGTTCACACTTGTAAACAGATATCTAAATGACGCGCGGTTACGCTCGAATCCATGAGCACCATTTTCCGACATATATGTGGTCTCATTAAATATAAAGTCAGGGTCTGCAATACATCACACTCTGGGTTTTACATTTGGAAGGCAGAAATCGATTGTGCAAGGTCCCAAAACAATCAAGTGTGTGTCCCGATGCCGGAGAAATTACGTAGCAACAGAGGCTAAATGCATCAACTGAGGAGGCAAACAATACAAGAAAGCTCGACAAGAAGTGATAGCAGCAAAATCAGCGACTGGATGGACCTTGAAAAGAAGTATTTGTCAGAACAGTGGGCAAAATCTATCAAATGAAGCTATTAGTTTTACCGTGACACATGTCAATAACCGAATTAATGCTGTTACATCGAATACTTCTTTTGATCTACATCGAATACTTCTTTTGATCATGTACATTCAATATTCGAGTTCAAAGAACAAGAATATACCTGTCGATTGCGCTCCTAATGAGTCGGATATTACGAAAAATGACGGAAAATGATGGTAACCAAGGCCTCGGGCGAATTTACTTCACTGACCCTGAAACAGATGAAGTACAGCCAATCATGCATTACGGGAATCCCAACATATACAAAGCTGGAAGACGTGTTTACGAAAACCTGCTTCAGAATGCTTCGTCAACTCTCGATGGGTTCAGCTCACGGATTGTTTGTGGATGTTTCTTTTTGCCAGACCCGCTATGGATGACTATTATCTCGTCGCCCGAAATTGCGCTAATATCGAGGATGTGTATCAACTCACTACATTCCCTTGTCCATCAGCAGCAAAACCTGCTCCAGAAATCCAACAATACAAGACTCTTGTTTGGGCCATATAATGACTATTATCTAAATTGCGCTTTGTGTAACAGGTTGTGGCGCATGTACGGCCTGAGTAGATATAAGAGGGTGCATGTAAACGCCTGATTGCCTTCTTGTCTGCTATGGCAGGTGATATAATGGACCCCTATCTCAGTCGGCACGATTGGGGTATATCATACGTTGCACAAGTGGTGCAGTGATCCATCTGGCTTTGAATCAGTGATCCTGCCGTACTCAACTTATTTTATGTTACTTATAAACCACTTACTTAGCTACGCGTAAATGGGCCAAATGTTGGCGAATGGAAAATAGTTGCACAAATCAATGAGCATCAAGAACATTGCAAACGTGAAAATGACAAGGTAAAGCAAAGCGGCTGGCGGTACGTATGTCGGCACTTTGAAACACTCTTGCCTTAATTTAATCGTTAGGCGAAGAAGAGCAGCTGTCGTAGTTAAAGAGTAGGATAATAACCATCATCTGTGTCAATATTAAATCTTAGTACCATGTATATCAACTGTATTGCAAGAATATAATAATATGTGGCTCACCACATTGCTTTTCACTTAACTGGTCAATACAAATGTTATTCACCATAAACAAACAACCAACATCTCATTCCCTTCAAATACTAGAATCACAGATCATATAATGATCAGAGAATCGATTGCCGCTGAAACAAATTAGCAATTTAACAAACGTATTGAGCCGACCTCCGGAGAGGCCCAGTGGTTGCAGCCAAACGTTACCACCATTAAGTACACATCATACCTGAAAGTGCTTTACTTTGATTAATGCGAAGCAATGTTTTGCTGTATTTATCAATTGAGTGCTGTGTAACATCAGGTTTCAGGCTTTGAATAAACATGGACAACAAATAAATCATGATGAAACTACATCCACTCATTTGTGAAGATATTAAATTGCGTTTCATAAAGCGTGGCAGTATGGGTAGTGAGATTCCCTCTTCAAGTTCTTTTTGTAATTTTGTGCCCAACTAACAAGATCGAATTAGGGCAGTCACATGGCATTCAACAATATATTTCTATTCACAAATGTATGTAACAATACTAACCGTACAACTGGAATTGACAATAATCATTTAGTCACGCACACACCTTTTGTCTATCCCAGTGTTCATGATTGGGTCAGAATTAACGACAGATACATTGCTACTTCGGCAGGGTGTCTTACACCACGATAATTGCTTTGCGTATCATAATAATTTATAATTGCGCTACCTGTTATAAGTATTAAATGTAGTAATACCATGACTTCATGCTGTCACTGCTTATAAGTACGACAGGTATCAGAAGTCTCCCCAATCAGCCATGAATACTTTATAAACATTAAACAACTTGATAGCAAACGAGGTCCCGATATTATCCATATAATGAGTACAAGGTACGTCTAAGTCAAATTATCTTGCGGCTGACCCTGTTAGCATTGCACTACCGCTACTAGTTGTCCACAGGCTGCGCGCCATAAGACCGTATAATACATCGATAAATACAACAGGAATGACAAAAAATGTTGTTGTTGAGTAAAACTGCCCATAGGTTCTACCCCATGATTCAAGTGTAAGAGAGCAGTTGAGAGCAACTAAAATGTTAAAGTCAGAGGCAACTGCATCCCATGTGCCTAGTCGAACATATATAGGCCAAATACCAGCGGTAATTACGATTATGCGCTTTACATGGGAGTCTTGCAATTCTTTAAAGGGGTTAACAATGGCAGCATATCTATCCCATCTGAGGGCTGTTAGGGTGAAGATCGATAAGCTTCTTTACAAAGATGAGAAAACCTCGGCCATCTTACAGATGCTCAATCCATGTGGCCAGCCAACAAAAGTATTGACCGCGTCAATGAAAGGCATACATAACACGACGAGGAGCATGTCGCCTAGAGCCAGATACATAACCATGATGTTGGCAGCGGTGTGGAACTTCTTGATGCGAATAAGACGGATGGTCTAAGGCTCTGTTAACAGAAAAATTGGTCCTCAACAAAATGGGTCCAGTTTCTAGCCGATGGGTCCAGCAAGCATATTGAAGGAAATATGCAACCGAATATTCGAGTTATTGTACAAATGCTACTAGTGATTTTACGTAGCCGAAACACATTGGTGAAACAGCATTATCAAATGACCGCATACTACATACACTTGTCAGGACTCAAAGGATGCTAATAGAAATAATCTTTCAAATTGTTGCCTACTACTTCTCAAAAAGGACAATACCTACTCGAACAAGTTGCATAATTTTAAAAGTCAGCAATCTATCTGCTGGCTTACTACTGCCTGCCTGCCTAATCTTCCCTTCCGATTTGACCCGGTGTCGTTTTCGGTCTCTGATAGTCATACGTAGATAAGGTAAAACAGAATAAGCCACATCGGCGTCATTGATCATTGGGACTACACATTGTCAGCACCGCTAGACTCCACAAAGCATGGCATAGTCACTGTTGGTATTTGAGACTACATGATCATCATTCTACATTAAACTATCAGGGTTTGTACAGTTTGGTGCCATAATATTTTTGAAGAGTCATAAACTCACGCAGAATTTGTCCGTATGAACCCTACTAAGCCTCCCTTCCTTCGACCAGAAAATGTCATTGCTCCTGGGACAACCCAGCTTGCCTATACAAGCACACCAACCGCAGAGTTGAACAAAACCTTGGGCAGGCAGGCCATGGTTAAGAAAACAACAATCAAGATTTCTGTGACGGTGACCTATGAAAAACTGCGCTGGAGAGAGCTAATGCGCAGTATCAGGGCACTGACACAACAGATGGCGGAAATGTGACTAAGATATGAGTAGGGGCAGGAGGCAGGATGAGAACCATGCACATGATGCGTGAGGATAAAAGAGCCAACAAGGCGGCTACCCTCTTTCATGTATGTAATAAGGGCGGCTAAGTATGAATTCGACTGGGCAACGCGAGTTCATGAGTTTATGGACGGCTGGGATAAGTTCAATGCCTCACTGCCGCCAATATCCAGCAGTTCTGCAGCAATCTGTTTGAGCGAGGTATCTGCTGCAGACTATAAACAGGCACAGAAGGTCAGTGTAGAAACTTGGGCTATTACCATGACCAATACCTGAGCGCAGACGTGCTGCTCCTGGCGGATATGTTTGAGATATTCCACATTCCTGCCTGAAGCAGTACGGGTTAGACCTAGCCAGCTACAACACCATCCCCGGTCTGTCATGGGACGCGCTGCTTAAGAGCACCGGCGTGGAGTTACTCACCGACTATGAAAACCACCTTCGACAAGCATAAGCCAGCTGGCTACATTCAGTACCTTGACGCTAACAACTTGTATGGGTGGGTGATGGGCCAGCCCCTACCCACATGGGTGATTGAATTGGTGGATCAACCGGGGCTCGCTGCCATCCAGAAACAGGAGTATCGCGACAATGGGAAAACTGGATATATGCTCGAAGATTATCTGGAATTCCCTG
>CM067345.1:21261458-21308958 GCA_034190875.2 Urechis unicinctus | reverse complement strand
TAATGCCATGTTCCCGTAATAACTTCCTTTCGCAATACGGCATGCAAACGTGTAACGTTGCCCTTTGTAAGCACTTTATGCACTATTGAGAAGAACATAACTGTGTATATCAAGATGCTACAAAAAGTGCCGGCCCTGATTTATTGGAATAAAATGGCTCCCTTTCGCATATTGCGATAGTTGCCTACGTATGATTGAAGTGCGTGGCAGTCCGTGCTGTCAATTTCTTGGAATACAACATTGATTCCATGAAAATGGGTGACTACGTATGGTTTTATTTTCTTAAGTAGTCATCAACCGCCCTACTTTTATTATGGTTAGTCCACTGGAAACCGACTTGGTGCCTTGGTCTCACTCGTGTACTGTACCATTGCTTCGTAAATAATATAAATTGAACAATACAAAGAATACTACCGATGACGCCATATATTCCACATGTTCAGGATAAAAAGTGATTATGATAGTCTTACACCCGGGTGTTTGATTGATTGCGAGATTGAAGCATTCACGATATCAATATATTTAAATTTATATGTATAAAAGTCGTCAAAACCATTCCCTGGCCTCTGCCTGCTGTTATCACTGTGAATCGTGTTACACTCCACTAGCTATACAATCCTTGTTTCACTCCCTAGGGATTAAAAGCCGGCTGTTGATGTAATGATAAAGAGCTTGGGGTCATCGTTTGATTATGTCACATTATGACAACGGGAAATCTTTTTATGTCTCTCTTAGCACATATGTGGTGCGCCAAATTCTATGATACAATACAAACAGTGGCAATTACCACTTACGACCAAGCTGCAGAGGGAATGCATTTGGACGATGCATTCAAAACAAACAATATTCTATCGACAGCAAAGGTAAATAGTTATTTGATATCGACTGTAATTTATTATTATCTTTCAACAAGAAGTGTCACTAAAAGCCTGTCTCGGGACAATATTGGTCACATAGTTGTTAATATCCTTCAAAGTTAATTAAGGCCGAGTTGATATTATCGGTTAACTGCTTTGTCCAATACTTGATTGAAACTCGACATACGAGCCAGTCTTAGTAGACAGCTATTAGCACAATTTGCACTACTTATTGATATCAGGTCATACATAAGGTGATCTGAAATAAATGATTTCATAGTTTTGGTTAATAATTTGCAAATATGCGGCAAATTTTGAACTTTCAGCAATCCGTCTGCCTACCCCACCCCCCTTAATCTGATTAGTCCACAATAGCTATTTTGAATTAAGATGAAGCAAAGCTTCTTCCACAAGTAATTGTCAAGAAGTTATGAACTTGGGCTTGAAACTCAGGAAAAGTTTGGCCCTTTGGTCTCTTTTGGTCTCTTTTGGCTCCTTTCCTAAACTATGAACATAAAATACCACTTATGTTCTTATAAGTACTACCCTCAAAACAGGTCAATGATAGCAGTGGCATATCATGTACAATTAAAAGCATACCCATATACCAAATTGGTAGGCTTTTCACTAAAGTGTCGTTTTATTTGAGGAGCAGTTGTGACCTTGAACACATATATCCTCCAGACGCATTCCTTTCCATTGATTCACCTTGTCATTCTCAACTGTAAGAAGGAGCCGTGTGACCTTGACACAAAAAGGTTTGAAATATGAAGTTATTTATAAATGTTGTCCACCAGGATAAAAATTAACAGCCAAAGGATTTGGTTTGGCTTGATATATGAAAAACTGATGTGTACTTACCACAGTGCAGTCATAAAAAAGAATCACAGAACATAGAAAACATGGATAAATTTTCCTTTATACTGGGTATACATTTCTACCTTTGATAACTCTATTGTAGAATGTCACAGTCGGTAATATTCCCGATTTGGCATAGATAAGTGAAAAGAAGCTAATACCTCTGCCTACTAGTGAACATCATCATATACCAACAGTAAGTATTGATGTCCATGTCAACAACACATTAACATCTGAGACATATGCAGAACATTTACTTGCGAAACTGTGGCAATGTAATTCTACAATTGTGTAGATTTGATGCGTTCTGAGTGTTGCAATCCAGGGCAACTTCCTGCCACTATCTGTAGTTCGGTGTTTCCGCTCATTGGAGTGTCTGCATTTAAGTGCACAAATAAGAAGGGGTTTGTTGCTTGGACACCAACATCTGCTCTTGTTTTTAAAATAACTTCTATTGCCCTTTTACCATCTGGTGGAAGGAGAACATATGCATCATTGTTTTTTCTGCTCTTACTTGCAATAATAATCATGTCCATTTGTTGCGCAAGCATCTTGTCTGTCGTGGATAATCCCATGCTCAGCTCCTGGTTGGAATCCTTTCTCCAGTCTTGTCTTGTTAGATATCCCTGCACAGTGAGATCCTTGACTTCCACCCTCCTTCTTTTGTTGAAGAAGATAAGACGATTTATTGAACATTTAGACAAATTTAACCATTCTGATGGCTTTGGGTCTCTTAACAATAATGTCATGGATTCTTGCATGCTTGTTGCTATGAAATCGCTCAGTTTGACCAAGTTCTCAGTAAAAGGAATCTGTACAACTTTGCTCCTGCTTTTTGATGGCAATAGAATTGATGCGACAGGAGTATTGTCCTTCCTTAGTTCTCATCCAAATTTTACAGCGATTATGTGTCCATTAAGGTTAAAGTTACCATCCCTAATCAAATCATTCATCTTACCCCATGGTTTCTTTCTTCTGACCTCAATGACCAATTTTGCCAATGATCGTGCATCTTGGCTTACTCTATGTACGCCTGATATCATTTGATCCTAGACATCCCCCAGTGATTCAACACGCATTGCTGCATATCTCATCATCAGCCGGTCTCCTTGGACAATATTCTTAATGTCCCCATCGTTCATTCTATCTAACATCAGCTGAGCATTTGCTTCTCCATCTTCCATAACTGAACTGCTGAGGAGGTGCTTTTCCTTTCTAGGTGATTATTTTAACTCGCGAGATTCATTACTACTAGAATTGTCAAGTGATGTTCCGTTGTCTTCCCTAATGGTGCCGCAGCATTGAAGATAGTGCCACAAATTCACAAGGGATCTGACGGTTGATGCTCTTTTGCATCAGTAGATCCGCGGTGTGCCACAGTGATATGGCCATTTCCCGTTTTAAGCACCTCCACATTGTGCGGAGAATTACCCTCATTGGCCGGTAGGCCAAGACGGTGCATTCTCTCTTTCGACCTTTTGCAAAGTATTTGAATGTCTATTATTCGTGAATTACTTTTGTGCACAGTAATTAGATGGCGAGCAAATTTACTCTTCTTTTTTGTCATAAATCTGCTTGCATCCTGTTTTACCTGGCCTTTCTGCAGGTGATTCCCTTCTGGTAGTGTGCATGGAGCTGGGGTTATGTGATCACGTTCATTGACACCACTCCCCACATTTTGCCCTTGTGGTGCAACTGTTTCCTCAATTTGTTGACTGGATGAAGCAAGCACTCGAAATTCCTCGCTCATATATGCGTCAAAGCTTGTTCCTGGTACATATTCCGATGGAAGGTGATGGACTTTTACTGCTGCTAGTGCTGAGACCACTGCTATCGCTTGTTTGTCTAACTACATCTACCGCTGACACCCAACACAAAATACCACTTACTATAATACTACTGCTGCTGAGCGTTGGCCAAACAATTTCCCAAACCAAAGTGTTTATCCCAAGGGAATAAGTTGATGCATGCACCTGCACATGGCATATACAGAAGTGATAGTTGGTTAGAAAATTTACAATTTGTTAGGACCAGTTTGTTAAACACACAGTCAGCAAACGATACTGTTGTTTGTTTGGAAATAATTGTACCAGTGTCAGTCGTTAGTTGGTAAATGGCCTGAGTTGTGATGACTTCATGAACAACAAATTAGGTTTAATATGCACTACCAGCCATATCAGTGCTGATATCTGCAATAGCCCAATTCTCTACCATTTGTTAATCAACATGTCTTTAAGACAAGCAGTCATTTTAACAAGAAATAATTTTGCCATTACTATTCAGTGGTGGGTGGATGTGTGGCTCATGTAGGGCAGCAGCTGTATTATTCTAGAGGATATCGGTTGCAGAAGTTGTGGTCAGTTTAGCATCGTCTTTCATCTCAGAGCATGCATCTACGCATGATCCAAACATATATGACATAGATGTGAAGTTTTTGAATGACAATTGTTAGATACCTCAGCTATCAATTGTTACTGTTTTCTGGAATGTTCTTACCAGTGTGGGTCGGTAATAGGTAGATTTCAGTCAATTGTGGGGCATCGAGTTCATTGACCGGGTTCACTTCAGGAGTAACAAATAGAGTTTTATATGCACTACATGTTAATCAATAGCTTCACCTACACGTGATCCTGAGATACTTGAAAATGGGTTTTAACCATATTAAAACTGTTATAGTTACAACTGGCAATCAACCAATTCTTGAAACAGTCATAAAACAACAAACGTTTCTTGAAATGACTCTACATTCTATTGTCATTCATAGGATGGTGAATATCTGGCTCTGGATGGGAATTTGCTTCATGGTCTCCTTGAGCAGAAACAAATTCCACATCAGGAAGTTGCAACCGAATGAGAAATACTTGATCATTCTCGGGAAAAATATGTCCAGTTCTACGGTACATTCTACGGTGTATTATGCAGTAAATATAATACCTCTGTTTGATATCTGTATGATTGTTTTGTTTATGTTTTTGAAGATTTTGTGAAGATACGATATCCTCAGATGGGCTGCATGAAAATTCAATAGTCTAGATAAAGTTCCTTAGACAGGTGTTTTTCCACAGCCAACATTTCTCGACAGCAGGTCTTATTCATGTGACTAGTTATTCATTATTGACCTAAATACTATCTGTGGACAATCCTTCCTTCCTGGCCACCGAATGCCGCTGCGGCGAAAAGAACTGTGTATCCTTCTACAAAATTATGCAGCGAGGTGTGAGCAAAGATCAGCTTAAAGAAAGCCATGAACTGACCTCTTCTTTTGTTTCAAAAAATATTTCAGACATTATACATTATTTAAATTAATTTGAGCATTTTTTTCGTTTACCTAGTACATAATAAATTGCTTGGTTCATCACTTAGAAAGAATCTAAAATGAAATGATTTCTAAGACAAAAGGAACAGTAAATTACACATTTTAATTACATTACCATCCAGAGTCATTTTAAAATAACCTTGATATCGCCTTCTTGTTAGATTGTTATGCAGCTGCGGCAGCTTAAGACCGACTCTCTTTCTTTTTTTACCCATTGCTGCAATTTCAAAACCATTACAAATATAATATCAACAAGTACATTGAGTAAACCAAATATAAAGTTGACACAGCTCTGTATTGAATTGGTGGCCGAATGCCAATGAAGTTTTTGATGTAATTTGCCAATGAGGTGCTGGCAATGAGAAAAAGAGCATTCCATTATGTTTGAAGGTTAGGTAAATATAGGGTTTAACGGCATACCAATACTAGTGTGTTCTATGGTGCCTCATTATTTTTGAAGGTGAAAAATTTGTGTTCAGGGCAATTATGGATCTTTAGTAGGGGCAATTTAGCTCTCTCTGATTTCATTCTAGCTATATTCAGCAATTATTGTCAACCACACAAGTACTAATTGTGTGATGAGCACAAATACACCACTTAAAAACTAGGTTTTGTCCTGATCCAAATAGAGTACAGGAAAATATCTCAAACCTGTATGATGCACTGATGTAAAGGGAAGATGATAATTGGATGAGTGTATGCCGTCAAATGTTTGTCACTGGAATGCTTATGTCATTTGGAGTAAATCTAAAAACACCAGGCTGGTGGTAATATATGCTTCAAATCGAACCTATTGATGCGATACAATTCGTATCAGAATATATAACAGTCATTCACAAAATCTTACTGATGTAATTGAAAAAATATATAATTTCATTTGATGAATCTCGGGAAATTATCTTCTTTAATGGTCATTTGTGCAAATAGCCAATCAGATTGTATGTCTGTCCGCGTACGGCTAAAACGAAACCAGCTAGGCAAGTTCGTATCGACAGCCGTTTGTCACCATTGGATTAGCTACAAAGCAAAGACTTCACGTGATGGATATTTACAACCGCGTCCTGGGACCTAAATGAGTCTGGCCTAGACATGTCCAAGTCAAGCTATTTAATGCGGCTAAACTTTAAGGAACAAGCATCACAAATTATAAAATAATCGGTTGCAATCCTTAGTCAGATGCCTGTCACAGCTGCAACACTTCGGACATAACCAGGCATATTGACAAGATATTCTGCTCTGGTCGAACTTAACTTTAGGGGAGGGAGGAGGGAGGGGGGGGGGGGTGGTATGTTTGCACCGTTTAACCCTCCATATTTTCATCCGGGTTACGGGTCTGCTACTTTAGCCCTCAGAAAAGAGACGCGCATGTAGCAGAGTAACATTGCAAAGCTGCTCATGTAATTTTATTGGTAAAGTGACCACAACTTATTCCAAGATATAGAACAAAGAAAAGAATGAGTGCCACTCTCTGCAGAGCATTACTTGATGCTAAGGTTTAATTTGTGTTAGTTAGCTTTCACAAACGCCGATATATGGAAGATCGACTGGTTCAATGATGAGTTTCCCAGTACACTTAATATTTAAAAGAACCCATATGATACTAGTTGACAGAGTATGATACTTTGCCAATTAAGGTAGTACTAAACCTATAGTCAGGTGGTTACATGCTCCTCGCTCTCTATTAACATGGTGACTCTACCTCAAACACTACAAGTATTTTTCTAGAGGGCGGGCAATCTTTCTTACATACATGAACACACCAAAATGTCTTTGCTTGAGGCTAAAGATTATCCAGGGTGAATAACGTCCTAATCCGGTGCGAAGGTGAGTGGGTGATGAGCTGGGTGTGAAGGTGAGTGGGTGATGAGCTGGGTGTGAAGGTGAGTGGGTGATGTGCTGGGTGTGAAGGGTTGTGGGTGTTTTTATCGCTTTTCTTTATATCGTACTGTTTTACTAGAAGTATGAAAGACATTTATCATCTGCCTCTATGAGAGCTGACCTCAACAGCAGCTGAGTGAACACATTCTTCAACTCGCCATCCATGGCCAGCTGAACATGGTGCATGACATAGTGGAGGAAAAAGGTAAGGTTGGGAATGTGCTAGAGCTTCGTCACTTGACACGAACTATGCATGACTCATAAAAATTTCAACGAGGCAAGAGGGGACTACAGCTCAGAATTGGCGAGGGAAAAGAGAAGCTCTGAATGGCTGTAGCACGTGAAGTAATTAGCACGTCATTAACCCTCCAATCACAAATATCTACCTGCACGGAACAGGCCCAATGAATATTTACTTGTCCGCATTAGTCTCTTACCTGTTAGGGTACATTGCTGCACAGCCACTGATGAAGGGTTAGGGTTAGATAGATCTAAGGAAAATTCGTAACATTTGCATAATTTTGTAACCAAGTAGATTAAAGCAATATATAGCCGTGGACCAACAATAACTTTAAATAATATATACACTCATTTTACGAAGCTATATACGTCGTCACGACACAGTGTATAATATATATTGACTCGTATTATTGGGGTCCAGACCCAATAAATTTTATATATGGCATGGACCCAACAATTACGTTTAATCATATATACTCTTTTTACGAAGCTATAAACATTATCTGGACACAGCATATTATAGATATGGACTGGGTCTGTACCCAATAAATTGTATACATGCCATGGACCCAGCAATAAGTTTTAATAATATAACCACTCATTTTTAGAAGTTATATCCAGTCAATAGGTGTTTTCAGGACAAGTATTTTTACCCCCCAAGATTAATATGTGTAAAATTTCCCCGAGGGGTGAAAATGTTCAATCACCAGGAAATATATACCTCATCATCACTATTAGAAGCATAGGCCAGGGGAAGGCATGTATATGTTACCAAAATCTGATGACAGTGAGTGGGGTAGAGTGGACTAACCCGGAATACGACGCTGTGCGCATATGTCCCCTCCAGCGAACAGAACTTACACTAGTCGGGGTATGGCGCACAAGGGAATGGGGACCTAGCCTAACACATATATATTATTAAACAATTAAAGGTTACAACATGAGGAACACTCGCAAGGCTCCTATTAAAGGCCTTGCTGAACTGAGCAGTTGCTGTCTGACGCAGAACTCTTGGTGGGTATATCTATTGCATTATGGACATACAACTTCTGATCTGGAGTGGATGATGCCATGAACGTCAGGTTTTCGGATGTTGACTTTATATAGCTGACCAATCACCCAGTATAGCCTTGTAGATGTCATACAGCTTCAAGTTTGTAGCCACTGCAAAAAATCATCATGTTTAATGCGAGACATAGAATGTGCATTACGAAGTTGCTCAGAACTTTTACTAAACCGCAGGTGTATTATCAATCCATAACAAGCGAATACATCTTATCCATACAAATTATAAATTAACGCCTTATAACGCGACCGCAAGTGAAAGCAATAGAAAGCCGTTTCTACAAATTGAAACAAAGCAAATATAATCATATTTAGTAAAACTGCATTGCCATTAATAGTAATCGTGAGCGATAATTAAGTCTGCCTGTCACGAGTTCTTCGGATTTGTTGTCTGGTGTTCGCCCATAATAAAAAATTTCATTATTACTCAAAACTCATATCTAGCTATCTGCAGGGTGGTTAAGTACTTTTCTTGAGATCTTATTTGGATTATGGATATAATGTAAGCCAAATTGAAAACCGCCATTGAAATCACCATCGAACTCAATAGCAATTTTCAATAGCAATTATGTTTTATCCATACAAAGATCCAAACATCTTTGCATGCGGAACGGTAGAAATGTGTTTTGTTGTAAAACTTGGTAAAGGTGAGGGAC
Source organism: Urechis unicinctus (assembly GCA_034190875.2). Taxonomy (NCBI): domain Eukaryota; kingdom Metazoa; phylum Annelida; class Polychaeta; order Xenopneusta; family Urechidae; genus Urechis; species Urechis unicinctus. The sequence goes on along the minus strand of CM067345.1, from coordinate 21,300,088 downwards.
GCTAACACCCTCTCCTTATGAGGGGGGCTACATTTGAATATATAGCTCTATTGCGAGTGTTACAAAGAGGCTTCCTGGCCTAGAATCCACATTCGGGGCCATATGTTTCTGGCCAGGCTGCACGCATTACACTTCACCCACGATAGGGCGGTCAAACGCCGCGCCGATCTCATTTAGACGAGGCAGTTTTTGGGCCGTTTGGTAGTATCAGGTAAATGTCAACTGCCAACACATGGTGCAATAATGCATTTTATTCTTTTAACATATTTTAAATGAAGATTTTTCATTTGATAGCATTCTCGTTTTTCCTGGTGAAAAGTTTTTCGAGGCCATAAAAGTCGACTCGCTATTTATGTATCTTCATACAATTTCTATATAGATTACACCAAAATGTAGAAGAATGAAAGTGATATGCAGAACCAAGTGATAATCGATCAGATTTTTGGAGTGTTGATTTTGCCGCTTCAAAAACCGGATAACTTTCCGAAACTCGAATAATTCTTCGATTATCACTCGTACCCATATCAAAGACACTCTCCTAGACACATCCATATGATTATCACTTCTGTATTACCAAAAATTTTAAGACACCATGTAATCTGCTTATTTTCCCTGATAAATCGTGTTTGGAATATTGGTGATATGGAATAAAACTGATTTACAAAGTCAATTGGACTGTTGCAGTCATTTGCACGATTCCGACCATTTGGCGTGTGTTGGTAAAACTGTTAACATGCTTAAAATATTTTGTTTATGCCATCCCGTTTCATCTATCCCTCCTGTTCATTGGAACATCCCAATGAACTGTTTGACCTGCATTGGTCAGGAAACTTTCCATACCGTATCTGTTAAGATAGAACCCTGTCTTGAAACTCACAATGCGACATAGCAAGTGCTATTCGAGGAGATACTCTTACTACGCAGACGACAGGAATATATCTGGGTAAAGATAGGGCCTAGATTGAACAAATTATCCAGAGCGCACTATCAACATTTTGACCATCTGAATCACAAATAATCACTAAATTTCTTAGTATACAATTTAATCAAAGGAGGCTTTAGATAACCCAGTAAAAATGTTATATTAATTTAATGTCGATTTTCTCATTTTTGCTCACTGCTGCTGAATAATGACATAATATAATGCAATGCTTATCAGTGCCGTATCTATTTACTTACACTCTACACTGAATGTGCTAAAATGTTTCAACATCTGATAGAATGAAAGTGAATAGTTCCTAGTACCAGTAAGTGTTGGGATGCAAACCAGTGCAGAGCACTCGGGACCCCGGGTCAGGGACCTGTGCAAGTGCCGATGGAAACCCGGTGATTTACCCATTCGAGTCCATGGGACCCGCAGGCGAGCAGTTTTCGCGCGTCCTATAGTGATGCTAGATGTTTTTCATTATTGCACCAACCCCTCCCGTGGTACGATTTGGCAAATCACACGATGCTAAGGCGGCAACGGGGCAGCGTGTTCAGTAGAGTACAAAGACAGTGATATCGCGCGAGTAGTTGATTTCACTCCAAACTGTTGACAGAGCTATTCGACGTTTCAGGCCTTCATATGATTTCTTTTTTTGCGGAATGTGGAACGCGATCGGAGAATGGTCTAGGGTCAAGCTCGGGGCGCCAGATACCAACATATAAAACTGAATTGGTATCCAAACAATTGTGTTTTACCCAGTCAGCGGTGTTGGCCGGGTCGACATATTGTGCGTGATTATTTGATATTGGGTGAGCAGGACATTATGTTATCTGAATGCCTCAGGAGAGGGAAGTATTAACTCGATAAAGGTTTAGTGACAAGTCCAGCGTTGCCAACAAAAATCGATATGTTAGTGTAAAACCATACTTTACATAACATGTTTTGATCACAAAATGTCAAACCTTTCCCCTCTTCGTCTGTACTGTATCGGTTAATTCAATTTGACGCTGTGAAAAATGTTTTAAACAAACTGGCACTGATGCTTAAATATTCAAACTGGTGCAAGTTGATTATAAGTCATAATCTTATGCAGTGGTCCCCCTCGTATTTCGGTCACTTTTGCTGATCTAGAACGAATTGCAATGAAAATCAATCTCTTTTATCCGGCCGTTGTTGACCGGCCTCTAAACATGCTAAAATATGATTGCACGTAAGCGAAAAGACGACGCGCCGTTTGAAAACTGGTTCTTGCTCACCTTGATTGATTTGCATATTCGAGTCAATTTCATTGAAAGCCACGGTCTACTCAATATTAAAAACCGGCTTTACTTCGGCGACCCTACGTTACCGCACCGAATCGACGGTCAGCCGTCTGGGTTTATTGCTTCACGCCTTCTTTGTCTGAGATGTTAAGGTTACGATGCCGATGATAAATTTCAGTACGACATCGTGCGATACCGCAATGCGACATAGCAAGTGCTATTCGAGGAGATACTCTCTACTACGCAGACGACAGGAATATATCTGGGTAAAGATAGGGCCTACATTGAACAAATTATCCAGAGCGCACTATCAACATTTTGACCATCTGAATCACAAATAATCACTAAATTTCTTAGTATACAATTTAATCAAAGGAGGCTTTAGATAACCCAGTAAAAATGTTATATTAATTTAATGTCGATTTTCTCATTTTTGCTCACTGCTGCTGAATAATGACATAATATAATGCAATGCTTATCAGTGCCGTATCTATTTACTTACACTCTACACTGAATGTGCTAAAATGTTTCAACATCTGATAGAATGAAAGTGAATAGTTCCTAGTACCAGTAAGTGTTGGGATGCAAACCAGTGCAGAGCACTCGGGACCCCGGGTCAGGGACCTGTGCAAGTGCCGATGGAAACCCGGTGATTTACCCATTCGAGTCCATGGGACCCGCAGGCGAGCAGTTTTCGCGCGTCCTATAGTGATGCTAGATGTTTTTCATGATTGCACCAACCCCTCCCGTGGTACGATTTGGCAAATCACACGATGCTAAGGCGGCAACGGGGCAGCGTGTTCAGTAGAGTACAAAGACAGTGATATCGCGCGAGTAGTTGATTTCACTCCAAACTGTTGTCAGAGCTATTCGACGTTTCAGGCCTTCATATGATTTCTTTTTTTGCGGAATGTGGAACGCGATCGGAGAATGGTCTAGGGTCAAGCTCGGGGCGCCAGATACCAACATATAAAACTGAATTGGTATCCAAACAATTGTGTTTTACCCAGTCAGCAGTGTTGGCCGGGTCGACATATTGTGCGTGATTATTTGATATTGGGTGAGCAGGACATTATGTTATCTGAATGCCTCAGGAGAGGGAAGTATTAACTCGATAAAGGTTTAGTGACAAGTCCAGCGTTGCCAACAAAAAAATCGATATGTTAGTGTAAAACCATACTTTACATAACATGTTTTGATCACAAAATGTCAAACCTTTCCCCTCTTCGTCTGTACTGTATCGGTTAATTCAATTTGACGCTGTGAAAAATGTTTTAAACAAACTGGCACTGATGCTTAAATATTCAAACTGGTGCAAGTTGATTATAAGTCATAATCTTATGCAGTGGTCCCCCTCGTATTTCGGTCACTTTTGCTGATCTAGAACGAATTGCAATGTAAATCAATCTCTTTTATCCGGCCGTTGTTGACAGGCCTCTAAACATGCTAAAATATGATTGCACGTAAGCGAAAAGACGACGCGCCGTTTGAAAACTGGTTCTTGCTCACCTTGATTGATTTGCATATTCGAGTCAATTTCATTGAAAGCCACGGTCTACTCAATATTAAAAACCGGCTTTACTTCGGCGACCCTACGTTACCGCACCCAATCGACGGTCAGCCGTCTGGGTTTATTGCTTCACGCCTTCTTTGTCTGAGATGTTAAGGTTACGATGCCGATGATAAATTTCAGTACGACATCGTGCGATACCGCAATGCGACATAGCAAGTGCTATTCGAGGAGATACTCTTACTACGCAGACGACAGGAATATATCTGGGTAAAGATAGGGCCTACATTGAACAAATTATCCAGAGCGCACTATCAACATTTTGACCATCTGAATCACAAATAATCACTAAATTTCTTAGTATACAATTTAATCAAAGGAGGCTTTAGATAACCCAGTAAAAATGTTATATTAATTTAATGTCGATTTTCTCATTTTTGCTCACTGCTGCTGAATAATGACATAATATAATGCAATGCTTATCAGTGCCGTATCTATTTACTTACACTCTACACTGAATGTGCTAAAATGTTTCAACATCTGATAGAATGAAAGTGAATAGTTCCTAGTACCAGTAAGTGTTGGGATGCAAACCAGTGCAGAGCACTCGGGACCCCGGGTCAGGGACCTGTGCAAGTGCCGATGGAAACCCGGTGATTTACCCATTCGAGTCCATGGGACCCGCAGGCGAGCAGTTTTCGCGCGTCCTATAGTGATGCTAGATGTTTTTCATTATTGCACCAACCCCTCCCGTGGTACGATTTGGCAAATCACACGATGCTAAGGCGGCAACGGGGCAGCGTGTTCAGTAGAGTACAAAGACAGTGATATCGCGCGAGTAGTTGATTTCACTCCAAACTGTTGACAGAGCTATTCGACGTTTCAGGCCTTCATATGATTTCTTTTTTTGCGGGATGTGAAACGCGATCAGAGAATGGTCCAGGGTCAAGCTCGGGGCGCCAGATACCAACATATAAAACTGAATTGGTATCCAAATAATTGTGTATTACCCAGTCAGCAGTGTTGGCCGGGTCGACATATTGTGCGCGATTATTTGATATTGGGTGAGCAGGACATTATGTTATCTGAATGCCTCAGGAGAGGGAAGTATTAACTCGATAAAGGTTTAGTGACAAGTCCAGCGTTGCCAACAAAAATTGATATGTTAGTGTAAAACCATACTTTACATAACATGTTTTGATCACAAAATGTCAAACCTTTCCCCTCTTCGTCTGTACTGTATCGGTTGATGCAATATGACGCTGTGAAAAATGTTTTAAACAAACTGGCACTGATGCTTAAATATTCAAACTGGTGCAAGTTGATTATAAATCATAATCTTATGCAGTGGTCCCCCTCATATTACGGTCACTTTTGCTGATCTAGAACGAATTGCAATGTAAATCAATCTCTTTTATCCGGCCGTTGTTGACAGGCCTCTAAACATGCTAAAATATGATTGCACGTAAGCGAAAAGACGACGCGCCGTTTGAAAACTGGTTCTTGCTCACCTTGATTGATTTGCATATTCGAGTCAATTTCATTGAAAGCCACGGTCTACTCAATATTAAAAACCGGCTTTACTTCGGCGACCCTACGTTACCCCACCGAATCGACGGTCAGCCGTCTGGGTTTATTGCTTCACGCCTTCTTTGTCTGAGATGTTAAGGTTACGATGCCGATGATAAATTTCAGTACGGCCTCGTGCGATACCGCTAATCAATTTGTAAAGTAGTTTAGCGGAGTGTGATAGGTGTAGCCTACACGGGGCTTATGGTTTCCAACACTGGCGATTTGCAGCAGGTAAACTGTCACGCTCTTAATTGATTTGCCTGACATTTGAGGCACATATTTGTTTGAGCCGCCATTTTCGAAAAAGTTTCATTCGGATAACTCTGTAATCTTTATGCTACTATAGAATACATATAGAATGACGTAGATTAAAAAGTTTTGGGGAGGGGATAAGGAGAAAGATGTACCCCTTAACGACACAGATGCCATCTGCCCCTACTGTATCAACCAAACCGCCTACTAGCGGTCAGTACCAGACCGACGACTTCTGCTTATCATGCCGAACCAAATGTTTTCCCTACCCATATGCTGGCGTCTATTACTGATACTGCAATGTCTTGAAATTGGAGATGGGAATGAACTTGTATGAGACGTCTATCAAACAATTTATCATCACAAAGTACTTGTTTGTTGGAATTGATAACGAAGTGTGCACCAAATTAACCCGGCGTAGCATTCAATTTTTCACTTACTATGCCACTACAATATCTAACGGGCCCTAAAATTTCAGTTTAAAGGAATTTAACTGCAAGTCACAATTGAAAACAAGATCGTATTGCTTCTGGGGTATAACGTTAATCTTGACTGACGTCGACATTGTTTTTCTGAAGAACCCTCTTGAATCTATCTAAACCAGTTGCGAAGAATGTGACATCGCCATTTCGAATGATGAAGCCTCACGGAATAGTGGATTCTATTACGCTCGTGCTACTTGGCCTGCAATCGAGCTTCACAAACAAGTGTGTCGTGTAGGACAGAAGAAAAGAGATAACGCCCATGATCATACAGTGCTTAACAGCGCTATCAACACAATGAAGGCGATGAAAGTTCTTAAGCTGGTTGATTTGCCAAAAGAAAAATATTAGTACGGAAAACTATTTTTCGGATATTTAAAGACGATAACCATTGTGATTCTTGTATTATCGTTGATAATAACTTGATTGTATCCGAAAGATATCGGTTTAAGGAAATGGCTTGTCGATACAGATGGATACTATTCAGATATAGAGCACAAGTATCTAAGCTATGAATGCAACCTCACCAAGGACAACGCACCAAAGTCAACTGATATACAAAAGTCTCTCTCTACCTAGGTCACCTGCTAAATCGTACAACAATAATATCTGCGTTCAGCTGTAAAGGCTGTAAGGACCAGGTATGTCGGGGACACAGTAACACATGCTCTCATGGCAACTTCCTCAAAATTGAAAACTATATGGGTACTAACTATCGAGAACACATGTTCCTGTCCCATCCACACAGAGCCCAAAGAACTTTTATAACCAAAGACTGCCCCTACAACCTTCTTTATTCACACTACATCACCTTCTGAAGCAGCTTTATGATGTCTTTTTAAAAGGCAAAATCAACACATAGCAAACCTAGCATGCACTGTCTTATTCAAAATGCAACTTCAACATCATGCGACATATGCTCGATAAATGGAAATGCTTTTTTTTACACACACACCTGTGTTGAACTTTTATAACCTGGGTTATATGCCCTGTTCAAATCGCTATCAGATAAATATATCACAAACTATATGAAGAAAGCTTGCAAAGCTTAACGGCTTTGTAAATATATACTTATGGGATAGCAAGCAGCCGACCGTTACCACACACCAGCTATATAAGTATATGTCGCTGAGTGGATGTGTTATGGACGACACATAATATCTGTCTGCAGTTGTTTTTACATTGTTACTTATAAATTTCTATGATATAATGCTGTTTATGTAAGTGCAATGTTTATAGCCATTTATACGAGTGGTTGCTATGATATGGTGGACCAATTTTTATAGCCAACTATACGAGTGGTTACATCGATGGTGGACACCATGTTTGCTATTCTGAAAGGAATGTTGGATGTTATTTATTTTTGCGAGCATATTAAATCGTTCTTATCCTTCTCATAATTCGACGATAATCTTGTCACAGACGACTGATGTTTTATATCTGTTGGGAAATCAATGAGAGATAAAAATTGGCAGGTGTTCGGGATGTTGGCGTTGCATCGTTATTGCTGACGGAACTTGTGAATAATATATATTAAATACTGTCGTTAAGCTATTGCGTTATTTGTGGAGGCATTTTTGTAAAATTAATTTGTGATTGCTTTGCTTTGATATCTTTGCAATTTTGATTTTTAACTGCTTTTCTAATGAGTAACAACCTAGAAAGATAGAAAGGTGCAACAACATTTATGTTGATGAAAGTCATTCATTTTCACAAAAGGACGATAATCTAATTACCAATAGCTAATGTCTGTTGTACTCATGTGTTTGAAACATTGTTTGAGTTATGATTGCTTGATTTATCTGGGTGATTTATTAAAATATTTGGTGCTGAGATCGGTTGAAAGTCTTGAGATTACTTATACTCACCATGGTTGTTAAATGCCTTTTTCAAGAGGAGTAAGGTCTTTATAGGTGCAATTATGATGGAATTTGGCACAGCTTTCGACCGGGATCTATTTCTATATCGAAAGCCTTATGGTGATACATGTGTATATGCCACGAATGGCTGACGCATAACCTGCCAATTGAAGACCACTTCTTAACAAGCACGTTTATTGATTGCCAAGCTGCCTTTCTTTGACCTCCAGCAATTGTCACCCCCTGAGGTGTGCTTATAAGAACCCGGCAGCTTATTCAATAAAGATATATACGTGTGTTATCGCAGTTAGATTAGACCGTCGTAAAGTGAATAACAGACCAGTTGACTAATGTCATAAACAATAGTAAAGATCGAAAAACAATTGTGTATGTATGAGGAGTGGCTTTTGGATACGAATTTATTTTAACTCTGTGATGATTGTGGATATAAAAGGTGTTATGAGTGGAGACGCCAATTCTGAAAAAATATTATCGCGTGATCCAACCTCTCGATGCATTGCGCATCCCGGGGGGGTGGGGGTAGCACTTATGCATCCCAAGTTTCATGCTCCAATACTTAGGATATTGCCTGCTTAGCGCCATATTAATGATTTGTGTTCCCACCGAGTTAGACACTGGTGTTACGATTGGTACCATATGCATGCACCCCATTGGAGACACGTTTTGCCAAAGACAGATACCCTGTTAGAGGCTAGTGTTACAATAGATATACACTCTATTGGAGTCGAGTGCAACAAGAGGTTGACATGCACCTTATAAGAGACTAGCGCTATCATAGACATGCACATTATCATTGACTAGTGTTACTAGATATATTAACCTAATAAGAGACTAGTGTTACCATAGACATGCACCTTATTAGAGACTAGTGTTATCATAGACATGCACCTTATAAGAGACTAATGTTCTCATAGACATGTACATTATCCGAGACTAGTGTTACTAGATATTAGCTCCGGTCGTAACGGTAATCATAACATATACCGTTATCATCGACTAGTGTTACTAGATATATGAACCTAATTTCGAGACTAGTGTTTAGAATGCACACTTATTAGAGACTAGTGTTATCATAGACATGCACCTTATAAGAGACTAATGTTCTCATAGACATGTACATTATCCGAGACTAGTGTTACTAGATATTAGCTCCGGTCGTAACGGTAACATGAATTTATACCGTTACGATACGACGGTTTTCGCGCTTCATTAAAGCACACGTTTTGGTCTTCACGGTTTTGGGTGCTCCATTACGCAAAAAATCAAAAAACAACAAACAATACATATATCAAGAGCGAAAAAATATTGTGTCGCGTGATTTACCGCCGCCTCATTTGCATTGCCTTAGCATCCCGGGGGGGGGGGGGAGCACTTGGCCCTAACTCGGATAGGGGTGTGCCGCGGGACCTCGAAAACCCGTACCTGTTGTACAAGTTGAGAATGGCAAAAAGTATACCCCGTCGTACAAGGTATTATGCGAATGTATAAACCGTCGTACAAGACGAGAGGCCGAAAAAACATACCCGGTCGCGCGGCACATGTATACTATCTCTATACACTTAAGTGCCCCCCCCCCCCCCCGGGGTTTAGCATTAGTCGTCATTCTGAGCATGCGCGATGTACGTGGTTTTGAACTTGAAAACAAACATGTTGCTGTGTTTCGGACATTTTACCGCTTCCCAAATTAATCGAACTATAAATAATTACCATGAATGACATCCCCGCCGAAAAGGGATAAAATTGTCCGTAAAACATCATTGCATTCTATAACTCATCACTTGGGTATGTTTGGTGTTTGGTAGTTGTCTGAATCGATCTCAATTATTTTTCATTGCGTCGTTTTCTGAGAAAGTAGGGCTAACTAGATATATGAACCTAATTAGAGACTAGTGTTATCATAGACATGCACCTTATTAGAGACTAGTGTTATCATAGACGTGCACCTTATAAGAGACTAGTGTTATCATAACCATGCACCTTATTGGAGACTAGTGTTACTAGATATATGAACCTAATAAGAGACTAGTGTTATCATAGACATGCACCTCATTATAGACTGGTGATAATTAATACGTAAACCTCATTAGAGACTGGTGTTACTATAGACCTGCACCTCATTATAGACTGGTCATAATTTAGACATAAACCTCATTAGAGACTGGTGTTATTGAAGACATAAACCTTATTAGAAACCGATGTAATTATAGATTTACACCCTACTGGTGTTACTATGTAATGGAGCCTATCAGAGATCGGTGTTAATATAGATATGCATCCTATGAAAACCGGGTGTTACTATGGCGTACACGATAAAAGACACTGGTGGTACCATTGATAATACCCCTTTAAGAGACGAGTGTTACTATAGACCTGCATCCAGTCGGGTAATGGTGCTATTAAAGTAATACCTTAGCCAAATGAATGAGATCATAATATCATGAACTTTACACATTTATAATAATTTGGGACTTTTGGTCCAGGGCTGATTTTGTACTCACTGCCATTTGGTGGTGTGTCGTCAGAGGCAAGGAGAGCACAATCAGGCAGTCGCTTTGTTTACTGGCAGTTTGGTGCTGATCGGTAACTCGTTTTGCGAGCGGCAAGAATGTTTGTTGTTACATCCTTCTTTAAGCGTTATATTGCGTTTTGAAGGTGGTCAACATTTGCCTTATCAATTCGAGCCAAAGAAGAAGACGTCCGGTTCGGAAAAGCAAAGGCAAAAAAGCGAATGAAAGTGGTTGTGACGAAAAAACACCCTGGAAAGAGTCAGATTTCGAAAAATATGGGCGACGACTTGAAACCTTAATGTTGTGTTCTTGTACACAAGGTGAAATTATTTGAAGAGACACTTATCTGTTCCACCTTCCGGGTAAGGGGGGGAGAGGGGAAATCGACTCATTATGGCAATACTACTCACCTATAGTGAGAAAGTGGAGCAATTTTCTTTCTCCCGTGAAATGCGTACAAAATGTGCGTGTCGACATGGACCAAGCAATACCACGACCAGGACTTGCACCACATATTCTTAGTAATGGTGCTCTTGATATATTCTCACCCCCTCAAAGTCAACAAAGATATTCCAGTTTATCAATTTTTGCTATAATTTCAATGTTATCTCACACTTGACCGCAGCGCAAAAAGGACGAGTCCATGGCATGTCTGCCGATTAATATTTCCCTCGCCTTAATGAAATCGACATACATCTGGTAATTTGACCCTCAGCAATGTTATGATATGATTTTATGACTGCAAACTTTTAATATCTAAAAAAATGTGTTTAAAATGAATGAAGGGATATTGGTTGTACAAAATGCTGGTGAATAGCAGGAGCCGCTGCTATTTTACTTACTTGGCGCGGAAAATGTTGCAAATGATTTAAATTAGTATGCTCGGCTAACCTAACTTTTCGCTCCACCTACATGTAAAATATGTTCTCTATTTAAAGTTGTTTTCTTTATTCGTAATAAACAACAACCTTATCATGACAATTGGGAGAAATTGTTCGACTGTTTAACTTAGAGATTTAACTTTGTTTGGTATCTGCCGTTGTTTACATGTACTCCTAACGTAATGGTAATTGTATGATTGGAGTTTTACGTCACTGTCAACAAGAGGTGATATCACGACGGTGATGGATAAGGATAATTGTGATCACTATTCACGGGAACTGAATGCATACTCCCAGCAGACAAATAATCACATCACCAGGTTTAAATCTGCAACCAATTTTAACCAAGCCACCAGGTTAAACGATACCACCATATTTCATCCATGAATTCAGGTTCAACCATGCTACTAGGTCCAACCATGCCACTAAGTTCAACCATGCAACCAGTTTCAACCAGCGCTATCTAGAGGACAAGATGTATAAGTAAATGCGCTTTAAGGGGTCATGTCAAAACAGGCCAAACCTTAGGTAATCAATCAGCGGCATTCATCGCTTTCGCCGTGTATTGAATTGGTTTAGGGGTCATGTCAAAACATCTAAGCGGCAGCAGCTTGTAATCTTATAATAGTGCGCGTTACCAGCTATTCTCGGTCCGTGTATATACTGTCTTTATGTCTCAGCGACAGTGTGCACTGGATGTCCCGGTGCAATCAAAGCGGGTATATATACACAAACACGCATACACGCACACACACACACACACATATATATATATATATATATATATATATATATATATATATATATATATATATATATATATATATATATATATATATATATATATATATATATATATATATATATATATATATATATATGTATACACACAGTTTCCGATGCCAAGCTTCCGAGCGCCGAGCAGCTATCTATAAATAGCATATATACATGTATATTTATAAGTGTGTGTGTTTATATACGTATATATTTATATATATATATATATATATATATATATATATATATATATATATATATATATATATATATATATATATATATATATATATATATATATATATATACATATATATATATATATATATATATATATATATATATATATTTATGTCTTCCAAAGATAGGTTTTTGGGTTTTTTGGGTTTTTTGTTCTCCAGTCAAGGTTTTTCGGGCTTTTTTCCGGAACGGTTAAACATATCAACATGAAATTTAAGGGAATGATAGATCAAGTTGGGACACAACTGCCGATCCAATTTGACGCGCATGCGCAGTGTTGGAGGCTTATGGGATTGGTTTTTCGTCGATTTTTTCCCCATTACCATACAATTAATTGGCAAAGAATGCCCACAGATATGCCCAGTTTGATTGTGCAGCGTCTAATGGACTTATTGTGAACCATGTCAATTAAATATCTCACCCAGAGGTATATTCATTTTCATACAAAGGATCGGCTAGCTGTGTAGTTTCAGGAAAGCAACTCGTCCATTATTGTGACAATGGAATATTAATATTAATCCTAAAACAACTAGCGGTGAAATGTATCTAAATTTAGGGGAAATAGATGCCACCGTCTTGTAAATATTACAACAAGAAGCCCATGGGTACATTGGGGAACATGGCGAACCTTCAATGGGGAACATGGCGAATCATCATCATCATTATCTTCATCATCATTACTAAGGTTATTTAAAATTATCTACGTCATAAAAACGTCATTATCTTCATTACTATCATCATAACCCTTATCGTCATGAAAATCTTTCAATTCTATTAGACTACATCAATCTGTAATTAATTTTACGATCAAATCATTCCATGGTTACGCAGAGGAAATTTGCAAACGGGGCCAGGAAGTTAAATTTATTGTGGACAATGATTTTTGGTCACCACCATTCAACCGAATTTAAAGCTTTCGCACGTATAGAGATATTTTACGTGATCAAATTTATTAAAGAAATAATGCTGTACGGGGCCATGATAGATTGACAATGATTTGGTCAACTCACAGTAAAGCTTTGTATATCAAATATTAACGCGGCTTACAATACTAGAGCAGCAACCCGATTTATACATATATACGTATATATATATATAGAGATATAGATATAGATATATAGAGATAGAGATAGATATATATATAGAGAGAGAGATAGAGAGAGAGATATATAGAGAGAGATATATATATAGAGATATATATAGATATATAGAGAGAGAGATAGATAAACACAGAGAGGTATATAGATATAAATATATATATACAACGAGATATACATAGAAAGATATAGATAGATAGAGATAGAGATATATAGATATAGATAGCAGACATATATATACAATATAGACATATATATTTATATTTATATAGATTAGAGAGAGATATATATATATATATATATCTATAAATATAAATATCTATGTATATATTGTATATATATGTATGTATATATATGTATATATATTTTATCTATATATATATATATCTCTATATCTATATATATATATATATATCTCTATCTATATATATATATATATATATATATATATATATATATATATATATATATATATATATATTTCTGCTCCTGTATATATTCCTGTAAATGGATATAGAATTCAAGCTATGGGGAATTCAAATTAGTATATCTACACTCTTGTGGACTATCATGCTGAATCGCTTATTATAACAGCTTTGCCTTTTCATAAATTGTGCAACGTGGCGATAATAGCTAAATGTTACGGAGCTTATTATGTTGCCGCCGGTCAATGTCAAATCTGGTGCATTTATATTCATGAACACTGTATGCCTTAGCTAACCTCGTGGACACTGGTTGAATTTAGGATTTGCCACGATAATCTCTCGGAAGCCCTGAACAACAAGTGTAACGCAGCGCGACTGACTTATATTGAGGAGCTTGTATTTCCTTATTATTGGTGAAATTGGCTTTGTGCACACATATTTGTGAACATGTTGAATTTTGATCAGTGGCACAGAAATGTTTCAAATAAAGTAAGGAATAAATTCATATGACGGTTACCATTGTATCAGACATCAAGTAAGCTTTTAATTTACGTTGTCGTGAGAAGCAGATTTTCAAAGCCAGTTCACCTGTGGACACAATTCATTACAAGAATAATCAATATATTGGTCCCGCAATTTACTCGGGGTAATTTCCTCATTGGTATACGATAGGTCGATAGTTCGGTTCTTTCATGTCTCAATTATAACCTTAAACTACTGATTAGATCAATTGTAGTCTGTTTCGTTCTGTGGTATGTTAATAAATTACTTTTAACCCATCGATAACTCAGTGTTTGTTTTGATAATATACAACTCTATCCATATCCGGAAATAACAAACCATTCAAAGGCATTTATGTTATATGACGAGGGTTAGAATACTGATAGAAAGCAGCGAGTACTGAGTGATATTATGTCAAATGTATGTAAAATGAATAAATATTTTTATCATACTTACATTTATTGTTCATATAATTCCCCTCGAATAATACATTTCTGGCACATAAACTTCTTTATTTCAATACCACACAGTACGCTGCGCCGTTTGTTGACTTAAATGCCCCTGACAGTCAATTCGTGATTTTGCATCCGCACCTATTATCTGCGACATCAGAGAGCATACATTTGTCACGTGACATGTATCGGTCGATGGTCTTAATCTGTGTTAAACATAACGGTTGCCTGCGGCAAATTTATAAAGACATTTTAAGTGCAGAATTTACGTGCTGATTCGAAGTTGTAGCGCGCGAAGGCGAACGCCTTAAACGTGTCAGAACGTTGCGACGTTTGGCATGATTGAACTTGACATCTGCACATTGTCTGGTCTTTAACTTACTGTCTCAGTCTAGATATATATCTACTCACCAAATGTGAGTTCACATCGCTGTTAATGACTATCACTGGTACTTGCACAACTTTACGCTGTATCATGCCAGTCGGATTTTGCAGGCAATATCTTGTCGACCGCATACAGTTTATGCCCAATTTGCATGATTATCCGGTGAGTAAATTGGGCTATAACATATATGCGATTTATCAGTTAGAAACACTTTAAGATATCAAATGCCAGCCATCAACAGTCTTGTCTTGTATACCAATGATATACGAACCGTTCTTTGCGAGGTTCAGTCTGTAAATGCTGTGGTATCAACGTGCAGCCCCTTTATTTAAACTGATAAATGTTTGGGTAATTTTTTCGGGTCAAATAAGACAATGTTAAAGGAACTCTTCTTTGTGAGGTTCAGCCTGCCAATTGTGTGGTATCAATGTATAGCCCTCTTTAAAAACTGATAAATGTTTTCATCAAGCAAGACAAAAACAGAAACTATTTTATCTCATCTCAACATGTGGCATTCATATATATGACCTATGAAATAGGTCAACAGTAAAAGGATATTGACAATCACTTAATTAGACGATAAGAGAAGAAATTAACCGCTCTAAGGTAAAATCTTGTGAGTTAATGATTGTAAAAGAGAACATCATTATAAAACCTGATAATTATGCATACAAGCATTCTGTGTATGACGACGGTTTTTATTGCTTTACCAAGCGATAATGGAAGGTACTACATAATCACCTAGTTACAATTGAGAGCAACACGTTACAAGCCGTGCATTTTTGCTATTTGATAAACTACAAGGAACAATGTTCCTACTAATTGATCACGCACAATATCCTTAACAGGTGAATATTTTGTTAGCATTGCTCCCTATGCAGTTATATCAATTAAACGAAAGAAATATTGGCCACCTCACCATGGAATTGTGTCCAAAAATAGAGACAATATGCGTATATTTGATTTACAAATCCCACTAGGTTCCTATGGGAATAATAAAAACTGTGGCTACATACAAAGGGAGAGAAAACACTGATCTCAAATTATTACAACCCTTAAAAAGCCTGCCATGCTTAAGCACGTGATACAGTCAGTGCAAGACATAAATCGTTAGCCTTCAATTAAAACTTGTGTTGATAATTGTGTAAACGATAGCTAAGCAGTAGTAAGAATTTGCATCTACTCCAATCAGCGCACTTTGTTTTAAGTAAGCAGCCGATATCTCAATATACAGCACTGTTTCCGAATAATCATACGGAAGGTAGTGTCAGGCTAAAATATGTCCGATATGTTTAAAATTTAGCGTGTAAGTGTATTATATGAGGTTACAAAGCTAACAATCCGTAACGTTCACCATGACTTTATATATGTTGTACATATATATGCTACATATCACAGTTGCGGCATTGTGCCTTCGATAAGTATTATATCGGCTTGGCGTTCGTGATGTGGAAAATACCTAGCTACAACCCTTCCGAGAGACACACGTTCGCGCACTGAATGCTTGTCCCCGAAAAACTGACAGCACATCATGTATAGAATATCAAACATGGAATCAGGCGGTGCTTCAGTCGCAATGTTGCAGTTCCATCATGACTAAGTGCAGGTAACTAAATCGCTGTCAATGTATTAACTATTATGTTTTGAGGAAATGATGAGATAGATGATGATTATGACAACGGTAGCGTAAATGATGATAATGGTGATTATAATGACCATGCTGATAACGGAGCAAATATCGCCTGCGATTATAAAAGTGACAATGACTGAAAATATAGCACACGCCGGATTTGACTACAAATGGATTTGATTCACATAGAATTTAAGATACTTCTTAGAGGTTGTTACGCACAGAATATTCGCTTCAATTAATTATTAAGATTAAGATATGTTGGTGAACAGCAGCATAATTTGCAATAATACAGATCTTATGTTCTTGATGGATGCTAAGTACGGTTTCAAATGAGACAAAGCTGCTTATAAGGCCTCAGTGAATAACCAAGTTCAGGTCATATATGTCCTTGCGGGTCGTGTGTCAATAACATTTTGAGCTGCAACAAAAGGGTAGCATATCTATATTTTTATACTCTATCGCTCAGAGAATAGAGACTGGAATAGTGGTTCGATGAATATTTCGTTATTGCACACAACTTATCGATTGTCCTCAATGGATTAATTTCACTTGAGAATAATCAATCAATACGAACTGTAATATATTCATTCACTCAGTAGATCGGTAATGAGCTGTACCAAGCCACGAACAAAATGAGCATTTATGATAGCATTAGTACGGGCATGTTAATGAGATTCAAATTCCAAGAAAAATAATATGCTAGCCTTTTTTATTTTATCAAGTTATATCGGTCAGTCATAGTTATTTACTAGGAAGTCTTGAGTCGACATTGTTTTTAATCCTAATGAGTTCAGTTGTCTTGATCACCTGTGTTGGATTGATATCAAATTGATTTTGATTAAATTGAGAACAGGTACAAATTCATTAAAAATCGCAAACTTTCTGGTTGTGTACTTTATACAATAGGTGGTCAGTAATGGTTTCAGTCAATAACCAACGAGCTTTGTAATACAATACGTTCGGTAAAATTTTAAGACATCCTTAAATCTAGGAGCTCGCTCGGCTGCTTGCTTATGTTTGAAACTCAGACTCCCTTAGCTATTACGCATTTCCATAAAGTTACAGGTCGATGCGGTATTTTGTTTTGATGCTTCCGTTCTTCTACTTACAAAAAAATCAGCGAGGTTCATAGATGTTCTTGGAGCCATACCAAAGAAACTGGTCATTACAATTAATTGCATTTGAATATTGACATGATATTTACATAGCGACCAGGATAAATTCGTTATTCCAGTGATATCTTATATTATTTGATTTAATGAAGGTAATCATATGAGTCCGTGACAAAACCCTCAGCTGCTGTCTGCTGGGTATATGAACAAAATGTTAATGCCTCATTTTAGTATATGCTGTACATATTAAGTGCAAATTTAATGTACCATAGGCGAACATTTATGTCCGTACATTATTTATGTCAAAGAACGTAAATATTTGCATAGCAAATGGTACTCCAAATTAGTAGATAGAGCTGAATTATAAACTTTTTATCTTGGCCTCCATGTTATGTGAACGTGACGTACATATTAGCATGACCGCGACCGTAAGTAGACAAACTGCCAACCTTTTGTAGACTTGTGTCCACTGCAGGTTACACCACTAAGTCCACCTAAAGTCAATCCACATTTTTCTAAAATATTTTGTTTTGACAATTTTAATAAATAGCCTTGTCATGATAACGTTCAAGATAATCTTTCACGAATATATGAATATATATATATATAAATATATATATATTTATATTCATATATTCGTGAATATATATATATATATATATATATAAATATATTCGTGAATATATATATATATATATATATATATATATATATATATATATATATATATAGATATATATATATATATATATATATATATATATATATATATCTCTATATATATATATATATATATATATATATATATATATATATATATATATATCTATATATATATATATATATATATATATATACATATATATATATGTACGTATATGCGAACGTTATTGTCCCACTGGCGCATACATAAGAGCAAAGCGTATACTTTCACTATTCCCACTGACGAATTACACTACTCAAGGCATGCCATTTCAGAAGTTGCCGCAGTTGTTGGGTGTCGCCTTTATGGAAAAAGCTCACATAATAGCGTCGCAACATAATTATGAGCAGCAAAGGCTGGATGTAAAACGTGTCCGTCAGTTACCATAAATTTATGCATTTATCTTGTGTTTGACATAAGGTGATGAATATTTGTTCGGTAATCATCACTATGTAAACTTGAATAAAATATATATGCTCGTTAAGGAATTATTCGACCTACATTTTTATATGTCGCAAAATTCTCAATCATCATTATATGCAGGTATGCAGCTGCATATAATTGACAGATATATCAGCTATAAAGTTTGAAGTAATATCAAAAGCTATTTTCTATTTGAAAACAAAGAAAATATTTAGGAATGAGATAAAATCCGGGGACAGTTGGCAATAAATATTTCGATGGATAGCAATTTCATAAATGCATTTTGAACAATCATTTGTTGCTTGGAACAATAAATCTGCCAATGTTCGCTGAATTGTTGCGTCACAAAAGTAAATGCGGTTATCTCATGATACGTTGTCTACATCAAGTGTTTTGTTTCACATTATCATCCAGACTAATTTGAAACATTAGACGATGTGTTCGCAAACGTTAATAGGCGCAAATTATACGGTAGACGTCGTTTACATTCTAATGTTAATTTGTAGGTTATGTACATTTTCCCGGTGTACCTGTCGTCACTGTTCATCAATCATCCCAGCTTATGAAATACCACAAATGAAGAAGGCAATGGATGATTTTGATGTTTTGATCAACAACTCTCCTGCCTTGTGAATAACCCATAAGTGTTTGATTATATGTGCCTCAATTCATGGTCAATAGTCGATGACCAGTGGGTCGATAACCCAGTTTCGAATTCCCCATTCTACACCGCAAATTATCCTGCATGACAACTATGGAATTATCTGGCCTGGCAAGGTTAGATCACGTTGGATTGTTTAGTTTTCGAACTAGAATTTTTACTTTGAGGGTGAGACACGTGAACGGTGCGCTGCTGAATGGGATGATGATTCAATGTGATAATATATTTCTTCTTGGCTCCGGAATTCTTCGAATCAAACAAATTCGAATTATCGGTTGCTTCCAGTTAGGTAATAAATTGATTTGTACAAATGGCAATTTTCACTACCTCCTTTACGCTATGTTTGTGATAAAAACAAACAATATATCAGTATCGATGTGCGATTCTTTTATTGATATATTGTAGGCCTTAGTCATAACTATAAGCTCAATCACAGTTCTATTCGTGTTATTATATGATACAATTGTCACTCGTGACATTTTGCGTCATAATAGGAATACTGAAAGACTAATATAATATCACATGAAATCATATTTCAGAGGACCATTCAGAGTTATGTCTGTTTAGGAATGAATGCCATAGAACCAGCGATTAGTTTAGATGAGGATGCTTAGGGTGCGAGAATAAATCTGAAGTGACATTTCTGTGATCACTAGCTTCCGCATTAACGAGTTGTTGGTTCAAGAACGCGGATGTTGAACAGACTTTGAGGCAAAATACTTAAAGGAGTTATTAGCAGCAATAGCACATCTTGCTACCCATTGCTCAGGCGGTCCACCTGATAGATATACACATTCCAATACAACCTTTAATAGGCAGGACACAAGCACCTGCGCGCACAGTCTTTAGCTGTTCTTCAGACAGTCCGAGACACTCAATCTTCAGACATAATTGATTTTACAGCTCCTCATGTGTCCACAAAGACGACTCGCCAAGCAGATTCACAAGGTCATGTTGTATTACTACCGATGGTATCGACAATTGCCAGGATTTCAATCCTTTCCTCTCTGTTATGTTCCAATCGACCAACTGATTGTGCAATACCGTTTCCCCATGCCCTGATTGCAAGCTACATTATTTGTTACTCTCTTTTAGATAAAGTGCTTCGCTTGTAGTGGGGCCAAACAATATCCCTGAACTCTGTATTTTACGTTGTTCAATGGCTCGCTCCAGTTCGGTAAATTGTGTGACACATGGTTTCTGTATTTCGATATACAGCAAAAGAGAATAATGGTTGTAATGAATCCATGGTTAATAATGACTAGTCTCATTTTGTAACTCTAAGTGTAGCTGTATGAAGGACCTCGATATGCAGACGTGTTCAAGTTTACCCTTTTTTACACCTTCCATTCGTCAATTTCAAGAAGCCATTGTAAAAAATTCGCTTGGATTAATGCAATCTTTATTGTTCAGACAGCAATCATGCTTATTAATTGCCCAAATACCAAAACCATGCTTTGCACCAGCTCCTTTGTAAGACCATTTCTTATCCCTTGCCCCCCGTTGTGGCAATACATTGAGCGCAGGTGTCTTCAGAACAATTGAATGAATATATTTTGCACAAATAGCACCCAGTACATACAAAACATGATAAAACGAATCATCAATCAACCAAGTCACATGGTATGACGCGTCCGTTGAAACCATTAAACCATATTCTCAACTTATCTGAATTTTGGATATATTAGCATGCTTAATTAGCATGAATTGATGACAACAAGCTGATTAAAATGTTACCAGTTCCACTAGCACAGAAAAAGCATTACTAGCAACATACAAAGCACACTTGACGACCAACAGGAGGACAAATATCTTTTTTGCCGATATCAATCAATTTAGCGTCTAATATGATAACTTAACCAGATGCAAATGGCAGAGAGCAATGCAATGTTGCAATAAAGGTGCTATAATTTGCGGCCTTTGGTTGATATTGTTCCATATTCTGTGCTTATCTGCTGCAATATCAAGGCACAGCACGCCAACCTTGAGGTTACATTGTATCGAGCAAATGTAGGCGGTGTGCATCAAATTTCAATCGAACCCCCTGTGGGTTCGGGGGTGGAATAGGTCCATTGCATGCTCTTGCATGTCGTAAGAGGCGATTAATAGGGGGCAACCCATTGGCCGTCGGTTGCGATTTGTGTCGGTGGGCCTTGGGATCCCGTGCAAGCTAGTACATCAACTGCATATATTGCTGTGCGAAATACTACAAACGCTTGTACTAGCCAAACTTATGCAAAATCCGCGGTTTCTCGCGGCTGTGTGGTGTGGGAATAAACTTATGACGGCACAATACCGCGTTAAACTGTTGATCTGCCATCACCTCTCACCAACTATGAATAATAATGCCCCCCTTGCTTTTTAACAGCATAGGAATTGTCTATCGTACTGTAAATTGTCGAAGAGAAAAACTGCCTGGAGAATTATGGTCTCACTGAAGACAGAAAATATTGTTTTCACAGGATAAACTACAAACATTGCCTGCGCAATAGATAATGTACGATCCTCGGTTTATCTAACGGCCATTTATTTGCAGCGAATATTCTACAGTCTCTTAAGACTATACTATGACAGAGTATGAATGAGTGAAAAGGCACGCTGTGATATTAGCGCAAAAGATGTCGATGTACAGTTGGCAGGGTAAACTGTACCAAGACCGGCATGGTGCATGTTTTTTTTGGTGCTAAATTGCTTTATACAGTCCTGTTCTGGTGTCACATTGGCTTGTTGCTATGAACAACAAAATATACAAATTACGAATTGCTAACTGAAAACGTATTAATACACACTCAAATAGGAGCCAGGGTAGAAGAAATACCATGCAAATTGACTACTTGTGAATTGAGATATGTGATAGATAACATCGCTGCATCAAGCTTATCATACTGACAGCTGTCTCAACAGGGTGCATTTTTCCTCCATTGCTACATTTGTTAGTTCGGTACATAACACTCGCAACATGTGAGCTAAATTGGTATATGGTAGGCAGACAAGTTATAATTTAGTTGTTCATATGGGACTAGTTTGTGCCATAGGGGGAAACGTTGTGGCATAAGACCTACCTCTCCCATTATTTGCGTGCAGGTCCCTGTAAGGCTTTGCATATTGGGACAATTGCAGCTCGCTTATTCCGTCATGTGGCTTGGAAATGCTCTTCAATTATTCAAATCATGTCCTTATCATTCACTGTATTATATATGTGGCTGTCCTTGAATCATCATTAGTGGCTTTGACCATCAATCAGCAGTGACAAGCAGCAATGAAAGCAACAATATTATTTATGTTATACAATACATGACAGTCAATAGCAACAGCAAGTGCTTTGCTGCTACCATCAAATATATTTAATGAAGTATAGATGGGGCAAACAGTTTGAACAATATTGCAATACCCCGTAAAATACTAGCTATGATTATCACCATCCTGCGCATGTCCAATGCAAAATATGCACCGCAAAAGGTACACCGCAATATAAGGTGAATATGTACAAACATCAGATCTTAATCAGCAAAATAGCACATTTAAATCTATTGGAGAATACCCTGTATGTTGTTAGCTTCCACTTGTAATATTTGCAGCGTGCTTCCTCAGATGTAAACTGATATCCTCACACAATATATTGTCCAAGGCTTCCACGGAATGCCCATCGGGACCAGCTCATCTTACATAATATCCTAAACGTTGTTATATAGTGTGTAACTACAGGCCCGGTCACAACCCACCGTGCGTGTTTTAAGGCCGTACGTTTTTTTGGGGAGGCCACGGCCGCCACGTTTTTCTGAAAACGTGGGGAGGGAGTGGCAAGAGCAGGGAGAGAGTACGTCAACGCACGTCACTCGCACGGTTGCGAAAGGTGTAAGTACGTGGCCCGCCTGGCCGTGAGCGGTTGCGTGCATCGTACGTTGCACACGTGGTAAGTGAGTTGTACGTGCTTACAACTTGCTTACAACGTACGATCTCCGTGCGATTGCCGTACTTACACGTACGGTGTCCTTACTCACTCGCACGGGCTATGTGCGCCGTCCGTAGAGCAAATGACCGTGGGAAAAATTTAAAAGACTCACGGAGTCAGTGCGTTGTGCGCTCATTGGCTGTAGAAGGCACGCGCGTCATCCGTACTGGGGTGAATCCGTATCCCGACCGCATCCCGAATGCAGGGAAAGTTCCTCATGCACTAAATGTGCTACGGCGTGCCTGCGTACTGCCAAATCCGTACTGAGGCGGTACTCACCACGTACGGATCACCACATTTTGCCCACGTTTTTGCAAGTAGACAGCCCGCACTTGCAAGTACGGCGAGTTGGGTAATTCAGATTGGAAATTAATGTAAGATGAATATCGTTATTCGGACAAAATCCATAGTGCGTTCCTGCGATTGCATTTATTATGATTACATTTGGATTGACTCTATTTGACGTTTTGTACATGCTGAATTATGTGATATTACTGTAATACACATTGCCACAATGAATTGCCAATTGCCATGCAATATTATTGACATCTGTCCACGCTTTATCAAGAGGGATGTTGTATGTTCATTGGACGGTGTTTGTATGTTCCAGTCATGTATGTCATTAACGTTGATCATGCCATAATGTATTCACAGCTTTTTACTCGAGCAACTGATGAGGTAGCACGCTATGCTAGGCGGACCGCAAATATACAGCAGCAATGTGAGCGATGTATATTAAAGCGTACGAGTGTGTTGCAATAGGTAGCGCATTTATGATTTAATCTGCTGTCAGCATTACAAATTCTGTAATATTGATAATGCAGAATTTTAATGACTTGCATAAAGAGTTCGAACAAGGCCGATGCATTGATTCTATAGTGGTTTGCAAAAGTATTAACAACTTATACGATGGCGAATAGAGACGCCGTTATCTCGAACTGAATCCTCGCTTATTTGCGTATGTAATTTGGTCGCCTGAAAATAGGCTCTGATGAGATATATGATATCAACCGATGGCTTTGTGTGAAGCTCATATGCTTGGCATATTACTCAGGGATGGAAAATCGAATAGATGCTCTCTGGGTTAAATCAAACTGGTAAATTTTAAATGCAGTTTCAGTGACGAGTGTTTATGACCCAGTGACTGAATGTACACAAGCAACGTACGGCATGCTTTCTATAAGTTGATATAACTTAATTTAAGTAACCACAATAAACACGCTGCAAACAACAGCAGCATCGCTCATATGCATTCGTACCTTGGTATTATATTTTATACGTAGCGACAAAGTTCAATAAACGGGACGAGGAGGGTTTATCGCTTAAGATAATAATTCGTGGTACCAAGACAACATTGAATTTAAACTATAAAATTAAAAATTTCAGGTTATCAGCCAGGTTTTATTTCATGTCTTCTGAACAAGTTATTGCCTTGGTGAGAAATAAATTAACGCGACCTTTGAATCTAAGGTATGCTATATGGAAGAGTATTAGAAACAAATGTTTTGTTTCTATTTAGGCTGAGCTTAGACGCAAAAACTTCTTTAAATAACAAAGCTTGACAGATGTAATATTAAACTCAGGCATCAATAATTCATTACATAAATACATTGCATTACATGGTAGCGTTATGTTTTAATTCAGTTTTACATTTGTGTCAATCAAACTACCAGAAGCCGATTTGTCAAGAACTTCCAAACGTCTAAGCGCTATCACCTTCTGCTTTTAACAGCAATGACAGCAATTAAAACGAAGGGTGGTATTTGCACGTTTCCGTAATGGTATAGGAAGTTTATTAGACAACTACAAACAAAATGGGTAGGTAACATAAACATGGCAATAGCGCTGTTAATAACATAGCAGTATTCTAGTGAACAAAATGGTATGGTTCATGATGCAACTGTTTAGATTTTGGCTTGATGCTTGTAATTAAATAATATATACTTATGTTGAGTGCCAAATAGATAACAAACCTACCCTTCAGCATTGAGCACCCTCTCAGTCATCAGTTGATGGAGTAGCCCCCTACAGCTGATATTAATCATAAACCCCAGCTTCCCAGATCCACGAGGGACCTACATGCCACCTGCCACTTCCCACCCCCCTCTCCTCATACATACCCCATATTCCAGAGCCACATAGCCATCCTGCCGTGACGTACATGGATTAACCCCAATCAGCTGATAATTTAGTGCTAATAGATACCACAGTGACAGATTATATCTAAGTTTTAAAGAGGGGCGGATTAACCAGAGGTTAATGCTCATTGACATCACTTACCTCTTCGCTGATATAAATATTGTGCACTTGGCATCGTGTATATTATTGACACCAAGACCCCCCATCTGATGTCTTGCATGTTCTAATTTAGTGTTTCATATCAACAGCAGTAGATCAATATTGAACAAATTCGCTTTATCATAATTGGTAAGGTGACTCACACACACAAAGTAAGCTTCTCCTGAGTGAATAAAGTAGGAAAGCTAGAAGTTCGGAATGCAGATGAGTTCAGAAGTATGGTGAGTGATCTATTAGCGTTTGTTTTAGAGAGCATTATTTTTGTAATTACCATTTCAAGCCCTCTGCATTAAAGGGGAATCGAAATGTCATGATAAATTGTGTTTCATGCAAAGATGATAAAGTAACAATGCTTCTTTCGGGGTTAAACTTCTTCCAAACTTGTACGCAAGCTCGGCCGCCATTGTTGTGAGTCGCAGGTGTGACGTCATTTGTATGATCTTGAGCGCGAGTGCCGGGGCAAGAGAGATGCTCATAAGCAGCGATGGCGGCAGTCGCAGAGTTTCTCAGAGACGGGAGCGATATTGGTAATCTATCAGCTGATTTGGAGGAATGGAGGTTGTTTGTGGTGGTTACTTTAGAAGCTCAGATTTTAAATATACCACTGGGTTATGCGTTTGAACACATAGGTGCACTTGAATACCAAACGACGACAGATAGGTTTGCCGCGACTCGACCCCGGACCCAACTCCTGAATCACCACGAAATCAAAGTTTATTTTGGTGTTATTGAGTTTACTGTGAGGCAATGCCGCCCATCGAGTGCGTGATTTGAAATCTGCTAAACCATGCAAGATATCGACTTCCCCACAGTAATGATGGGAACCCAGCTGGGTGTTTATTGCCCAACCCCAGCTTCAAAACCGTGTGCCTCGAGAGAGAGTTCTAGATGTGTTCCTGCTGCTATTACATGACATAACCACTGGTACTTTATCCAAGCCTATCGCCAGAAGGTTTAGTATTTGTATTAAACATTTAATAACCTTACATTAAAAGCATGAGATGACTGTTAAAAGGATGACTATTGATTAAAATTGAGTAAGCAACGTTATCTGCCCCCTCCACAATGACTACATTAAGGTGTGTATTAATAAGTGTGAATCAAGTACGATTTAAACACAACATGCAGACTGCTGAAAGCATTCTCCTCATGATCTTGATCATCATTATCACAGTCACTTTCACCCTCAGCAGGAACATCATCGGATCCACTGCACATGTGTCTAGATTTTCACCTTCACTGACACTGTCCTCTGACAAGTGTTTATGAGACTCAAGATCTGATGTGTTAGAGCAACTTATTGCTATTGGTAAAAAATATTCCCTAAAATCGATGTAGGCGTGGTCATGGCAGATGGTAGCTTGATCCTGAATGTGTAGGTCTGGTATCAATGTGCAGGTCTGACAGGTTGGTCTGACATCCAACTGACGTGGAAGTAACCTGGATTGGGATTTCAATAGAATTCTCTGCATCATCAGCTGTACTGTGGTCATGTGCATGCAGTGGCCTTGTCACAAGGTGCCGCTCATATTGAGCAGCCTGCAAAAATAATAGAAATAGTATTTTTGCACAAAGATTGGCTAACTAATGCCAAATAGTTGTGGGTTCAACTCACTCATTTATAATTATGATCTATCAGCATGATGTAGCGAAATTATAATATCTGCGCTGGGCTATGAGTATGTACAACAATATCACAAACAGATAACTAACCTTTAAGTCATTCCTAGTTTCCCTTCTCAGAGACCGATTGTTCGGACTTGATCTGTCACCAGCTGAAGCTGATGAGCAGACAGTTCACTGGTTTTGCTTGGATGTATTGACCCTCACTAGAACAATTTTTTTTTGTAAACATAACCAGATAATGATCGCCACAAATGTGATTGAACTGCACATCAGGCACGTGCTTTCTTTTTTAAGCCTGCTACCACTCTTTCAAACGTAACGATTTCTTGAAAGGGAACCTATGCCAATGAACTTTCACCTTTCCATAGAAGAGGTTCACGCACCCCAGAGTCACACATAGAACACCTGTCTCCTTGTATTTGTGATCGCCAAAGCGTCGGTTGCCATTGTTGTTGACTATTCGGCTAACAACCAGGAATATTACACTAACCGGATCCATACCGTTGACGTCACCTTTTGGCAAGCAGCCCGGATAATAGCGATGGCGGCAACTGAGGCCAAACCTCGCGCCTCTTAGTACGTACACTGATAGTTTTGAGACAGGGAAATGCGGATAACTTTATATTTTTGTTAATATAGTTACAAATGATCATGGAAATGCTTTCAATCACCTTTACCATTACCCAGTGAAATAAAATTATTGATAAAAGGATGTCACATTTTACCCCCAGAAAAACAGACATGCGTAAGTAGACAGAATCCATTTAGGAGGAGTAAGATGTTATTAATTATAATGTCGACGATGGCAGTACATACAATATTCATCCATTAAATATTAATTACAGCATATATGAAAACAGTAGTCATCAATCGACTTTTAACCAATATAATTAAACACATGTGGTTGCGTTTAGACCGGTGTTACAACGCATCCATGACAACACGAAGCGGTACTTTGCTTTTATTTGTCTTGTAATACATCAAGCAAGATATCTGACGTTGCACCTTGCTCTCCACCATGACCCTACATTAATCACCGCCGTGCAAACTCACTGTAATCACTATAATGTTAGCCTACCCTAACCCCTGGTATCACAGCTGTGCTTACTCACCATATTTCAACCGTTACTTTATTATAAACTCCATCGCGACCCCATCCTATTACCCGGCATGCTAACTCACCCTAGCCCTGTTATCTCCTCTAAATTACCGCTCCAAAATACCCGCCTTGAATTCACCCTAATCCCGTACCGATTGCTTACCTTATCCTCGTCGCACAAATCTGCCCCAAACACTAATACTCTCCGTGCTAACCCACTTTGTCCAGCATTCAATTCATGACAATCATGCCGTGCTTTCCTTAAACTGTACGCTGTGCAACTCTACCTTTACATTACTCTCTGTGACAGATGTACTCGGGGGTCACTGTGCACCTGACATTCTTCATGGAGGTTCATCACAAGTAAACATCCGTAAGCAGAGCGCTCCATATTGATTTCCATAGAAACAAAAACATACAGAAAGCCCTACGTACATTCACAGGTATGTACCAGATTGTTCACAACACTACCACCACCATCGTTAATACCAGTAAATCCGATCACGAAACCGGAGAGAAGTTAATGTGATCTTCGAAGCAAAGAATTATACCCGATCCATAAACTACCTAACACAACTCGATATCACCATGCTCAACCAAAACTGCATAAACTTGACACTAATCCCTCCTCCAAAATAACTTGCCCGTACAATATTACTAGCTCTTCAGGATGCATTTTTTACATGCCGATCGTTTTGCCTGTCACAATGAAATCGTCTAATTATTCCGCCATACATGGTCAGGAGTCAAAACGTAAAGTCATTGGCTGACGTGATAACAACCCGTCTTAGCGTACTTAATTATTTGAAGTATGGTGATGAAATTATTATATTCTTCATATTTGTTGTTGTAGTAATTGTCTTATTTTTGTGTTTATTAGAACTCATTTGTATAAAATCTGAATGAAGCTTGCTGGTTTGTGTTGTTATATCACTCGTATGAATAAATTATTGAGCCAAAAATTAATTAAGTATATTATATTCAACAAATCATTTTTCTTTAGAATCATAGACAACTTATTCATGGTCAAGTACATGCCTGCTTCTTAAAAGCCAATAATCTCTTCAATACGGTCCTTATGAATTAAAGGGTGAAGCTTGTGCTGTCTGCTGATTATCTAACCCTTTGACTAACCTAACTGACTATCTACATAAATTAATGCAAAGTTCATGTTGTAATGCTTGTGGTGCAAGTGCAAGTAGGGATAGGTGTTGTGGAGGTAGACCCTAGCTGCGTTTTGAAACTTACATCCATTTGACCAGATTTAGGTTGAACGGCGTTACGGGCGAGGCCGTCTCTAATGAACGACCGTCAGTTGAACTATCTGGGCCTGAATTGGGATTAAACTATTTTTTGTTTTCAACACAAATAATTTCATGGTCAGTGGTAGTAGCTTTATTATAATTCGTTTGGTTCCAAGCCCGATATAGGCTGTGTTAGTGGTAACGTCATCTCCAAACCAATGTTGCAGCTAACCTGCACATAACTAATCAGGCTTATCCTTATTATATTATCTTTAATTCTCAAAGATAATTTTAAATGTAGACGAACATAATCACACGTGCATGATGCCATGTCACGTGATTGAACTTTGATCACCTCAGCATCAAACCCTCACTCCATTTTACTTAAAGGGGATAGGCTAACAACTCTAGAAATGGGTTTATTCTTCTCAACACATTTCTTTTACTCCCCGAGATGGAACTTCCTATAGGTCAGACTATCTGCATTAAATATGAGAATTGGCTCAATCAACACTTACCTTAATTGAATTATTGGCTTCCCATTTGAATTGATGAGTGGTGCCAGCGCTATCACAAGTTTGTGCACCATACGCTGACACCTTCTTGCAGTTGGAAATGTTACTGTTTCGTTGAAATATGGAAAATATGTGCGTAAGTTATAATTTTCTAATAATTTTGACAAATCTATCTATGATGACAAAACATGTTTTTGTGCGTCCTGTAAGTTCCTGTAGTGGAGGGCTACAGTACAGCTCTGTCAGGTTCTACAATAGTTATCTGCCGAAATACAATTAACAATATAACAATTATTTATAACATCTGATTGTGGCATTTGCCCTGAATCAATATGATTGGAAATGGAATTATAAATTGATCTCTGAAAGTTATCAGTACAGTAACACGGTGAATTGAGGACAAGCTAGAGTTGACATAAGGTCACAATTCGTCACGTTCTAAGTAATTGACATTCTACAACCAAAGCTGAGATGAACAGGTTGTCGACATTTGATGAAAGTAGGAGTTGCTGCAATCAGGTTTCCAAGAATAAGGAAACCTACGAACCTGAAGTACCTTGTGTGCTCTAATTACAAGAAACAAATTACTGTTTAATTTGCAAGATAAATTGTGTTACTTTGCGCCGCATCATTACGATTACATACTTCCCGGTGGTAGCGTGCTGTCTAAGCGCGAACTTATACGACTGTAATTGCATAGCTTACGTACAATAATAACGCCGAACAAAAAAGGAAATTGACGTGGGGATTGGGACGAGAAATTCGGTTTAAGATTATCAAAAATATATTTACATTTATATAATGTATATGTATATATATATAACTATATACATTATATATATATATATATATATATATATATATATATATATACTATATATATAGATAGATAGATATATATAGGTATATATATATAGCGATATATATCTATATATATATATATATTATATATATATATATATATATATATATATATATATATATATATATATATATATATATATATATATATATAGTTATAGTTATATATATATAGTTACATAAAATGAATATAGATATTAATAAATACAAATAAATTTCGCCATAAATAAGTTTATTGATATATGTATATGTATTTTTATATATACATACGTATACATATATATATGCATATATATATATAATACATATATGAAAACAAATAAAAAATTATATGCATAAACATATAAAAAAGCATATAAAAATGCGATATATATATATATATATATATATATATATATATATATATATATATATATAGGCATACTTTATATATAGATAGGCATGAGCACATACACAAACCCTGCCGGATATATATATTTATATTTATACCAATATGTATACCAATATGTAATAGTTATAATTTAAAAAGATATAAATCGATAAATTTATATAGATAAATAAAGATATATATATATATATATATATATAGACATATAAGGATATATATATATATATAAACCCATTTATATGTATATATACATATATTTATATATGTATATATATATATAAATATATCTATATATATAATTATATATATATTTATATTTATATATATATACTTATATATATATATTTATGCATATATATGGATATATATATTTATATATATATAAATATATAAACATAGTTATATATATATATAGTTACATATATGAATATAGATATGAGTATATATATTTATTTATTTGTACATATATATATATTTATAAAACCTTTTTCATATACATATTTACATATATATATATATATATATATATATATATATATATATATATATATATATATACATATAAAGATATAAATATATATACATAAATATATATATACATAAATATACATATACATAAATACAT
Source organism: Urechis unicinctus (assembly GCA_034190875.2). Classification (NCBI taxonomy): domain Eukaryota; kingdom Metazoa; phylum Annelida; class Polychaeta; order Xenopneusta; family Urechidae; genus Urechis; species Urechis unicinctus. Next base: position 21,267,797 of record CM067345.1, on the reverse strand, counting down.
ATATATATATATATATATATATACTATATATATATATATATATATATATCTATATATATATATATATGTGTGTGTGTGTGTGTATGTGTGTGTGTGTGTGTGTGTGTGTGTTGTTTTGATGGTCATACATACAAATGCATGGTGTAGTTGGTGCATTACTATTTGACACTACTTCATTTAGCATTCACACGGGCAGAATGCAATGTAGAACGTATATAGTGATATTATTTATTAATATGAAATAGTATGATGAAAACATGTCAAGCACTCCACATATGCAATGGGAAAGTGACCAGCAAACTTGACTGGACAGATTAAATTGGATGAACTATCTCTCGCCACTCCGCTCGCAATCGATACTCCTTTTTGTCGAATGGATAATATTTACAGCGGAGATAAATTATCAGGTTGCAGTGCCCATGTGCATCACAGGGGCGTTTCGACACATAATTCACTCAGCTCTTGACCGAAATGCATATGAGAGATCGCCTTTGCTCTCAATATATGGGAGCACCCACTTCTCAGTCAACCAACAATTAATCTAATGGTCACTGACGCATATTATCAATGCACATTCATTACAGTACCCCGTACCCCGAAGCTTGGTGTATAATGCTAGCTCACTTTGAGTCGCTAATTGGAACACTGTCCGTGCTAAAATCAATCGTGCTATGTATTTGTGTAACTACCCTGTGCTCTCTATAGACAATTCTTTTTAAATCTTTCACTCTTTGCAGTACGTGATGTAATGACTCATCTTCAGCGCCTAGAAAATCACCTACAGCAAAAGCTGCTTTTCAAGAGATGGATACTTTTCGTAAGTATCCCGCTGAATGGTACTGCTCTTACAGCTCAATTAGACGCTGTGTTGCAAACTGAACTATTTTGTTGGGAGATTTCAGTATAGCTGCGACGTCCAATCACAGCAATCATAAGCATAACCATCATTGCACAATGGAATTATCTACGTACTCAAATCTATAAATTTCGAGATAAAAACTTGGGCGAGGGTCCTTGGGTATTTGCCAGCATAGGGTAAGTGAGTTGTAACATTTCGATTAGTGAGTCGTAACATTATGTTACCACAATGAATGCTTCACCCATATTATTAGGCTAATGCCACATTTACTTTAATAACTCGAATACAGTTTTTGCAGTATCAGTCGAACACCTTATACTGCTCAGCAATACGTGTACGGTAACTGTTAATGTTGTTATGAATTATGATATCAATGAGTTTGCTCTGCGTTTGTGAATCACGAAAATGGTTAAATGCTGCGGTGTGGGAAGCTATAGAAAAATATTCTCTCGCAACATTAAGTGTTCATATATTTCATAGCAAGCAAGCTGATTCCAAACGTGCGATAAAATTGACAATGAAGAGACGTCGATGACCCGATGCAGTTGAACGACAGTGAGGATGAATAAATGACATTTCACAGCATTGCTTCGAGCTACTACCAGGTTCAATTATTTATGTATTTGTAGAGCAGAGGATACTTGGATATTTTGCGAAAACGACGATGTTAAGAAATAAATGACATATCAATACGAAATCGTAATAAAAAAATCAACTCACAGAAATGTATTCGATGCTTATATAATTTTTAAGACGTTTTCTGTTGTATTTCTGAACCACAGACATTTCAACTAATATGAAACACATTTTGCCAAGAAATTAGACGGGGTAATTCACTATGTATGTTGGTGTTTCCGTCGTGGTTCTGCTTTATTTGAGAACCATGTAACGGTTAGGGAAGGAAGTTAGGTAAGAACGACTTTTATTAATAGCACTTTTAGAAAGAGATCACCTTTAATTAGCTCACACAAATAAGTACTGAGAGTGTGTAGGTAGGTTTCTTAATTCTTCAATCACATTGAGCTGGGTGCAATACCTCAAATTTATATTAATCAGGATCTTAAGATAAACATTTCTCAAAACTTAATGCGCAACTCAGAACGGTAATAATCAAACGTTGAATGGCTTTTTCACCAAGCAGCTGATTTACAGGCAAAGGGTCAACATAGCATCTTTCTCCGTGTTTTTCTCCATATCGCTTCAAGGATGATGCAGTGCCATATGAATTTTGGCAGAAGGCTTATTCCCAATAAGAGAGAGTTTTTCGTGAGGTTGGGGATAGGGATGCGAAAAAGAAGGGAAGAGGAAGCGGCTCATTGAAGACAAAGCACCAAACAGGCCAGCCAAGAAAATAAAACATGACAGTTTGACCGAGCGCCCTATTTGCTTCAAGGTCGTTTGATGCGTAGTGGCCTTTTCTCCTCAAGTCCAGCTAACCTCCCAGCTGGGCTATATACCCATTAGACGTGCTGCCTCATTTTTCAGGACAGAGACAACTGCCGGCAGTGGATCTACCCATTCCGTGCACCTCTTTCTCTCTCTTGCGGTCAGTGCAAAACAAAATGCATGTAAATGCTGATATTTGGCTCAACGATATTCGGCCCTCTATGTGCCCTGTCTGCTTCAGGATCACAGCCTCCTACCTCCTTGCACTCAACCCATAAACACACGCCCGGTAGAATTTCAGGCGAACACGGGTGTAAATATGTGAGAGAGAGCTAGATACCTCAGCTGAATCATTTAGGTCTGAGACTCAACCTCTTTGCATAGGCTGGCACCACCATCCAATGCCATAGCTTACCTGTAGAGCTTCGTGGGAGAAAAACAGAAAACCTTGTTTTGAATTGAGTCATCAAATTACCACTGGCAAGTATATCTGCCAAAACGCAAAGGCCAATAGAAACAAATATCAAGCATTTCATGTATGGTTTCTACTACAGCACCCTCAAAGGTGTTGCGAGACTATGTAATATATATATATATATATATATATATATATATATATATATATATATATATATATATATATATATATATATATATATATATATATATATATATATATATATATATATATATATATATATATATATATATTTTATTTATATCCCCCAGTGTGTTGTCAAAGACGGGTGGCGTAACACTGAATCCAGATATATTAACATTATTATTATCATTTCATCCCAGTTACTGTCGGCTGCACCACTACTTATACATGTCAAACAAGTCCCTGTTAGTTGAAAGATTGCACACCAGAGAGTTAGGTCTGCAGTAGAATATATCAGAATCAAGGTAGTTTTGTCCCAAGAGAATACCCTTAACCTTGACGCTGATGCAGGGCGGGCTGGCAAGATAAATGGCTCTAATCACTTTTATCCGCTTATATTTTGCTTGACAAAATATCCACCCAGATGTTTGAATGGCTGGTACGGGTCAATGCCTCTTTTATGGTTATTTTGATAACTACGTGTCATGAGACGTATGTACTTTACATGGAACGATGACGTCCAGCGACCAGATTATTGACGTTTGGATCGAATTCGCATTCGCCAAATTATGGCGATCAATCCGGTTTGTATATTTGTAAATTAACATTTTTTTTATCCGCGATACAGGTCGCAAGTTTTTCAGATTTTTTTTTTAAATCTTCGGGAGCAATGATGCGCAGAACCGAGAGGTTTTGTTTTGACCTAGATCTCGTATTGAGGTCAAGGTCACGTTGTGAATTTTTTTATCCTTCATATCATGTTAACCTACGGTGCGATTTTGATAAAGTTTATAGTTCCTTGTAGCCTAGTTCATAAAAAATTTCACCCCGTAGCCCCCACTCGAAAATTTGTGGTAGCGTTTAACCACGTTTTTCAAACGCTTATAACATCGAAAATATTCGATGGATGGTCATGAAAATGGGTCGAATGTTGTAAGGAGCAGTGGCTATCGAAAGATAAGTTTTTTTACGGATGTCGATCACGTCACTTGACGTCGGAAGTTAACGCGTCATTTCTCCGGCGTTAATGGTCATATTGTAAGAAATGTTTGCACCTGAAGATAGCCCATGCACTTCCAAACTTGTGACTTATTCATCTAATTGTATAGCTCTAATAGTTTTCTCACAGACTTAGCTTAAAGTTAAAAAACGCCCCCCGAAAAACATGAACACCCCGATATGTTTAATGGGTCGATTTTGAACAATTTTCTATGAATTTGTAGGTAACTTTTCTAGTTACATTTCGCATATCAGCACGAATTATGCGTAGTTTTCCCACGAATCGCTGGCAAAAGTTTGGAAAACAGCTAAAATTGGCCAAAAAATTCGATCGCTTATAAAATCGACAATATGCGTTCAACGGTCATAAAACGTGGGTCAAATGTTATCAAGGAGGGCGTCAACCGAATTATAATTCTTTTGGTCGCTGCGGTCATTTCCGGTCACGGAATCTGAAGTTATCGCGTCGTTTGTCCGTCGTGCATGGTCGTATTGTTAATTGGTTTACTCTCGTGTCTGATGTAAATAACCGAAAGTTTTCTCACAAAGTAAGTTTGAAGTATAGTTATTTCTGCTGGCTCTTCACTCGTTTGTTAGCAACAGCCGGGCTCTCGCGCTACGCAATGGATGCCGCTGCTCCCCGCTCGGCTGGCGGGGCAAGTATGGCAGGCCGCGTTACTATTTAATAACATATGCTTTTCCTTGTGACAGCCAAATCATTGTCAATCTATTGTGGACCCGGAAAACATTATTTCTTTTATAAATTTGATTGCTTATAAAATCATCAATATACATGCGATGGTCATGAAAATTGGTTGAATTGTGGTTGCCAATAATTTAAAATCCTATAAAAACATGGTCAACTATGGCCCGATTCTTAAATTTTTCGAACTTCTTGATAGAGCTCGCGAAGTTCCCCCATGTCCCCTAGGCAAATTGTTTGTTTTAGCATTTACTTAACATAATGTAGGAAGTGCTTTCCACAACCTTGGTGCGGCATTTCTAAACACTATATCAACGTTTTAAGCCATAACAGTGATTTGGAAACTTGTATCAGCTGATTGTCCATAGATCGAAGACCCTCTGCAGGATGGTATCCAGCAATAATTTCCTGCAGGTAGCTTTGCGTGGTTCTATTGACAGCATTAAAAGTGAGTAGAAGATATATGCATATAATGGGTTTTTCCGTAGGAAGCCAATGAAGGGCTCGCATAATGTGTTGGATTTTTTCCCCGTGCTTTTCGTTCTGCAACAAGGCGGGCGGTAGTATTTTGTACGCGTTTCAGTTCTGCAATAAGGTACACAGCAGCGAATAGTCATAATCAGGTCGAGATGATATAAATGGGTGGAAAAGGATTTCAATTGTGGATTTTTTAGATACTTTTTTATACTGCCTTATCATCTAATACAGAGATATTGAGTTGATTTCACAGCACATGGCTTGCTCGTTAACTATGAGTCTATCAAAACATCGGGGTTTCTGGCTGTTTCCAATGTAGATACAGCCATATCGCCAATTGTAACTGGACCAAACGACGACTGGCATTTGTATGGAGAAAATCTTCATTCAGTGTCTTTTGTGACCGGCTGGTATTGTAGACCTGTGGTATCCCGGTGGCTTTCCTTGCATCTCTTGTGTCACTGCAAAGATCTATGCAGGAGTGCCCTGAATGATTGCCTGTGTGACCTTGTGGGTTTGTCTTCTCATTCTTTGCAGAAGCCATCACCAAACAAAGCGAATTCTAGAATCAATATTACGGTCATATATTCTTCATGCGCTCAATAGTTGGAAATTATGCCGTTATCTTTAGGAAGATTATATTGACGCGAAAGAAATTGTTTTGTGTGACTCAATAGAAAGGCGGGAAATACCAACTGCATACAATACTTCAAAACTGAACCTGTGCAATAAATTGCTTTGGCATGCTTGGTTTGATGCGATATATAGTGGAGCATTAAACAGCAGGTATATGTTTGAACTGAAATGCGTTGAGTCTCTATATCAGAGGAAACGGCCATTTAGCAATACGAGGAATGTTATCTTGCCTAAAGCTTGCTGCCAGTAACAAAACTAACTGTGATAAAGAACATTGAGGTCTTCCCGCCATGTGAAGAACATAATAGCAGGTCCTCTCGCAATGACAACCAGGAGGCGATGCTAGTTCGTGGAGCCACGTTAGCCAACAAAAGCAGTAGTAGATTTCGAGGTGTCGATATTGTTCCATATCAGTAACGATGCTGTTGTTTCTGAAAGCCGGTGCCTATTAGATAAAACCAGAACATATACATATATTGTTTCGCAATTCTTAACCAAAAATTTGTTGGTTCTGTCTCGCAAACATTGAACGAATTTCAAATTGTAGTAATTAAAGCGTTGATAATTACTGCGGCACGGAATTCCCATGTCTGCTTCTACAGCAAGCAGCACAGACATGTTGTTGAGCTATGCACTCTACAGACCTGATATCGGGGACATGTTAAACATATATAATCA
>CM067345.1:21131458-21256458 GCA_034190875.2 Urechis unicinctus | reverse complement strand
CAAAACCTCTTTTAACTGGGTTGCCTCTGTGTTATAAGCAACATCTTCATGGTAATTGAAATCTCCAATAATAAGCAGATTTCCCTGGGTCAACATTTATTTTTCTATGAACGCTGCAAACTCATGTATGCAGAGAGAATGAGAGAGCTTGTCTTTTGTGTTTGGTGAAGCTCGGTAAACAACAATCAATTTGACTTGCTTTGTATTTGAGCGATCGGCGCAATGTATATATATATATAAGTTGTGTACTTATATATACAAATTGTTTTTGCATATATTCCCACACCAAAGCTCTACACCACTGGTATTGCTGCAGTACAAGTACGCCCGGTGAGTCTCATTTATTGTCAATATGAAAACGGCTGAGAACATATACCACGTCGCATGTCCGCCAGATGACCCCATGCTCGTTATCATTACATCATTGTCCGGCTATTATTTCCTTTAAAAGCGATATTTTGTGTGAAACAATCATTGCATGGCTTGTGGAGCGTATCATGAATCACATTGATAACAGCAGAAAGAGGTGCACCAAAACGGACAGTGAGCCAGGGAGCGGTTTTGACGACTTGTATTCATATAAATTGAGATGTATTGATATCTTAAATGCTACAATCATGTAATCAATCAAACACCTGGGTGTAAAACTGTTATAATCACTTTATAGTCTATACATGTGGAACATATTGTATCATTAGAAGTATTCTTTGTATTGTTCAATGTATATTCGTTACGAAGCAATGGTGCAGTACAATAGTAAGACCAAGGCACAAAGTCGGTTTCCAGCGGATAAACCATTAATAAAGTAAGGCGGTTGATGAGCAGTCATCCAATGTCGACAGCAAACATAGCGGATCGCAATCTATGTAATATTCCAAGCAATTGACAGCACGGACTGCCACGTACTCCAATCATAGGAAGGCAACTTAGGCGCCATTCTATTGCTCTGGATCATGAGTAGTAGTCCTCGCACAGGATACTACGTAAAACTTTTGTATATGTTATACCAAAGCCACATGATATGATGTAATGCATTGTTAAGGTGAGTTGTTGAGTGTTTAAAGGTATTGAGTGGGGTTCTCTAGGAATAACAATGGGTTTAGTAAATATTGTAGTTGAAGGTATCTATTCAAATGATATACCCACGCCACGTGAGAATGGTGTAATCGTTTGGGATCACAATGAACTTGGGAAGACGTGTTTGAACATGTTAGTAAAGATGAAAGGGGTGGTGGTGTTGAAAGTGAACCATGTGATATGATGTAAGGCGTTGCTGAATGCTTTATAAAGAGCTGGAAATCAGACCGTTTTTCAATCACTATGGAGTCACCAATACCACTGAGCTCTCGCGTGACCATTCGCGTGTTGAAATGTAAGAATGGAGCTCCATATGTGAGGTTGGAGGTGGAGCGAGTGAGTGAGTAGAAAGCGTTTAATCCCGATTTTCGCCCTGTTATTTGGCCGCCTTGTAAGTGAGGCACCTCGTCTGAAAGATGCAAACAAAGTATATTTAGCGGGCGATCAGTACTTGGTCAAGCGTTATTTTGCTGGTCGTCATTTGATTGGCGTTCAGCATTTCAGAGGGGAGGAACGAATACCTGGTGGTTGGCTAATCACAGAGGCAGAGTTTAATAAGCTATTGAGTGAAGACGTATTGCCCCAGATCTGTGAGGCTTTACAGCAACAGGATATATAACTGTGAGGTGACAAGTTTTGTGCATCTGCCCACTGGTTGACCACAAGGTGAAAGAAAAGAAAATGGCGAAGACAACTGAAACGATGGTGATTCCAGTCTACACTCGCGACTTCTGTCAATTTTGGTTGACCTTGTGGAATAAGGACAGAGTTATACTTCTAGACACGGATCGGAAATTATTAAAGCTAATGGAGACCTCTGATTGGTGCTTTTGATAAAAGAATGAACACGTGGGCGTTGACATCACCTCACTAGACCTTAAAAGTGGGGTAGCAGGTTGGGAGATGAACGAATCGTGAAGAAGTAAAGCAAAAAAATAATGAAGAGAAAAACGTCCGACCCATGGCGAGAAATGGTGTTTACAGTGATGGATTCTTATCCTGATGGTAACGTCACTGAACTACAAACCGTATTGGAGAGAAAATACATTGATATGTTAAAAGTGATGGATGACTTTGAACAAGACCCAACGCATCAACAGATCATAACAACACGACAACGTTTGTTTGAAGTTTATGGGGATTGGGCTAAAGCTACACGACATGCCCTATATCAGAAGAGATTTTTATTGGAACGTCAAGTGCAGAAATTCAAACGTTTGGAGGCTGAAGAAGTCGAATAATGGCCGGATCGTGTTAGGACCTGTTCGTCACGTGACTGATGACGTCATTCTGTAACTTGTTTACTGAGTGGGGTATCGAATAATGACCGGAGCATGTTAGGACCTGTTCATCACGTGACTGATGACGTCATTCTTTAACTTGTTTGATAAATGCGGTATCCTTACCAAATTCGATCAGTCACTTGGCTGATCATTGACCATGACACAGGCACAAGTAAACTTACAATGTCGCAACTGTGGTCGATTGGAAGTTGCTTTACAGTGGTGTAAAGAAGATTACGATCAAGTGAGACGTTTATGTCGTCAGGGCATGGATGAGGTTGCCGAATTGCGAGAACAATTGAATCGGACCAACAAAATTGATATGGATTCATTAGCCTTCAGAAAAATAGAAGCCTTGCGCGAGTATCGGGAAAGTTATTTACGTCAGCCTCGACCGGTAACTCTACTACCTGACCCTGATAATGATCTGTCAGATGAGGATGTGATAGACATACCCATATCACGTGCGCCCGGCGGTATTGAACCATGAAGAGTAGTAAATATAGTGGTTTCTTTCAAATAAATATTATTATATAAATACATTGATTGTCGATTTTTAACCATATATTCGTATATAAGCGACCTGGTGTCAACACGTAACAAACAAACAAAATAATAAATAAAATAATGGATCCGAGATTTAAGCATCCCTTTACATGTGTTGTGGCTGGTCCGACCGGTTGTGGAAAAACCTATTTTGTCAGCCAGTTCATCAAAGATGTAAATCTACATATGGATCCCATCCCTGAACGCATCGTGTGGTGTTATGGTGAATGGCAAGCGTTTTATACCAAGTTCAAGCAAGTCGAATTTGTTGAGGGTTTATCGTTTGATATCGATGGAAGTCGACCCACGCTATTGATTATCGATGATTTGATGCATGAAACGGACCAGCGCATCACCAAACTTTTTACCAAAGGCAGTCACCATCGCAACATAAGCGTCATGTACCTGGTGCAGAATTTATTTGACAAAGGCAAAGATCATCGCACTATCAGTTTGAATGCCCAGTACCTCCTCGTATTTAAAAATCCTAGAGATGGAACGCAAATTACCAACTTGGCTAAACAAATGTACCCCGATCGTGTCAAGTATGTTCAAGAGGCTTTTGTGGATGCTACACGTGAACCACATGGTTATATATTGGTGGATCTGAAGCAAGACACACCAGAACATTTGCGCCTTCGCACCAATGTGCTACAATCACACCAGACGGTTTATATCTCGAACAGAAATAAATTATTATCTATATATATATATATATATATATATATATATATATATATATATATATATATATATATATATATATATATATATATATATATATATATATATATATATATATAAATATATAACAAATCGACTCATACTTGTCATTTAATTTCTCAAGGGTTAAGATGACAGGTCGCTTACAAAGACACGCTGATACATTGCGAGTAATGGCCAAGGCAAAACCAGCCATAAACAAAGCTTTATTGAAAGCAGCGGACAAAGATCTGGTCAACTGTCTCTGTGAATGTGCCTTGAATGTCTTAAAAGGGAACGTTCCCTTAACACCGACTCAGAAACGTAAATTAACCCGACACAAACAAGGTCTGCGCACCCTTACTACTCGAAAAACAACCATTACGAAAAAGAAAAGTGTGTTACAAAAAGGTGGTTTCTTACCAGCGCTATTAGCACCTATTATCGGTCCACTATTGGGAACGTTGTTAGGTGGTATCGTGAAATAATGGCAAAGAAAATGATACTTGTGGATCCTCGTGTATTGAGTGCTTCACAATACGACCAAGCGACCACGACTTCGACCTTGTTGAATTTGGATGATGAGATGCGTCAAGTATTGAATCAGCGTGATAAGTCGGATGAGGATAAAGTTATAATGTACAACCAGATATTGCAAAAGCATCGCAACTATTACCAACAGCATAAATCTCCACAACCACTACCACCACCACCACCACCACCACCACCACCACACCACGTCCATCCAGATCTGATGACACAACAACAGTCGAGGCTGCAGACCCACCCGGGGTGGTTAAGCAGATGTCTGAGATGATGAACGATCCTGTGATGGTGGAGGTTATCAAAAGCATTCCAGGGAAGTTCCAGGCTAAAGGACGCTTGTTAATGGACCGAATCCAACGAAACCCTGAAATGGGATGGAATGACAGCGGAGAATTAGTCATTAAAGGGCAGATGGTAAATGGTAGCAACATGACTGATTTAGTCAATGATGTGTTACGGCGTCGTAAAAATTTCACTCCCCATGGTTGGCGAGAATTTGGTAGAGCCTTGCGTGACACCAACGTACCACAAGATTGGGTGGGTCATCCTGATCGATGGTCGTGGATCCAACATGGGGAAGATCGAGTGCAGCGATTGATTGATCATAAAAGAACTCGACCTGGACGTTTGGTGGCCAGAGGAAAAATACCAGCCAGAGGTGTAGCAGCTAACTCATGGACGAGGTTGGAAAACTAGACAAGTTGTATTACGACCCACAATTACCCAGTGCATTCGGGGGTGTACGCACCTTGTCAAAAGCTGCCAAGTTGAAACCATCCTCAGTGACATCGTGGTTATCTCAACAAGATGCGTACACACTACATAAACCTATACGACAAAAATTTCTTAGACGTCGAGTGGTGGTAGGTGGTATGGACCATCAATGGCAAGCCGATCTAGTCGATGTGTCACGCTTGGCCAAACACAACCGGGGTCATACCTTTCTGTTGACTTGCATCGATGTGTTTTCCAAATATGCCTGGGTAGTACCCTTGAAGACTAAGACAGGTGTTAGCCTAGTGACAGCCTTTGACCTGATATTGAAACAAGGCCGAAAACCACAACGCTTGCAGACGGACAAAGGCACAGAATTTGTCAATCGCAAATTTCAGACGTGGTTGAAAGCCAACCACATTCATTTTTTCACAACACACAATGCGGAAACCAAAGCAAGTATAGCAGAACGCTTTAATCGTACGTTGAAAAGCAAAATGTGGCGTTATTTAACCAAACACAACACATTGGATTATCTATCGGTGCTACAGCAATTAGTCCGCGGATACAATCGGAGCTACCATCGAAGTATTAAACGCACCCCTGAGTCGGTCAAACTTACCAATGAAGAAGAGACTTGGTTGACGCTTTACGGCGAGTCTAAAGATACTAAACCACCTAAATTCAGCATGGGGGAAAGAGTCCGCATCAGTAAGGAACGGGGCAAGTTTAAAAAGGGGTATTTGCCCAATTGGAGTGAAGAATTGTTTACCATACATAAGGTTCACTCTGGTATACCCAATGTCTATACTCTCATAGACGATACACAAACTGTATTGGCGGGTACGTTTTACGAAGCGGAAATTCAACGAGTAGGTGATAAAACCGTGTATCGTGTGGAGAAGGTGTTGAAAGAAAGAAGGCGTAAAGACGGCAAGCAATACTTTGTCAAGTGGTGGGGGTATCCAAGCAGTTTCAACAGTTGGGTCGATCGACTGGAAGTCTATAAAAACTGATGTTGCCGTCGATTCACCATCATACCATGGAAAGCCAACGTGACAATCAGAGCGATCGGGTGTGGACAGTCTTTGGTCAATCCATACCCAAAGCAGAAATCGTGTTCTTTTCACAAATCATCATCCTGTATACGGTCATAGTCGTCAGCATTTACAATTTATCGGCGGAAAAAGGGGACAGTAATTTATGGACGGCCTTACTCAGCAGTAGTTTAGGATACATGCTACCTAACCCAACCCTCAAGCATAAAGTGACGTCGGTAGTATGACATTCAACTTGACATTGCCGAGCAATAGCTCCTTGAGCTATCACCCAGAGAACACGCTGACAAAATATATCACTCAGTTACCCAAGACCATCGATTTGGTTGGCGAATGGGAAGTGGGTTTGGCTGAGATACAGTACCCCCGTAGCTGGTATAACATTGGTGCCAATGTGGGGTTGACTATTGTGAATAAAAACTTTCTGGAATACATTAAGGACTTGGGGGTTATTACTTGTTTGTCTGATTATGAAGAAATGTGTCAATTTGCTGACAGGGGTGAAATGGCACATCCTATTTACACTGATATCAAGAAGGGGTAGGGGTATTATAATAGTCCACAAGCCTTGGTGGATACCCTGAATCGCCGAATGACGGTTTTTTTAGGGGAATCTAGAGTCCAATTTGGTTACAATCACCAAATACAGAAAGCTGTTATTCAATTGACTGATGATGTGATAGTGGTATTGACTGAGAAATTGAGTCAGATCTTGGGTTTTGACCATACTACCCAAACGGCCTTGGAACAAGTAGGCGAGCATATTGTCGATCTGAACAGTGGTCTGTATGGTTTATATGTCTACTGCAGTGCAGTACAACCTCAAGTGGTAGGCGACACGATGGCCCCTCTGTTACGTATCATACCCCTTAAAGATGACTTCAAAGGTCTTATGGTGACCCAGACCTATGAACATATATTTTATTCTCCTGTAATGACCAAATCATTTTCCACTGTGGAAATCGATATAAGAGATGATACTGGCCATCCCATACCATTTGAACGTGGTAAAGTGACATTGACGTTACATTTTAGGAAAGAGAGAAAAACTTTGTTTTGACATGGCCGATCCATATACAGCTTATTATACACACCAAGCAGGAAATGGTTTCCCCGTATTCATGGGGAGTAGGCGACAACGTGGTCATGGTTTGGGTAGCCTCTTTAGCGGTTTGGCACGTATGGTGATGCCTTTAGTGAAACAAACACTACCCTCATTGGTCAGGAAAGCTGTACCCATCGTCAAGAAAAGTATCATGAAAACAGGAGCCAGAGTGGTCGGAGATGTATTGAAGGGTCGACCTGTGAAAACGGCCGCTAAACGACGAATGATACAAACCGGAAGTGAATTTGTTGATGATTTGGCTCCAGCTATAAAACGACATGCGCGAGGCAGTCACACCAGACCCAAACGTGGTAGACCATCGAATAAGAAACGCGGCAGACCGTCCAAGCGTGGAAGGCTACGACAGCAGAAAGGTGATATATTCGGATAACGATGGCTCTCGTCCACCCACAATCGTGCCCCTGTACCAAAAGTGAATTGGATCTCTTTAGTATTCCACCGACTCAGAGTAGTATTGCACATGGTCATTGGGTGGAACTTCATCTGGACATGTTTTGCCAAGAGCGGTATTTGCTGAATGGGGTGGATATGAAAGTGCGCCTGGTGAAAAGCAGCGATCCCTTTAGTCTTATGGCAACGACTGCGAAAGACTTTCGTCCAAAGACGGTGTTGACCTCTGCGGTTCTATTGATACGCAAAATCAAATTGAATCCAACAGTGCAGTTGGCTCATATTAAAGCCTTGGAACGTAACCCAGTCAAATACCCTATTCGACGTGTGGAAACCAAAGTGTTTTCTATACCTCAGGGTAATATGACAGCCAACCAAGAAAATCTATTTCTGGGTCAACTTCCTAAGCGTCTGGTTTTGGGGTGTGTAGATAACGAGGCTTTCAATGGTCACTATCAAAAGAACCCATTCCATTTCAAGCATTACAACATGAACTTTTTGTCATTATATATGGATGGACAACAGATCCCTGCCAAACCCTTACAACCCCATTTTGCAAACCATATATACACACGAAGTTACGCCAATCTATTCATTAGCACAGGGCAAGCCAATCAAGACGAGGGTAATCACATTGCGTTGCATGAATATCCAAAGGGTTATAGTTTATTTGCATTTGATCTAACACCTGATTTAGCTGAAGGAGGTAGTCACTTTAACTTGATCAAACAAGGAAACATCCGCTTGGAAATGCGTTTTGCTGAAGCTCTACCTAAAACCGTCAATGTAATTGTATATGCCGAATTTGAAAACGTGATTCAAGTGGATCGAACTCGTAATGTTTTATTTGATTACGCGGCCTAAGCATGGATTCGGATCAACTGCGGACCCTGATTGCACAAGATCCCCATACTTGTCAAATGGTTCGAGGTGTCTTTGCCTTGGATACATTGCCTCGAAACCTAGTCCAGCCTAGTGGTCTGATTTGTAACACCCAACCCCGTAGTCAACCTGGGGAACACTGGGTGGCTATTTATATCGATCATGAAGGTCGTGGAGAATATTTTGATTCGTTCGGTTTACCACCTCTCCAGCCTACGTTTCATAGATTTCTCACGCGTCATTGTGTATCATGGACCTTTAATCAACAGACTGTGCAAGCTTTAAACTCTAGTGCCTGTGGTTTTGTATTGTATGTATTACTTGCTTTTAAGAGTCGAGGTGTTTCCATGAAACAACTCTTGGGTATATTTAAGCAGGAATTGGTTGCTAATGATACCATAGTATTCGATTTGATTAATAAAATATACTAAACGAATTGTTCTTGTTGTAGTGGCCTTGTTTACACAATCATTTTATTGGCACGATTGTAAAATACATTTTCAACATGAATCAGGAAACAAAGAATTTTGTTTTTACATTTTCTAAAAGTACATCACTCAAACTGAGACAACAAATAAACTTATCACTACAACAAACATCGTAAATAATTAAATCAGCAAGGGGCGCGTTGATACCCCATCAGTCAAGACTTTCCGTTTGGGATAAAAGTATGAGAGAGAAGCTCGCGACTGGGCGTAGGTGAACATCTGGTTGTCCATGCATCGGAACCCCCGATTATCACCTGACCCTGATTGTTGCTCTCTCAACACTTTTAAGTACTTGTCTTTGTTGAGGGTATTCTGGTTTTTGTTCAACCCCTTGCAAGATGTTTTGTCAGTGTGACCAAAACAATAGTATGTTTTGCTACACAAACTGACAATCCCATCACCACACCATTCTTCTTTGAATAAACCGGGTGTTCGTTTGTCAAATTTTTGACGCTCGAGACAGCACGGTTGATCTACCCAAACTTGACCACTACACTTGGCATTCACCCATTCCTCACGGTGAGCCTGACAAGTGACCGCTGGCATCCATTGATCCCATTCACGGTAAAAGGCCTCTCGCAAGTCAGGTTTGACCACCTCTTCCAAACATCGACCGGAAACGGCAAAATAGGCAGAGTCGGTATCCATTTCACAATACTCGAAATCACACCTATCCACATATTTAGCAACAAATTCAAAGTAAAACTCCAACATCCTCAACTTTGCATATTGGTACACGAAGAAACCAATTTGATGCGGTAAGTTTAACGATATTGAAGCTTTGGCCACCACGCTCATCCACATACTTTACTTTTCGATGTTTGGTTTGGTTTGTAACCGTGCGTCCATAACCCGAATTACCAAGAAGTTTCATGGTATCTGCTACTATAGCTTGGTTGGGATCGGCATCCCCGGTACGCCTACAAAGACACACAATGAAGAAAAATAATAAAAGGTTTGATAGGTACTACATAAATAAAAATAATAATAATTCGCTATAAGCTAATGATAATATATAAAAAAAAAAAAAAAAAAAAAAATATGAATATATAAATAAAAATTGACGAAAGCAGGCCTTTGGTTCATACTCCACAGTTTGGTAGATTCGTGTGACTACCAAATCATGGTTTAGATACCATTTTAATAGCGGAGTGGCCAGTAATAGCTTTTCGCCTCGGTAACTACCGATTAAGGACCTCCATGGTTGCTGTGACACATCAAGACGTAAAATCACCAGATATGAGAAAGTACAGTTTAAGATATTATAGCACTTTCTTTGAATAAAAATAAATAAATACATCATTCGCAACGGAAAGGGTTTTACCGTCATTATTTTATGTTGTTCTGCATACGCGCCCATGACAGGTCCGATATCCTCACGGCAGATGTTGATATTTTTGAAAATGGGTGTCATTTCTTGGAAGTGGTCTTTCAAATGATCTGGGACATGAAGATCCACTTCCACCATCCCAAAGAAAGACCCATCTCTGACACGGCTGAGAATTTCCTCTTGGGTCATTGCAGGTAGAGGTGGGGTTGGTAAGGTGTTAATGAAGGCTTTCACCAAGGGACTTTGTCGCTTCTGGTTTCGCCATTCACACTCCCACTGCTCCACCACAGTATAACCCAATTTTCTCAAGTAAGCCGTGTTTTGACGGGTCTCCATCAACAAGTCTGCCATAGCTTTATCTCGGGTGACATTGTGTGTCTTGCCAGTGCAGGGATGCCCATGCCAGTAACAACCGTGAAATTGGTAAATGGTTTGGTTTTGGACACACCAACCGTCTACAGGCAACCGTCGCGCACCAAAACGCTTCTCAAAAATGATTGCGTTGGATACGGATGTGAATGCGGTCAGTGTGAGCCACAAAATCCAACCACTCCAATGCTACATGGCGGCGATCTGTTGTGATAGGTGCAAAATCTGGAGCAACTCTTCTGACTGGGTGACCGCTGGGCATTTCTTGAGCCAAGGCGTAAAGATACAAGGCGTTAGCATCATAGCCGACTATACCACGGCATAGTTTGGCCTGGTCCTGATATTGAACTTGTCGGATCCGAGTCACATTCTTTTCATGGTATCGATGGAAAACGATGGATGGCCCACCTACAATGTTATTTTTGATGAGCCAATAGAGATCCTCATTTTTTCATCGACTAATGAGAAGAAGCAATCCAGATCCTGGAACATGTAGTTCAATGTCAGACCTGGAACACTAATACCCTGTTTAAACATGTCGATATTACGCTCCTCGTAAAATCGACTTTGCTTTTCCAAGGCCTCTAGAAATGGGACTACATCAATATTATTGTAATACTTCAAATAGTCCTTGAAGCAGGTCATCCCTTCAGACTCCCATGCACGCTGACATTCTATATAGTCCGCTTCGCTAATGTTTTCAAACCGGTTCCTGGAAACCGGGTACATTACTACATACGGAGACTGACAAGGGGACATGACGAGCCTCCCATATCACCTTGTCCGAGTTGGTGGGTATGTCTGACCTGTCAAAATAACATTCAAAGTCATAAGTGGCTCGATAGGGATAGGCGGATTCATCCACTTCAAACCCACCGTCACGAAGTTCATCGAAAATGGTGGGTGGTGGATGGTAGACCCCACCTGGATATCGATACACTGTCTCAGCAATACATGTGGTTTGGTGCCGATGCAGCATTCCCACATGTTTCCACAGTTTGCCACATGTGGTGCAAGCGTAAGACTTGCAATAGCGATCCCGGTTCACAATATAACTGAAATGCGCCTCGTGTAAATTGAGGTACATTTCTTCAGCATAGTTAGTAGGGGACCGCCTAACAAGTGTGGCAACCTGTCAACAAACAATCATGTAAAATATTCAGTTATGAATTACACTTTCATTGAGTAAAGCTTCACTTAAATTATTTATATTTCAGCTTACCTGCTCTTCAGTGCATTGGTACACGAAAATGTTAACTTTGAAACGCTCCTCCACTTTTTCGATATCGGCCCATGGAACACCGGGGAATGTTTCAATGTCCCCAGTGGGATAGGTCTCTCGAAAAAGCCGTTTCGTCAACTTCGCTAATCCTCGAAGCGGGGCCCCACGCTGCAAGGCCAGACAACGAAACAGACATAGCCTGTCCGTGTATGGTCTCCCCGAATTCATATCCATGACCAGCCCTAGGACAGCCTTGTTGTTCCGGATATGAGGAGGTAGTTTGGTAGGGGCAAAACCAATAGGGTGGTCTAGTAACTTGCTGACATAGACTGTCAGGTTTGTTACTTTGATAACCATCCACTTGGAATTGGGGCGCTGATCGCGGGCCCATGTCAGAATATCCCCCTGTTCGAGCCTCCTCTCGAAAGCTTCGAAATCATCAGCATTTCTCACGGTGACCGGTGCCGGAAGTAGCCGGGCATTATTCATTGAAGAATGAAAGTAGCGGAGTTCACCACTCTCATTATTCCTCAAGATAAAGCCGTAGCTGGCATTTATTTTGATGGCCACTTGTTGCTGATCGAAGATGACCTCTCTCAGTATGGGCATTGGAATGCGCAAATCGAAATTAAAGACATCCTGCAATGGTCGTATACGGACGTAAGTCCGGATGGCATTGCCGTGCCTAAGTTCGAGCGCTGCGATTTCGGTTGCCAGAGCATCTGAAAGAAAAGTAAGAGAGCGAGAGAGAGTGAGATAGTTAAACAAATCACCGCATTGATTCTAATTTATCACAAGCAACAATATGAAAAGATCATACCAGGTTCATCTTCATTCTCCATTACCCCGGCGCCTTGCTGACCGTCGTCGATTACCACGTTTGCTTGGTTAGCTTCAACTGTCAAACAGAAATTAATAGTGCTAGGCCGAAATTCCATTGTAATATGTTGGTAGATAGTTGTTTTATATATCTTGTTGAGCTCACGTTCAGACGCAATTAATAATCCATGAATCGTATCCATACCTATTTCACCGGGAAAGCCAGCTAATTCGTCAAGAGCTCGATGAGCTTCGTTCAACGCATACTCGTCCATGACACATGACAACTCGTAGTCATTGACATCACTATCCCACAAAGCTAACACAAATAAAGATTAATGAATAAAAACTAAAATAAATAGTGAATTTGATATCATTCAACACGATTCTGCTTCTAATG
This sequence comes from Urechis unicinctus, assembly GCA_034190875.2. Taxonomy (NCBI): domain Eukaryota; kingdom Metazoa; phylum Annelida; class Polychaeta; order Xenopneusta; family Urechidae; genus Urechis; species Urechis unicinctus. The sequence goes on along the minus strand of CM067345.1, from coordinate 21,243,506 downwards.
ACAGTGATATATATATATATATATATATATATATATATATATATATATATATATATATATATATATATATATATATATATATATATATATATATATATATATATATATATATATATATATATATATATATATATATATATATATATATATATATATATATATATATATAAATATGTCAAAACCTCGACTGATATTTTACCTTGATCGCGCTCGTATCCCGCCATATATGTAATCAATTCCTGATCATTTGGACCCTCCCAAAGTACTGAAGCCAAATGGTAACAATCGTTAGTCTGAATACAGTTATTTCAAGATAAACTTTTTTATTTAGTTGTAGCTATCATCGGATATCGCTCTGAATTAAATTCACTAGGATAAATAATATTTAAATGAATAATTCATGCTTACACTCTGATGAACTCGAACGACGACAAAAGCGTTTTCTTGCTGGCTCCATCTTGGATCGTCTTGGGTCTGATAGCTGACTCAGATTGTGAATTTTTCCTATATTTCCACCCCCATTTATATTAGAGCACGCGGCATTCAAGCGTGAAACTACGCAGCGGGCCGTGTGCAAACGCTTTTATTCGCACACGCTGTATTCAAGTGTGAAGCTACGCAAAGGGTCGTGCGCAAAGACTTTAATTCGGCCGACCACGTGTTCCGGGACAAAAAACCTCATTTCGAAATCCGACTTAACTAGGAACACATCTCTCTTCGCCGCTTAAAGTGTATATAAATATCATCAGAAAGCATGAAAATACCAGTGTGGTTAATACATTTTTTTTTATTGATTTCCTTTCATTATTTCGTATGAGGTCATCCCCCGAAATGTAGTTACTCCAACACCGCTCCACGTTTCAAATTTGGTCACTCCCCACCGTAGACAGCATCCTTACAAATCGAATGCTATCGATCGTGGGACCAATGCTGGGTTTTTTATATAGTTAATAACTTCTGTGGAGGTAACCAGTTCTTTGGTAACAACATCCAATACTCGTGCGTATAAGTCAAAGGGAGGGAATTCCGTTTCCTCCAATTTTACTAAGCCCACTGTTAATATTTGTTCTAGCACAACAGCCTCTTCAGGTGTCAATCCACCGTTTTCAATATACTGTGAACGCAGCTGCATGTATATTTCAGCCACTTTGTCACAGGGCATTTTAAACCAGTCAAATTTGCTCTCAGCGACACAAATAAATAAATAGATAAATAATCATATTCATATCACGATATATGTATAAATATATATATATATATATATATATATATATATATAGATATATATATATATATATATATATATATATATATATATATATATATATATATATATATATATATATATATATATATATATATATATATATATATATATATATATATATATATATATATATATATATATATATATATATCAATTAATTTTCTTACGGTATTTTCGGTTTCTGAATGAGTCCATTTTCTTCACGACTATGATGTGATGATGTGGTACAGGAGTGATTCCTATTTCGTGAGATGAGCTTTGGTGACTACTAACGATTGGAACCATATTTATAGGCGACAATTATTCAGGATTAAGAAGGCGTCGCCTGTAGAATTTCAAATTCCATGTTGAAAGCTTTCCTCATGTTAGGTATGGGGGAGATTGACCACAGCTTTCACAGCCGGCACTGTTGATTGTGTTAACATTTTTAACCCATTGATAAGTACTCCATCACACAAACGACCTCTTTCCCACATTAAGCTTCTTCATTCATCTGTTACAGCTGACACATGGCGAATTTCGAAAACATTCTCAACGCATTGTTATTCCCAAGTATTACATTTGAAAAGGCTCATTGTCGTTGCACTTAGCAGACATTCTTAATCCCAATTGTCGTTTACACTACTTGACATATCAATAGCAAACTTCACAGATATTCTTCAATCCAACCTTATTCGCATCTGTTACAGTTTACAACTTTAGTGTTACAATTTGTAATCCTAACCCAAGCTATACTCAACATCCATTATTATTCTCAACCATCAATAGCCACTTAGCCTATTTACTAACATATCAAACACGTCTTCCCAAGTTCATTGTGATCCCAAACGATTACACCATTCTCAAGTGGCGTGGGTATATCATTTGAATAGATACCTTCAACTACAATATTTACTAAACCCATTGTTATTCCTAGAGAACCCCACTCAATACCTTTAAACACTCAACAACTCACCTTAACAATGCATTACATCATATCATGTGGACACATAGCATCACCACCTGGCGCAAGTCCAAACACGTCACATGATCACGTGGTCAACGCGTGGGGGGATCCTGGGGGGTGGGCAACTCCATGGGGGGGCTCTGGTATAACATATACAAAAGTTTTACGTAGTATCCTGTGCGAGGACTACTACTATCATGGCTGGCATTTTTGCAATTGTTGATACACTGGGAAGTAAGAGCACCACAGCAATATAGAATGTTGTCGACGCTAATGGATAACAGTGACAAAATGGTTTGGGGAGAGGGGTATTTGCAGAAATTGAACAGCATTGAAATTGATTTACACGATTGGTTCCAATGCCTTTGTGGTCGATTTGGTTTTATATAAAGACAGTATCGAGTTACCTTCTTATACCTTCAAACATTTTCTCTGCTCATAGTAAATACAAAAAACATTCAATTATAAAACTATTGCGATTCGATGGTAACAACGCCAATGTTACCATGTCTTAAAAAATCGAATGTCGACTGTGTGGCTTCTTTGAAGGAACCCCTGCCGCTGTGGTTTGCCAATTACAATCGGGTCTTCATATGCCATTTGCTGCGATGTCATTGATGAAACCGTGCAATTGCATACCGGGGGCTGGCCTAATAGTTTAAAGATGCAAAGCAATACATGTACTCACTAGATTGTATTTGTGCTGTTTATTACGAGGAAATTAATGACACCGCATACTTTTTGCAGTTCGATGTTTAGGCTATGACCCTATCGAATGATGGGAGTGAAAGAACTTTTATAAAGTAGTAAAATTACGTTCAATGTAAGCTGTTCCTCGCAGTATTGCATAAGTTAACAGGTACGGTTCCAGACTCAAATAAAATGGAAATGAAACATTTTTTGGTGTGTGTAAACCCGCTAAATAGCCAAAATAATGTTTACATTCGCACTACAATGTTTTGATGCTTTGGATACTGTCTGCTGTTCAACGAATAATGACGCATTATATGATGCGCCAGACATAGTTCCTACTTTTTAACAAAGCAAAGGTGCGACTAATTCAAATCCTCACACTTTTATGCCGTATGACTATTGAACAGAAGTACGGCTGAGACGGCTTAAGGTTCCAGCAGAAGATTAGTATACATTATAGGTTGAATTAATATAATGATAAGTATGCATTAAACGTTAAGCTGATAAAATAATAAGTATACATTAGACGTTAAGCTAATAGAACACAAAATACACAAACTAAGCTAAGGCCTAACGCAGTGTTCAATGGAGTCATGAAAAAGTAGCTTTCGAATGGGAAGCTTTCCAGGAAATGAGCAACTGAAGGCCCCCTCTATGAGACGAAAGCTTATTGTACGCACATCACAACCAAAGTTAATTGAACCGTTTTCTGATGATCACATTATTTAGTATATATGGCAAGAAAGCATGGAAAGTGACGAGAGACATACTACGGAAAAGAGTGGAATGGTAATTATCCAAAGTGATGACAAGTTCATCTACCAATTTATGTAAAATGGGAAGTAAATGGTGCCGTCAGCATTTTTGGGGATCCCTGTCGTTGCACGCCAACCAGTACTTTCTGGATGACAAAAGATGTGATGTTGTGGTGAAAGCCTTGACATTTATTAAAGAAACAGACTACAGCAACAAAAGTTTTGATAGAGGTTGGTGCAAAACCCCGTGAAATTAGGTAGGAGATGAAAGTAACTATTTTGTCAATTGTGGCTGGGGAAAATACTGCAGTTTTATGAACATCAGAACAAATGGAAGCTATAGCTCTACGGTACTCCTCCCTAGAAGAAGGGGATAAAGAAGAAACTAGGAGTTGACTTTCCTGGAGTCTGAGTTTAGAGAGAAGAGATGAGGAGGAATCTTGGTGGGCTGAGGGTCTAGCCAGAGAGCTATGGCTTTTGCCTTCTGGAAATTTAAACGAGAAATCTTGTCAGGAATTATGTTTGAAAAGCCAGGGATGTGCTGAGATTTGAAAGGAACCTTGAATTCTAAGCTTGCAAGCACCAGACGTCTGACAAGAATCATGATTGTTGGAACCTTGCTGGATTGCTGGTTTATAATTGCTGCCACAGCGGCATTGTCCGGTTTGAAAACAAGCTTCTGGTTTCTGTAAGGCAGGCCCCCAGATCTCCAGGCTTAAAACAATTGGAAACAACTCTTTGAAGGTGATATACATAGGAACCAAGTGAGAGGGCCAATGACCACATAGCCACTTGGAGCCAAAAACTGACCCAAAACCAATGGAGCCAGATGCATCGGGATACAATTTGATCTGGTCTGACTCCAGCCAGGTATTATTGAAAATACTGAGCAACCATTAAATGATCGAATAAACGAAAGCCATGCATTCATGTCCGCACGAGCCTGGCCTAACTACACTGCATGCAAAATTAACCAACCACTGAATTTCTCTGAGCGTTTAGCGTTCGCGAACGTTGTATTGAGATAACATGGCAACACAACTGTGCAGTTTGTCCTGTGGCAAACGCAACATCATATTTACAGGATCGACCTCTATACCGTGAGCTATTATAATTGGAGATGGGAGAACTGTTTTGCTATGTTTAATTGGTATGCTGCATTTTTGACAGAAAGACAAGAAGTTGTTTAGATCTGATTGCACCTTTGTGGAATTTGATGGACCAACAAATATGAAATCACCCAGTATATGAGTTATTCCAGACACTTCCAGTTTGTTTATTGCCACCCACTGCAAAGCTTGACTGAATGATTCAAAAATAGAGCAAGAGGTGCGGCATCCCATCGAGAGGCATTTATCAAAATAGTACTTGTTGTCAAACGAAAATCCCAGGAGACAACGTTCAGAGGGGCGGATGGGGACTATTCTAAATGCCTCTTGAATGTCACATTTGGCCATAAGACAGCCCTGTCCAAAGGACTGAACCAAGTGCACAGCATTATCTAGGGTCTCCTAATGTACAGCAGCATTGTCAGGGTCTATAAATGAATTAACTGAATTGTCCAAGAGAAAGGAAAGATCGTGAATCAAACGGAATTTTCCCTCTTCTTTTTTAGGTACCACCCCCAGTGGGGACACTATTAATGGCTGGAAAGGAGGAAAAGGAAAAGGACCGGCAATGCGGCGCTGGGAGATTTGTTTTTGTAGCATGTTTGAAACAACAGTGTGAAAATGTAAATTGCTAGCATGATTTTTTCTAAATTGATTAAAAACAGGGCCCTCATAATAGATAGAAAAGCCGAAAGTAAAGCCCTGCGTTATGAAATGTTCTTATTTAATGTTGTACCCGAGCAGGAAGGGGGCCAGCTTATTTGAATTGACCGGGGTGACCACCTCTTCGAGGTGCTGCACCACCAGCGGGTTTTTAAAACAAACGGTTTAGCTTGGACTCTACACTGAGATGTGTCGTGGCTTCCTTTGCAATTGTAACATTGATGGGTAGCGGGGAACCTACAATTCGGGGTCGTGCACCTGCCTTGTCGTTGAAATGACCAGCAGGTGTTGTGCCGAAAGGGCGAATGATTAGCGAGTGTGGGATGTTTTTTTAAAGGGACGAGGGGGTGTGACTGATGCCTGGATTGCTAGAAGAGAGGCTTCTGTATACAGCTCAAAGTCAAGTTGACCCCATTGAAGCGAATGGTCACACGATTTTGTCCATCAGAAGCCCTGGTCGTAATGGCGCCAAGCTTGAGGACCAACTTTTCCACATTTGCCATATATGTCAACATGTCCGATGGAGCCTGAGGGAACCGTTCGTTCATTATGGCATCATACACATGAAAGGTAGTAACCCACTCCTGAATGGCCAGTGGCACAACAAACATGGAAGACATTAAGCGTCATAAAAGACGAAACCACACCGACCGGAAAAATGGAAATGTACAAGCGTGAAAATACAAGAGACAACAACATCTGTTGTGCTCCTAAAATAATGCAAATTGCCACAAAAAAGTCTGTCATATAGACAACACCGGGTCAACATAACTTACACACCAGCAGTTCGGCCTGTTTAAATTTTATGACGAAATCCGAAACTGCTGGGTCAGGAACGTGACACATCGGTAACTCCCGATAGAAAATTATAATGAGTAAACGTACAAGATTAAATACAAAGGAGAACACAACAACTGTTGTGCTCCTAAAATTAATGCAAATTACAACAGTAAGTTTGTCAGAGACAACACCCGGGTCAACATAACTGACGCACCAGCAGTTCGGAGTCAAATTTGTTGACGAAATCCGAAACTGCTGGGTCAAGAAAGTGACACATTGGTAACTCCCGACACAAAAAAGTAATAAGGTTGTACATGTGTCATGGAAACAATTAATCTGCTTAACTAAATGGTACAGTAGGCACAATAGTGGTGAGAACACCAAAGAAACAAGCCAGTGTGACAAAACTAACTAAAAGTGTCACACAAGCATCCATAACAATACAAAGGGAAGTCGTTGTCTCTGACAAAGAAGAAATAGCAGGTAAGGAAACGGCTATTAAGTCGTTAAAAATGCCTCGCGCACAGTCACGCGTAACGTCAGATTTGCCTGTAGAATCCGATCGTTGAATTTCTGGAAAGAAGAATAAACACGAAAAAGTCAGAAATTTAGCTCTGGCCGCAAGATCCCAAGCCAGAGTGAGTGTACAACATTGATCATCGCACAAATCTTTAGACTACTCTCAATATACACAAAAATTGTTTTGAAGCCGTTGTTGGCATAGGTTTGTGAAATCGGTGAAATTATCATAATATGCGAACGTACGAAAGCATTACAATAGCGATGGAAGGATGGACAGATATCGAGATAGAAAATGAAAATTATGTAACAAAGCAAAGGCGGAACTTACGCGCTAATCCTGATAATTCTGGATGTGATTGCTGTGGAATCTTGAGAGTAATCGTAATCAGCTGGGAAGGAACAAATGCTGACAAAATAACCTGATGCGAGTGAGAACGAGAGAATCGAGACAAAAAATGGCGTAGCGTTCCCTTTGCTTCGTAAAACAATGGACCTCGGGTTTTATAACCTCCGGGGAGGAAGCTGGTGATTTCGGCCGCGTGCCGTTCAACCGCGAACCTGAGGTAAAGGGATTGGTTGACCGATTAAGGCCAACTGAAGGCGGACGGTGCCGAGTAGTTACATGGAGGCAAAAAGATTAGGTTCGCAATTCTCATAAATTGCGTTATGATCGCAGGTCATAACTGGTCATTAAAAGGGTAACATTTAAATCAACTATAAACATAATGTCACTTTTTAAGTGACAATGTTAACTGACTATATTTTCATCTTTTGTGCAAGTTTTGTGAATTTGTGACATAACTGATAGTTTAATTTGAAGTCAGAGCATGATGGAATTACAATATCGCAGGCACTAAAACGCTCGTTCCATTGTGCAAAACTGAGGCTATGTCGGTACCACAACGATTGAGTTATAGCTACTTAGATACAATTGCATTGTAGCAACGGCTCCCATTCACAAAGATATATTCGCCACACTTGCATTTATGTTAGATTAGTTCTGCTTCATAGTAACCGTTAGGTGATGCTGCATTGAACTTATAAATATAAATCAAAAGACTTACGGCTATAAATTGTGATCACAGATAACTAGATTGCTACATTGGCACAGTGTGTTTTATCATCTTTCATGCACTGCCGCATTTTAGCTGTATATTTGGCCAACATAAATTATTTAATGATTAGGAACTATGGCAAATACTAAATCAATCATCATACAGTGCATTTGAACTCGAACACTTCCTCGATTGCATATAGATTACGAAATTAAACATAGGGAAAATTCCCTATAGTATGAGGTCATGTAGGTGATTGACAGATAGATATTTGCGGCAAACGTGATATATCTGGGTTCCATTGCTAACCTTTAGAGACTAATAAAATGAGAAAAAGAGGATATTGGAGGGACGAATTGGTAGAATCAATGCAATTATATGTATGACTTGCCGCACATTCACAACATTGATAGACAGGAATACAACATTGATAGACAAATAAACGGAGGATATGGGTAACACGTATTGGTCGATTTAATGCAATCACAGTGGCTGCAAATACACAAAACAAAGAGGTATGATGTGTCCCTTGATAAACGTACAATCAAAGTGAAAGTAATACTAATACAGATTTTCTTCGGTTCCGGTCTTCGTAAATACATTTCATACAATGTGTCGCGTTTAGAGCAATGTCATTGTGCCACAAGGGAGGGGTTGCCAAAAAGATGAATGCGTTTTGTAAAGGATCTGGTCTAAACACAGAAAATATTGTAGATAACATTTTCATTTCATATGGTTGAAATGTAATGTCTGCCTGATGAAGTTGACGATAAAGTCTACGTGAATATACCATACATAGAAGTGTGGATCTCTGATTATTGAAAACACTTAAACGGAAGGGGGATTGCTTTATCTGGTACATGTCTCAATTCGTAAATTGACTGGTTGAGCTGCCACTTAATACAAAAAGGACAATTTACTGTTACACAATACATGAGCTGTAGATATTATAGATATTGCTCGCTGTTTATAGAAAGTTTTAATCTGTAATCAAAGCGAATAGATTATAGAGACTAAAGTAGCAGTTAAGCTACACAAGTTAAGTGTAAAGCTGATGCATTAAAAAACAACGACAATCAACACATTTTATGCATAGGTAAATTGTGTTTCAACTTTATTATAACGTTTCCTTTGGCCCTTGAGTTTAAAAAAAACCCATTTATATCAGCAGCTGCATTTCAATGACAACAGCGGCAATGTAATTATTTGTCCAAGAACTAGTGCCTACATATGCGCTTTCTTCCTTGCTTGCCGTGATTGAAGCAGCCCACTTCCGTTCAATTTGCGAGTTGCACATTGGACTTAATTGTCACATGTTTCCTCGGCAAACATTACGTCGACCAGTTACAAAGGCTAGAAGAATCGCCATAATTATTTTTACTCCTGGCCATTATTGCAAACACTTTAACGGTAGGGGGATTGCTTTATCTGCTACATGTTTATTTACAATTCGTAAAATGACTGGTTGAGCTTCCACTTAGTACAAAAAGGACAATTTACTGTTACACAATACATGATATTATAGATATTGCTCGCTGTTTAAATAATTACATGAAGTAATTCTTCATACTGCAAAAGGCTCTGCTGCTTGGAGAAGACCGCGACATTTTCTTATCCATAAATTTTGACGCTGCATTCCTTCTATAAACCTAATGTGACCAAACAATTCAACCATGCCTACACGATAGGTTGTACCGATAAAGCACAATATCTGCGCATATTCAAGGTCAATATTCAATAGAAATTGTAGCTATCGGTCTTTAAGCGACACCATTCTGTTTTTACACAGCTGGCTTAAACTAAAATAGACAGTTTTAAACTGTAATAAAAGCGAATGCATTATAGAGACTTAAGTAGCAGTTAAGCCACACGAGTTGAGTGTAAAGCTGTTTCGTCTCGAATTAGTGAAGTCGGGTGACTAAACTCTGAACCTGGCGTGTTATTCACTAACTTTTGCCTACTTTTGCCTACATGTACCAAGCCCCGCGTTAATTTACTTAGTTGATGTGTCATATAAAAAACACACCACGAGGAACGATGTTAGAACCATTATCTAATGTGTTCATTATTGGCTGACATCTGTCATCGTACTAATATAGCATTATTCTCCTAACTAGCGTAAACACACTTTCAAATACACATGCACATAAATACATGGCCCTGCCAATATATATAGAATTTTAGGTATTACCTCGAGATACCGGTTTAATGATTTGTAATGTGTGTATTTTGATGACATGGTAATAAGTTACTTTACACCTTTTGATAACTTAACATTTGTTTGATCACACACAATAAGGTAAGATCTTTACATGTCAGGAAATAAATAACTATTTTGAGAAATTTATCCTGATAGAATTCGCTAAGAACTGAGTGATAATAGGTTAAAAATATGTAAAATTAATCAATAAATTTATCACACTTATATTCAATAAATTCATATACATGTCGTTTACCACAGTGTATGATATATTAGTACATGATATATTATAAAATGTAGAGAGCAGCTACAGTGATGCCTGGTTCAACCCTTATCAACCTTATACGTCGGAAATTCGCGCAATAAATCATGGTTCGTCTAATTGTACCTAAACAAACAGTGGTTACTGCTACATAGATTCTAATCTCTGTGGTTTTTTTAGGGTATAATCAACGTGCCTTATGTGTGATTGATATCTGCCAAGCTTGAACAATATTTTCTCTTCTATTATAAGTGAAACTATAAGATAATATAATATTAATAAGAGTGCTTGTAGCTTTGAGTCGTCATTTGTGACATAATTCCCCCAACCGTAAGTTCATATGTACAACGTTTTGTCTATATGGTAAAATTGTACAGTGGAAATAGGATGCAATGTTATCATTCGCAGTCTGTACTTATTGTCAATAATGATATTATTATTAATCATATCCCCAACCATGAAGGCTGATTTAAGCGTCATTATTAAAGAAATTGCAATAAATATAATGAAATTGTCTATCTTACGGTTCGATATATATTTACATCATAACATATAATTCACTTGAATGTTGCTCACATCGTTTCGTCTATCTAATATATCTCAACTCATTAACGTTGGTACATTCGGTACATAATAAACATACTTGAATTAGCCTTAAAAGATATGTGATTGAACTTAATGTCTTTTGTTCCTCATATTATATACGTTAAGATGGTTCAGTAAAAATTTGGTTCATCATATCACAGGGAATTCATAAACCATCAAAAGAAAATAAAACCGTGCAAGGTCATACACTATACAAAATTATTAGCCTGCCCAAATATATATTATTATTATCATTTTTATACGTGTTCGAAAGCAGGTCGAAAGCAATCTGTTGCCCTTCAATACCGTGCCGTACATGCATTATAATGGCAATTTGTTGTTTGCAACTCGGGTTACTTTAAAATAACGTTTCAACTATCCACTTGAAATGAGCTCATGCGGCACTCAAAATCAGAAGTTAATTGCGTGAATATCAGAAAAGTTTATCCAAACTATTCAGAACGTAACTAATTGTGGCAAACGTTTATGGCAATAATGAAATCGTATCTGCATAGTGTTATGCAATCACCCACCACCACTATTTCGTTGATACATAGTAATTTATAAACTTTTAACTTACTGGATATCTGGCATACTGGCATTGACTCTGGGTTATGCTTATTATCGATACAATGGTTAAAATCACTTACATAAGCGAATGAGAACACCGCTATTGCTCAATCGATTGTTTTATAGCTACGTCCAGTCATCTTAATCTTCTGTATTCATACTGTGCTAGTGGGCGTTCAATGTTGTTTGCTACAACGCCATTGATGGTGAAGTAACCGCTTCGATTATTTGCATTCGCCTAACCTCATTCTCTAAGTGTCACAAGTAACCGAGAGCGTATATAATCATTGAACCTAATTATACAGGATGTCGGTAAACTCTTTGTAAAGTTGATAAAAAATTGTGCTATAATATATCGGGAACATATTCTTACGTTACAGCAGAGGTTTAAAACGCATTGCCAAGAAGCCAACCCGTTCTGATTGGTGTGTGAATCGATCCAACTATATTGCGGTATATCAGTGTATCCTTGCAGTCAATTTAGGTGGCAAGTCGTATACGTTTTAAAGTACGATACAAAAACACTAATTCAATGTAAACAGCGTTTTGCGTTGTCGTCAAACAATTGCTTTATACTTTTATGGCTGACTTCGCCTAATGTCAACAGTCAACATATGGATTGCTGCAAAATTCACTCTCATTGGTGCCTTGCAATAGTTACACGTGTTTGGGTCTGCTCGCCCATGTTTTTGTACACAGTAAGTTGACACAGGAAATAATACAAATTTTTGACCAGTATTGCACTACGTCGTAATGATACGGCGAACAGTTATCCGATAGATTTGAAATTTGTTTGTGGTCGAGGTACACCTGTACTTTAGGTTCTTTCATGCCCTAAATCTGAGACACCTGATTCTAGGCGTGCAGCTGAGGCGCGGTGTTGTAAAAGGTTTTGTGTCCAATCTTGTTTTCTGTGTATGTATTAGCAACATGATTCGCTCCTTACCAAAAGCCCTCACTGACATCGCAAAATTTACAGTACATGTTTCAAAAGAGTTACGCCTATTATTTGTCATAACAGATAATTAAATTGCCGCATTGGCACTGTTATGTTATTTTGCTTATTTTACAGTTTGTACCAGAACTAAACAAACTGTATTTTAGCATCGAACATGCACTGCAGCAAATTCAGCTGTATATTTGGCCAACATAATTCTTAAGTTATCAGGAACTATTGGAAAAAAATATCTTCCATTATGTATTCCTTGCAGTGAATTTGAGCTCAAACGTCTCATAGATTAAATATAGGTTACAATATCAAACTTATGCAAAATTACTATTGAAGGTGAATTATATCAACACAAAGTTTAATATATATAACCTATCATCTCATGTGGTAAGCAGTAAGTTTCGAATTACTTACACAATTCGATATGCAGAAGATCCGTTAACTGGCGAGTCAAATGTGAATTATTTGCCCTCATGATCTGCAACATGTATATACCGAGCCTTGTGCACCTGCCATCTTCAATTCTAACTGGTTTTGTCTTTATTGCTAAAGCATGTTGAAGGCCAAAACTAACGAGACGCAAGGATGGAAATAAATTGAGGCCTCTTTAGATTCAGAGGTCACGCAGGTGATTGACGGACAAATATTTGCTTCAAATGTGATCTATTAGGGTTCCATTGCAAACCTTGAGAGACTTATTAAATGTGAAGATATTATTGGATATCTGACCTGCCACACATATACAACACGAAGAGTCAGAATATTGATAGATTAAAAATATGCGAAACAGAGGATATGGGTGAGACGAATTGGTAGATTCAATGCAATCACATGTGTGACTGACCTCAAAACACCACGACGAGGTGGGTTGTGTCCCTTATTAAGCGTGCAATCAAAGTGAAAGTAATGCTTACACAGTGTTTCGTCGGTTCCCATCTTCATAAATACATTGTTCACAATGTGTCGCGTTCAACGCAATACCATTTAGCCACAAGGTAGGGGGTTCATCATGGGAGCCTCCTGTTTGGTACACACTGATGCACACGATTGCACATTTACGCAATGATCAATATGTCGTAAGCTTACAGATATATTCATGTAACACTAGATCAAATTTCATCCTTTTCCATTTTATAACCTTGCCCGTGCATGATGTCATGGGTGGCGTCAGTATGCTATCGTCGTTGTGCTGCTTAGTCTAAAAGTATGTTAAATGTTATCTCGTGAGGTGCTTTTTACTATATCGTTTGAAATTCTACAAAAACTGCACTTATTATCAGCGTTATTAACCTCATAATATTTGTCAGCATGGTTTGCTCTCTAGCTTGCTTCATATGGCGACAAAACCCCTGTAGGCGATGCTTAGGCAGGGTCAATCCAAACATATTGGCTTAATGATTTCATCGTTGACCAGTGACTACAGGTAATTGCTCGGTATAATCGTAATAACCCAATTCAAATATATTCAGTAATTGGTGATAATACCATCGTGATCAAAGGTTTAAAACCATTAAAACCCTCTCCATTCCAGTAATTCCAGCGTCTATTGTCAAACCCTGTTTATTAAATGGCGTTACTGGTACACACTCAGGCGTATTTCGCCAATATACATGATTGAGAACATTGGGGTATCTTTCCCCACAAAGATGAAATAAATAGAGATTGAACAGTGTTTATACAGGAGCAACATAAATTAGTTGCATAATTTGTCAGTTATTGTAACAATAACTAACTCATATACAGACATTTCTATTACAACAATAGCCAAACAGTTAATTAGCAGAAAAGCCAAAGAATATGCCCACGGACATTGTGTTGCATCTCAGCTACAGACTAATTGTGATACATGTCACTGCAATCATCCGCTCGGAGGTCAATCCATTGGCATACAAAGAATGGATCAGCTGAAAAGCTAAATCATTGGATCTCCACACATTATTGTGACGTTGCACTATATATGCCTATAGAAGAGTAAAACTATGTGTATTTGATGGAATGATCAGCCTTAGTGGGAATCCCTCAACGGGTTCTAATAACAGGAGGCACCACATTTCAAGCAATGCGCTGTCATTGCAGATTATAAGATAATGGCATTAACATTGTAATTGAAGGTTTTTTTTATCGTTCCATATACTCTAGAACAAATAATGCAGAGAGGCAATTCCATATTTCAACAGCAATGCGCTGTCATGTGCAGCATTATATCAAATCTTAGTGAAAATAGTCTTCGATATGTAAATATTACGGCAATGCTTTCAAATTGTAATGAATATCCTTGTATTTTTTAAGGTTTTGTTGCCATAATACCCTATGTAAACAAATAATGCAGAGTTCGTTTCCTTTTGTGAATGCAATTAAGGATTACATGGCGCAACTGAATGACCTTCTAGATAAGATAACATAATTGATGGATTCAGGAGAGACTGGATTATTTTGATAATTCATGATGATTAATCTCTCAACTTAGTAGCCTCAATTGATGGATTCAATGTGATTATTTGGATACTACTGATGCAGCACGGTTCTCTTAGCAAGTGTACGACACACACACATAGTGTAACAGTCATGCCAATCGATATGGAATTTTAGCTATGGTGGGATCAAACTAGTTGATACACACTCTTATAGACTATCGAAATAAATGATCACTTATTCTTAAAGGTTTACCTTAACATGATTTGACGGTGATAGCTAGATGTAGCGGTGCTAGTAATGTTGCCGCCGGTCAATATAGATATAGTGCATCGAATAATGATCAGTTAACTTTACCAAAGAACATGGTTAATTAAAACGACTGTTGCAAATAAGTCAGATATTGAACAAGTTTTCATTATATGCCGATGTGGCAAGTAGATTCATAAAACCAGCTCACCAGCAGACATCATGCAATTATCATATCAACATATTGTCCCGCAATTTACTCCGGCTAATTTACTCATTGCTAAACGATAAATCATTCATATCGCTGGTATAACGTTGAACTATTGATTAAATCAATTGAAGTTTGTATCATTCTTTGGCATAAAAACGATTTACTATTCGAAAACTTAATATTTGTTTTATCATCAACAACTGATGTAAGATCTATCCATTTCAGGAAATAACGCACCATATTGACATATAATGTAAAATTCATTTAAAATGAATAAATGTATTTAACACACTTACATTTTATAAATGCATGTTATTTCCGATTGAATAATGCATTTTTTCACAACACCTGCTTTAATCAAATGATACTCAGTATTCTACGCAGGGGTCATCACCAATGCATGTGTACTGTGAAAAATGATAGATTATGAATTGCAGAGAGCAGCTACAATTTTCTTATCCCCTGCCCTAACTTATAACTGTTTCTCTATACAACCTAATACTTAGGTAATCCGCGCAAAAAATTATGGATCTACCATTTGTACCTAAGCTTAGCAGTATATACTGATTCAAAGATTCGGAAATTAATCATTCTTATCTCTAGAGTGTTTTAAGGTGCACTGTATAACCCACGTCTCCCGTGGTCATATAAATTTACAAACTTCATCCTGTTAGACATCTTATTACCAGACAGGACAATTCATAAGCCGACCGAAATTCAATTCACAGAAGGCAACTATAACATTTGCCAATGGGATGGACCGGACTGTTCGTTAGTGGGCGCATTGTGTGATTATGAAGCGCACGTAACCACCGTGCATCAATTGTGCTCGGTATTTAATAGGAATCTTCAAGCAGGCTTTTTGATCATGACTTAAGGCATGAGTAATCACAACTATAATATACAAATGAGTTAAACGCTTCTTCTTTAACAATACGCTGCGTGGTGTCAGGCGTTCGCAAAGTATAACCACAGCATTTATTTTCGTATCATTCAAATAATGGCCAACTTTGCTGAGGAACGAACCAACTTATATATATATTATATATATATATATTATATATATATATATATATATATATATATATATATATATATATATATATATATATATATATATATATATATATATATATATATATATATATATATATATATACATATGATCCAATATACATCGTTTCATCATAAATGACATAATAGGTATTTATTGCTGCAGCTGTCGTTCCAACAATTCATGCTTAACATATCAGTAACAAGTGCAGTAGTTGCTTTGTCACTTAATGGTGATCAATGGATGCACGAATATATGATGATATGCTGCCAGCCGTTGAACTAGTACTGCTACGACCCTAACTCATTAAACGAGATTCAACTTTCCATTTAGTTTGCCTTAATATATATATATATATATATATATATATATATATATATATATATATATATATATATAAATATACATATATGTATATATATATATGTATATATATATGTATATATACGTACATACATATATATATATATTAATATATATATATATGTATATATATACATACGTATATATATACATATATATATATATATATGTATATATATATATGTATATCAATATATAGATATTAATATATGCATATCCACCTATATATATATATATATATATATATATATATATATATAATATATATATATATTATATTATTATTAATATATACATACAGACATAACTATATATGTATATAAATATATATGTATATATATTTATAAATATATATACATACAAATTTATGTACATTTATATATATCTATATACATGTGTATATATATATATATATTTATTTATATATTTATTTATATATATATGTATATATATTTATATATATACATATATATATCTATCTTTATATATATATATATATATATATATATATATATATATATGTGTGTGTGTGTGTGTGTGTGTGTGTGTGTGTGTGTGTGTGTGTGTGTGTGTGTGTGTGTGTGTGTGTAACGAGGGCCTATGTGTTACTTAGTGAGCCAGAACGTAACTGCCTTGATAAAAACAGCATTAGCAGTTACTTCTATCATATGGACCTTTCCAGCTATCTGGTAACATCGATACCTTGATTAAATGTTACTTGCATTTGCAAAAAGGAATCCGTTGTACTCATATTAAGATCGGACCGTTCAGACTGCTTTTGTATAACTCAGGCAAGTCGTCCAGTCTCCTAAATTTGAGCTTAGGAACTCCACAGTATTATACAATACTCAAATAAATTTGACTCTGATGCATAAAGCATTGCAATATATTGGGCTGCAATGCATGCACATTAACATATACCAATATACGAAAATCAACATGTCACTTTGATAGCAAATTTTGTCATGAAATTAAGCACGGTATGGTTGCCTCTGTATGTTTGACCTCATTGTTACTACAATTTTTGGTCTTTCTTTGACAGTCCTCCTTTGTATGAAAGCCGGGTTTGCAAATGATCAGTGTCTTTTCATTATTGACACGTTTATATTGGAACCACCTCTGTGCTATTGTAAGATTGAATAAATAATTATATAACGTGTCTCGGTAGATTGCTCATTTCCGTCCGCACATCCGCTCTCGGGAAACTAAGCTCCCGGGCTAGAGACTTTTAGCGGAGCGCCGTCAAATAATATGCGGGTTCGTGTGGACACTCGGTGCCCTGGACAGCACATCCCACTCACGCAATCACGAACCAGAAAACCTTTCTGAGGTGTTCAATAGCTACAAGATGCCACAGGTAAATGCAGACAATACACTGCAAGCGAGGGACTACCGATGTAGTTTTGGAATAACCAGTGTGTGATGTGCGACCATAGGCTGTGGTGTGTCATCATACGACCACCGTGAAGCCAAAGACCCTCTGGTTCAAACTGTCTACTCCTTCCTCATTTACAACAGTGTGCAGCGCCTGCTGGCAGAGATCCCCCTCCCTCAGGGTCACGCCCACTACCCCTATGACAATCCAAGAGATCGCATAGCCTACGAGCGGATCACAAACTGGCACCAGAAGGCAAAAGTCAACAACGATAGCCCTAGGGTTTTCTACGTGCGCGATGTCTAAGGCTAAGGTAACGTCGTTAAGGTTGCTGGCAGGACGAGTAGCCTTTTGATGTGGAAAAGGCTACAAAGGCAGTGTTTGCCCGCGTGAGCAACCTCCATTCCTTTCAGGAGCAATTGGACCGTCGTGCACAGGCTTCTGAGGCAGACGAGGTCTGGATCACATTCACACCAGGCCTTGGGCAACTTCATTCCCGATATATCTGAGGACTTTACCCAGCCCTGCATTGAGGGCCTCACTGACAGTACCCGTACCTATGTGTGTAAACTAACGGTAGCACAAGTAACTTACACGGAGCCTTATCCTGGATACTGGCACTGGGTTCGACGCCGCAAAGTGATTCTTGGCCAACATTCAAAATGAGATTGAATATGCTGTTGACCTACCAGCTGCAATAAAGCGGTACCATGACGACATGAACTTTGCCGGGTCCAGGGTTGTCTTTGTCTGTTGCATTGGCCTCTACATGACACCAAGCAACAGATTTCTTCGGATACTACAAACTGATTATTATCGCTAGTGAGCAACAGCAGTTTAACATCAACACAAATGTCAACGGAACTGACACTCACATGAAAGACACTTTGACACCATCGCGCCACAGGACCTGGTATCAGCCTGAAAGCACCATCCATTGATAAGGCAACAGCGCATGAAGATGGGAAAATACCGCTGTAATCTTTGGCGGTATCGCCATAGGCCTAGTTATGCTTTACCTTGCATCAGGAAGAAACATTCCCCAGCGCCAATCATATTCTGCCATCCAATCAGCCACCTTTGCAGCTGAGTTGAGCGACCATGATACGGTGGGGCGCATCAGGGCGTTCGCCAAGGAGTTCAGCTGTGTTTTATCCGCTCTTTCACACCACCCTTGTCAGCCGGTGTCGGTATTGGTGCCGAAGCGTGGCAATGACTGTTAAAAACCTGGCATTGGCGGACTTGTCCCCAGGATAGTTCATGACCAGAAAGTACACCCTGTCGCTTGACCTGAGGACGCGTGACGACGACAAGCTCCAGATTGCTGTCACTATCCAGATTGCAAATCATGCTGAAGCGGCCGGCGCGTTAAACGTCTAAGTAATCATGGACGCACAGCTGAACATCAGGGATGGCCGGTTCGTTAACGCTGTCTACTATATTTGTGTTTACGGATGGCCCGTGTCAGCCATTGTTTGCAGCCAGACAGTGTGCGTAAAAATGTTTTCACTCTATTTAAGTGGCCCTTCCACGGCGCCTCTGCCCTCACCACCATCTGTTTCAACCAGATCTTCCAGACATGGGCCTGGGTGTGGGTCGTCCCCAGGGTGTTCATTGTTTACCCTGGTGTGCGGCTCCATGACTACCTGAGGGCCTTCTACCATATGTATCAGGGAAAGTTCACCCTGTACATTATTGACGACTGCTCGGCCACAAAATCACTGTCCAAGAAAAAAGTTGCCAGAACTGCCCTTCAGCCGCCGCCATGAGCAGGAAAGTTTACATGTCCTCACCAATAAGTTAAAGGAACTACCGGCAAGCAGACCCGCTGGGTAAAGCTCGTTCACGCCGAGGGCTGTGTCTCGTTTGAAGACGCTCAGTATGTGAATGACAATACCGCAATGGAGGAATGCGCCACTGTACGCAAACGACCTGCAGAGACCAAGCACACAAAACTGCTGTTGAAGACATATCAACCTATCGCATATGCCGTTGTTTTGACAGGTGGGGGCAATGACAGAAGAAATTTTCTTACTTGTGAGCACGCTGATGACGGCTGGGGCATTGGGTGTTATTGCCTACGAATATATTTGACCTTGACGTCATGTATTAAAAACCGCACAAAGGATTGCAGGCAAGATTAATCCCGATAGCATAATTGACTACCACATTGCACAGCCATGCACGGCTGTTGTCCCAATGTACGAACCCAGCGCTCGTGTGCCAGCGGCCTCTGTTGAAGTAACTCGCAAGAATGATAGGCTTGCTGCGGTGTTATCCGTTGATCAGGCCCATTAGTGCCTGGGTGCGTAACGCCCGACAATTTACCAGGTTGAATCAATGTCTGACGAAGAGATCACCAAGCTGTATGTTCAATACAAGGCTTTTTCAGGCAGTTCTACTGCTGTACCAGCCAAGTCTAGTAACAGCCCTGGAGGCCGACCCGTTTGTTGAGCTTGCTTTATGTGCTGCTACATGCGAGTTATATCATCGCTATGGCATGTTCTTAGCCACGCTTACCATGACTGTCAAAATGGAAAAACAAGTATAGTATGCAACGAATCTACAGCTGTCAACGGAGGCAACTAGCGCAGTTGAGAAAATAACTAGCGAGTCTGAGCCCACCAAAAGCCACAGAAATGTTGCTGCAGGTCACTTAATCCCTAATTGAGATTTTCTAATACAAAATGTTGACTCGGCCACTTGTTCAAAATGGGGCTGTGCTGTGCTGATACCTATATGGTTAAATATGTTCTTGACTTGCAAACCCCACAGCAAAAACATAGCTCCTACCGTATTTACGATTTATGAGATTGCACTGTGACACAAGAGAGGGCATTATGCATAATACAATATCTCCCCAACACAATGCATAATATCAGATGTCTTTATTTCGGCTAGCGATGTCATAATTGAGACACTAATAATCATTTTCATATTGAATCGTGGATAAAATGGTTAATAATTCCAAGCAATACATTTCATCAATCGAACCTTACTGTGCCGTTTGCCAATTACTGTGTCAACGTCTTAGTGTGTTCAAGGTCATAGATGTCAGGAATAGGAATTAGACAAGTTAGCTTGCATGTGCCTGTGTGGTTATATAGCCATAGTCGAAAGACAATAAATAGGGGGTTTGGACCAAATGGAATGCACTGAAGCTTGTCCTAGTATGCACTGCTACCGATGACATAGAAAGAAGACTACATTCTGGTTTGTTTCAATCCCCTACTCCTCTTATCCATATAGGTAGCTACCATACCATAATCAATTTATGCTTAACGTGACTAAAGCCATGGAGAAATTCAATACTCCCGGGTATCATTCATTCCATGTTGCTTTCCAGCATTGTGCCTTCTCCTCCTAAGCGTATTACGATGGTCATTGTAATCATGTTGTCAAGGTCGTTTTTCTACTGACGGTTGTCAGTGGATTATTACATCTGCCTGGAGATGGAGTTGGCGAGCACAGTAAAGAATTTTGTTAACGTATGTCGGCATACTGGAAAGCTCCTTGCTATAACCAAGCTTGTCTAAAAACAATGATTATTATATGACAGGAAAGGTATCACGCAACGTTGTTGGTGATGCTAATGTTGCTTCCAGTTTAGGTCGTCTTCGGCATATGAGGTCATGCAAGACCAAAATATCCCATCCTAGTCATTTTTAAATGAACCGTATGCTGGCAGTTTATTTAATGTCATAGGTCGTTAATGACCAGAGAAATCTGCTATATCACAAAACAAATATTATATGCAGGACACAAACACTGCGTGCTTGAGTAATCACAAGTGTGACAGCAACTTCCGATGGGGGACTGAAATCACGAAACAGCAATATTTCTGCTTGTTCTTAGTAACATTGATAGCAGCTATTGCTATCTTATTCCACCATCTGTGTGCATGATATATTGTACTAGCACATTGTGTCGTCTCAAATTGGAGCTCAACCAGGATCTAAAGAATAAATGTTCTTCTGCTCGTAATGTGTTTCAGGAGGATTAGTTATAGAAAGTTCACAAAAGAAATGTGTACACCCGGTTGTTGCCTGCTATGTATTCGTCAGACAAAATCAGATCGGAGAATGCCCGGATAATTAGTTCAACAATGCCCCGTGTGTCCAAACAGTGTTCATCATACCCGAATTTGTCGCATATGTACTACATTATTTGATATGAAGCAATCATTAGGGATACATAATGTATCTTTAGACAATTATCGTCATCGTCGCATTGCCGTCAACCACAATGTCATCATTTCGTGATAAGCACCACCTTCATCATCGCATCTTCACAATATATATATCTATATATATATATATATATATATATATATATATATATATATATATATATATATATATGCATATATATATATATATATATATGTTTATATATATATAAAAAGAGATATATATATAGAGAGAGAGAGAGAATATACATATATATGATATATAGATAGAGAGAGATATATATATAATATATAGATATTCATGTATACATATAGAGAAGGTTTATATATATATGTATATATATATATATATCGATAAGTATATATATATATATATATATATATATCTCTCTATATATATAGATATATATATATCTATATAGATATAGATATATCTGTGTGTCTATATATCTCTACATATATATATATATATATATATATATATATATATATATATATATATATATATATATATATATATATATATATATATATATATATATAACCCATTTCGATTAAAGCCTACTGATTTTCTAAGAAGAGTTATCAAAACATTTCATAATGGCGACATATATAGAACAGCGCGATTAAGTCATTCATTAAATCTGAATTAAATTGCTATGTTAATGCAGATTCTCTGACCAGATTAATAGCATATGCCATTTTTTTCCAATCAGGTTGCTAGTCGTGTATAACAGATCAAGATATAATTGAGTTGCACAATAACGAATCAATCTACGGAAAGAGTTTCCCATAACCAAGCTAAAACAAATTGCAAGAATAATGCTGTCTAATGATTTCGACATGCTGCTTTAATTCGACTTGGCTTGGAAGTAATATTACATATGTGTTGGCGGCTGCATCGTACGCCAGCAGCAAAATACTCCATCGAAACATGTCACCAAATATATGCAAGATGTGTGTCGGGATGTCTGGAACTTAACAGATGCTGCAGGGCAAGTTTATTTCATACCGCTTTAAATATTCTGTGCTTGGCAATAACAGCTATCATTATCCAGCGAACACAAACAGATCTACTTTGATTATAACACTTGTCGTTAGGGAGCAATGCCCACGGCAATAAATCAATGAAAGGACGACAGGGAAACACACACCACGGCAACAAATCACACACACACACACACACACACACACACACACACACACACACACACACACACACACACACACACACACACACACACACACACACACACACACACACACACACACACACACACACACACACACACACACACACACATATATATATATATATATATATATATATATATATATATATATATATATATATATATATATATATATATATACAGTTATACATAGCCACCCATTATTGTTTAAAAGATTGATGCTAAAGATGCTTCCAGGACGTTTATCATTATTCATATTTGACCAATATTCCTAGATATGGAGTTGATACAATCACCTAGCAATGTTCAAAATTCTTTCGATCATCTAGACGCAAATTGAAAGCAAGCCGCACTTAAGTCGTACTAATCGGTTGGTGTAACTCAACCAAAGCCAAAATATATAAATTATATAAATATATATATATATATATACTATATATATATATATATATATATATATAGATATATATATAGACATATATATATATATATATATATAATATATATATATAGATATATATATATATATACATAGATATATATATATATATATATATATATATATATATATATATATATATATATATATATATATATATATATATATATATATATATATCTATATATATAAAACTATTTACAAATGGACTTTTATGATCAGGGCTCGCTGCCAGGCTCTGCACTTTTATAATAGTAACAGGGGATCATGCAGCTCGTTGCTGCCAAAACTTTTGATGATTAAAGGTAACATAAGGCAGGCTGACAAATAAATGTCATTCTTCTTCTGAAGAATGACTACATTTATTGAAATCTATGACTTAACCAACAAGGCATAGTTGTGTAGTACACAAATTCTTAGGGTATAGTATTTTCAACTATGTCCAAAAGAATAGATTCGACAATAGTGACATAGTTGAGTAAGAACATTCATATGTTATGAGTTTCTAAAGATATCGAATATGTCAATAGACAATATCCACTTTAAAACTTTTGACTTGATATGACATAGTTGCGTACATAAAATAATACTCTCTATATGTGTGAGAATATACAAGAATCATATGTTAAATATGATAGCCATTTATACTTAACAATATTATACTGATACAATTTGTAGAATGACATGGATGATACAGTGCATGACAGCAAGGTGGGGGCAAAAACAGCTGAGAAAATTGGAGGAGAGTGGGGTGGCGGTGGTGGGAGATTCGAGACAAAAATGGCGTAGCGTTCCCTTTGCTTCGAAAAACAAAAGAAGAGGCTCAAACGATGGACCTCGGGATTTATAGCTTCCGAGGAAGGCCACTTGTAATTGCGGCCGCGTGCATCAACCGCGAACCTGTAAAAGAGATTGGCTGACCGATACAGGCCGAGTGAAGGCGGACATTGCCGAGTAAGATACATGGAGGCAAAATGATTAGGTTCGCCATTTTCATAATTGCGTTATGATCGCAGGTCAAAGCTGGTCATTATGACCAGGGCTTTCTGCCATGCTCTGCACTTCTAAAATAGTAACTGAGGATCATGCAGCTCGTTGCTGCCAACACTAATGGTGATTACAGGTAACATAAGGAAGGCTGCCAAATAAATGTCATTCTTCTTCTGAAGAATGACTACATTTATTGAACTCACAAGTATGAATTGAACCAACATGGCATAGTTGTGTAGTACACAAGTATAATATTTTCAACCATGTCCAAAAGAATAGATTCGACAACATACATATAGAAGATAAGTGCTATGATCTGACCATATTGTGGTCTGTTGTAATCATCACTGAGGCAGTATCACGATATGACCATTTCAATGCCATTGGTAACATTATTAACGAGGATGTGAAGCTCTACTGCACATTACTTGTCACCTGCCTGCAATGCACTGTATGCTCGTGAGTCCATATTGCCTAAACAATGTCCTTTAACTTGCTGAGCACGAAACAGTGATAATGAAGTAATGCTATTCTGCTTACGGTCAAAACAATATAACCAAGAGGTAGAGGAGATAATGATATTAGGCGCATGTTGTGGGAGGATTTCTAAACCCCCAACAGTGGCAGCTAAGCGCTCTTTT
This sequence comes from Urechis unicinctus, assembly GCA_034190875.2. Classification (NCBI taxonomy): domain Eukaryota; kingdom Metazoa; phylum Annelida; class Polychaeta; order Xenopneusta; family Urechidae; genus Urechis; species Urechis unicinctus. Next base: position 21,218,034 of record CM067345.1, on the reverse strand, counting down.
CGGTGTTCTTGATTTAGGGGGAAAAAGTCAATAAAGAGATTTAAAAAACCAGACTCATTGTCTGCATATGTGCGCTTAGTGTATTGAGCTGGTCTTGTGTCCAGCATTAGGGTGCCTAAAACGATATGTCATAAGATTCACATCGTTACAATGGCGACTTCAATGATCACTTTCATCCTGTCTTCTGTCTGATGCGATTCGCCATCTAACATAAACCGCAACGTTAACCCGAGACCTAAGTCTAATGCGACACAATCGGGGTCAGTGCAGATGATAAGAACAGCAATACAATGTCAAAAATTGGCTCGATCGGAAAATGTATCGATTACAATCACTTATTTTGTAAAGCACACCAGGTCTTCGTTCGATAACTCCGCCTATACAATGGTTCAAAGTCCACTTGCTGATATGTTGTGTCAATGTTAGGTGTATCATAACATCATACACCTGGCATAACCTGCATTGATTTCATCACTCTAACTCGGAGACTTGGACCATTAACCGAACAATATGGACTATAGATTCAAGGGAAAGTTTGCTCTGGTAACTGGAGCCGGCAGGGGTGAGTTATGGTTTACTTATAATGAGACCAATATACTTGACTTGACTTTGAATACTGCTATGAAGAGGATAAGGAAGAGTTTGATCTCGATCTCAAAGAAATACCTGCAATGTTTTTATTACCATAGTTGGTTGGTGTAGGTATTGGTAGAGATGTGGCCTTGGCTCTCAATAAGGAAGGGGCGAAAGTCTACGCACTCGATGTATCACAGGACCTACTGGACGCTCTCACACAGGAGGTATATATGACAAATAATGCCTTCCCTTCATTGCGTATCGCCAGTTCAACCATAGTTGACATATGTAGTATACTACAATCATACAACAAACAATAAGCGAGAGAACGTCTCGCCAGCCTTTTGGTGTATTTTTGTTCGGAATTATTCTGTTACCTATTGTCGACAGTATTTACATGGGCGTCATCCATGTTGTCAGCTCACACATTGAATTATAACGGGCGTATAAACCGATTGCTGAACTTGGTAATAGCCACTTATTGGTCTACAAATCATTGACACAATGACGATTCTATGTTGCTGGTTTTTTTTATAACTACACACATGCTATTTGCCAACATATCTATAATTCTTGTACAATTCTTTCATTCATAGTGTCCGGATCTAATCCCCGTGTGTGCTGATCTGAGTGATTGGACGGGATCCAGTAAGATCATAGAAGATCTTGGTCCGATTGATCTCCTCGTCAATAACGCTGCCATCTGCACGCCAAAGCCGTTCCTGGAGTTGGATGAGGAACATTCCCTGAGGTGTCATTGATCAGATATATAATAACTGATTCATAAAATAAAACACCCGCTTCAATTCATAATATTCAATTTATTATAGACTAACCAGTTCAGGTTATGTGTAAGGTTACGTATAGACAATTATGCGACACAGAGCGTTATGATTTATTGCAACTGATCAAATCAACCTCTTCTGTGATCTGTGACAGCCATATGAACAACAACGTTAAACATGTGATAAGCGTTTCGCAGGTAAGAAACTGCTTCCTATAATTGCTTTTCTACAATGGTACACTCCTATGTTGTATCAACAAATATGCAACGTGCATATAAAAATGTTGCATAAATGTTCTATTCGACGTTAAAGGTGGTCGCCAAAGGAATGAAGGAAAGAGGCACAGGGGGCGCTATAGTCAATATGTCAAGTGTATCGGCGTCTATGGTTGTTCAAAATTACACGACGTATTGCGCAACGAAAGCTGCAATTACCAGTCTGACCAAGTCCATGGCATTGGAACTAGCACCATACAAGGTAATTGCAATGGTCTGATTTTAAAAATGTTTCAATGTCAAAGTTTAAATTACATACTATGATATTTGAACTCTCATTAATTGTGCTAGATCCGAACCAATGCTGTCAATCCAACCTTGGTAAACACACCACTAGCTAGACCTTTCGCTGAAAATGAGACACTCAGTAAACCATACATCTCAAGAATACCACTGGGAAGGATGGCAGGTAAATGTTGTTACTTTTTATTGATAAATATTTCATTTCATTCACTCTTCTTGAATATATGACTAGGAATGGTATGCTAAGGCCTGATAGCGATTTTCATTTTGACTGTCAATAGACATTGAAAACGTAGTCAACCCCATCATGTTTCTATTGAGCGATGAAGCAGCCATGATTAATGGAGCAGGACTCGTTATTGACGGTGGATTCACAATCGCATAGATGCATTTAGTGCCATACCTCTTGTAATGGCCGCTAGAAACATCCGTTCGTAGGATGCCTAGTGCCATGATATACCATAATCCCGACCTGCTGCTGTTCTGAAAAACCATTATTATGCGTCATTGGTTAATACCAAATATTTGATGTTATTAATCAGAAATAATGCATATTTGAAAGTCTGTGTTTTCAATCAGCACTTTTGTTTCGTCTCCACCTGTAGTCATGGTTTGTAGGATTGAAAAACATATCGTTTGTAATCAGGACTTTTTCCGAAATTTTGCACATATGTAGGCATACACATGACCTTATCTGAGACATAAAAACACGACCTGTTTGTGAGGTTATTTTCTTGTCAGAGCAAACATATATGAAACAAATGGCATTTTTCGTCCCCGCATTATGGTTTTTAGGATGAAAAACATTGTTTGCAATCAGATTTTTGTACATTTGTGCATATATAGGCATACACATGACCTAATGCTGGCCCTAAAAATACGATAATGAAAGCTAATAATAAAAACAAGATATTCTGAGCACATCATTGACTTCCGTTGATTGGAAATGCCAGACTCATGCTGCTTGCCAGATGGTACACAATTTCTGTGATGACATAGAGGCTTCCCATGTGACGTCACACGGTCCGGTGCCACCATGTTTGAGTACAAGCTACCGCCAGCGCATAGCACGCGCTTTGATGAGAGGTAGCTGGTGGCGTGCTTGCGCGTTGTTTTTTCACACGTATTCCGTTGATAAAAGGGGTCATTTCATAATAAAAACACGGATCGGAAGTCAACCCGTAATTTTGGGCGTTGGTAAACCCAGTTCAGGACAGAATGAGTGATCTGATGCCATTAATCAGTCCGGTATGCTGTAGTGAACTTGTCACTTCAGGGACAAATATGGTCAATTTCTGTGCGATCGTTGGCTGTGGCAACAGAGGTAACCGAGATAAAGGGAAATCATCCACAGGTTACCGGCTGTAATAACAAATCAAGGTGTCAGTACCGAAGAGCATTCTAGGCCAAAACGCAACCTATGGCTGACACGAATTTCTAGATTTGACATTAAACATTCGAATTTAGAGCATATTAGAGTCTGCTCAGATCACTTCACATCAGGTAAATAAAAGTACTTTTCTTAAGTTTTGTTGATGTCGTTTTGGATTGAACCTAACTAAAAAGAAGGTTGCTCGTCTGTTTTTCTTGACTCATAATTACTTGTGCAGGTAAAAAAGCTTAGCTGTGGGATGAAGCCAATTCTGATTGGGCCCTTCACATAAGCTTGGACGTGAGAAGCACAACGTATCTGACTCTGGTTAGAAGTACCACAGACAAGAGAGTCGCAGAAATAAGAAGAGACTGCTAGCTAGAACAGGAGACAACAGTACTTCTCTGTCCCAAGTAAAATGATATAATGTCTGACATTAATGATGGCTTCAATGGATTCACCTTCCAATTTAGTAGCTCGAGCACCAATCTGGTCAAATTATAAACACCATAATACAGTTAAGTTACTTATTGGGATAATCCCAAAAGTGTTGTAAGTTACATTTGGAGAGAAAGGGTCAGTGACAAGTATTTGACATAAAAAAAGTGGTTTTCTTGAGCATATTTCTGAGGAGATCTTGTTCTGGCTTTGATTTAGCTGATACAGTGGTTCCTTCATTCATTAAAAGAATGACCCAGTTTTCTATGTCTGAAGTCATTGAAACCAGGAAAATCGGTAATGTATTCAGGTAGAGAGGGCTATTGGAAATGTGAGACATAAACAATATAGCATTTGAAACGGCCCTTTTGCTCTGGACTATTTATTATCCAAAGATGCTAGAGACATGACTACAGTTGATAAAATTGTGACTGTTTGCTGCTGTTTGTCAAATCTATCCAAATCAGTGGTGTCTTTTGACTGATGAGTTGAAATGTTGAAGTGCTGAAATTAGCAACAATAAGTTACAGTAGATATGAATGAAAGCTGATTTATTTGCGAGCTCTCTTAACTATGTATGTACTACATATTTAATGCTAATAAGCTTGATCGCATGCATCTGCTTCCATAAGGATTTTGTCTTTCTTGCATATTAATTGATAATATAAACAGCATTAAGCAATGGTTATAAGCATTAAACCCATATCCATATACACACGAACAATGTGAGCATGTACAGACAATATAATATTAGGATTCTCTTAACCAATACACAGATTATTTACATGATGAACAGAACCATGCTCCTCTCTGGTCTTTCTTTTTACTCCGACACCGGCATAGTGGAACCACGCCACACTTCATTCATCAATGTCACATGCAATCACATTTAGCACCGAACTCCAGAACATAACATTGCGGAGAATTGTTTGCTCAAACAAACCTTTGGGTGTCCTAATAAAAAATATCACAGTACTCTTTTCAACATACAAAAAGTTGTGTCTGAACTTGATAATAACAATGATGACTTGGGTTTAGAAGCTTGCTGCCATCACTCTCAGTTTTTATACTGTCATGTTCGTCTGCACATTTGTCTTTGGGGTACAATGGACATTTTATATCGACCATTCCTTCACCACACCAGTCGCATCTAACAATACCATCAGGGAACGCACCGATGTGGGGAAAACAGGATTGATGACAAGACCTGACTCGGAGATGGCAAAGTTATGGTGGGGCATTTTCATATCGTCTTCGTACATTTGATGAACACGATATCAACCCCATGACGTGGCTTTGCTTGAAAACCCTAGAACGTTCAGAATCACAGATAGCGCTAAGAAGGCTCTTGGAAGGGTTGTCAACATTTGTGCTACAAACTGACTTTATCTTTGAAGCTGTTATTCCGCCAGCCCTGTATCTGAACCACAATTTGTTTAGTCTCTCTCATTGTCATCTCTTCAACAGTTCTGCACTGATCTTCTGTCACCTCTGGGGCATCCGTTACTGTCAAAATTCCATTGGAAGCAAATCGGGGAACTGATTGTAGCTGGTTGAAAGCTCCAAAATGACAGCAGGTGAGAAGGCTTGAGCATATTGTTCTTAAGAGAGTCGAGAGATTGGGCCCATTGCCGTTTATTTCCCTCCCTCATTTCCTTAAGAGCGGCACCGAAGTTATGCTCGTAACGGACGCCATTGTGCATTTAGTACCCCACGTTTTGTGTGACCTTTCAGGGGTAAAAAACAAGAGCTGCAAAGCCTTGATGCCATTATTATACGAAGGACATCCGAGTGTAAGCGGGTCCTGGCTCAGCGGAGGGTGACTACGAGAGGTCGCGCGCGGGTATAAACGACGATGAAAGTCGTAAAACCTGCGGGAGGTGAGCTCAGACAGGAAAAGAGCGCGCTAGGAAGGCGAACGAAGAGAGCACCAGAGGGCGATAAACACGGGCGAGGAAGGGGCTAATTACTTGCTATTAAAGACTCAATAGCACGATGATGCGGCGTCATTGTCTGACATAGGCACTCGGGCAGCTTCTTATGCCATGTAGCTGAAGTAGTGTGGTAAGAGGACTTTTTAACCGTTTATGAATTTTTACCATTTTCTTATCTTAGTAAGCCTAAGGCAGAAGATGCAATAAGTATTATAAGTGACGGAGGTTCAACGTGCGCCAATATGCTAACGGAAAACGACCTCAGGGACAGACAAGGGATGGCACAAGCCGATTGTTGGAACATAAAAACCATCGAAACGGGATTACAAGAAATAAAAATAACAATTAAGCACAGCTGTTGCTAATACAGAAGGGTTTTGAGAGACGATACAATACTCAGTCACACTTTTTCAGACATGGTAACCATGTATTGAATGTGAAATAGACATTGTGGCACAAAAGCCGTATAATAACTAGCTAATTAATGTTTAATTGTATTTATAGAGAAATATGCCATCATGAGTTGGGCTGCCGTCCCTAGCCACCTCAGCCACCACATGATCATTTGGTTCAATGTGGCTATAAACAGTCCAGCAGCAATTGAATAATATGTTAAATTGTTGTGACTTGCTTAGCTAATAAGCATGTGGACTTTGATATCTACATGCTGTACCGTATACTAAGATAAGTCTTTCAGGGCCATACAACACGCATGCTCATTTGTAGCTTTGGCATATATACACAATAACAAAAATTGCTACTCTATATCTCATAGGTGCAAGAGAGAGTAACTGATTAGTAAACCACGTCAAAGCAATTATATGCTACAAAAAGACTTCCCAATAATAGATTCATGAATCAATAGCTCGAAAGGCAAATAGGTACAGATATGGATACGAGATTTCAGGGAAAGTATGCATTGGTTACGGGAGAAGCAAGCGGTGAGTTAAAGCTAAAAACAGCGTCTCGCGTTTATGATTATATAACACAATATATAACGCCCTGACATTGTTTGGAAATGGAGTGATGATGAAAGGAGAAGACGTGGGCAGATATTGTTCACACTTTTATTTCAAAGCTCAATCACGATTTCACCACATTTTGCGGCGTGGTTTACACACCCAATCTATACGGGGATATAGCAGGTCCTTCAACAAAAGCGAAGGTCACACCAGATATTTACATTTTGAGACTATGATATATCATGCATGGCACACATGATTATATATATGCGCCTCTGTGTGTAACTAGGTCATCAACAATAACGTCAAATATGTTATACGCGTTACACAGGTAATAACCATTCCTCCCCAGTTATTATGATTTCGAAAAAACTTGGCTGCTTAGAGCAACTCAATGTTGCTCATGAAACGTATTTACTGCACCGGTCGTAGTAATCTATGAATTATAAAACACATGCTTAGGTGGTAGCAAAGGGTGTGAAAGAACGGGGAACAGGCGGCTCCATAGTAAACTTGGCAAGTCAGACTGCAGTTTTGGTGAATCCAGACATATCTTCCTATGCTGCATCCAAGGCAGCAGTAATGAGTCTGACAAAGTCTATGGCACTTGAATTGGCTCCCTACAAGGCAAGTACTATTTTCAATACAAAATCAGATTGATCGTCATTTCTTAAATTTTTCCCATGCAAATGAAAACTGCAACAATATGGTGCTAGACTCGGACGAACGCCGTCAACCCTACCATTGTTAAAACTCCCCTCGCTCGTATATTAATGGAGGACGAGCCTATCAACAAACCTTTCATTTCAAGGATACCCCTCGGAAGAGTAGCTGGTAATTTGATAATTTAATACGCTCATTTGTCTTGTTCAATCATAACATATTTCCAGAAACTCTCGACTAATTATCAGGTTCGTTTAAAGATCACTTATGACGTATGATGTTGATGCTTTCCAGAAACGAAAGATATTGTCGGGCCGATCCTCTTTCTTCTGAGTGATGAGGCAGCTATGATCAACGGAGCAGGACTCAACATAGACGGAGGGTATACTGTCTCGTAATATCTAAGTTGAAATTAACAACCCTAAACAACATATTTGCACTGCATACAACATTAGACTAACGTTATATAAATAAACATGCCTGCTACGGCTACGTTACTGCAAATGCAGACAATTAAATACTATGGATTGTTAACTTTGGATCATCATAGCAGCTTAATAACATTATGCTTGCATTTATGTGCTATCTCTGATACTAAGAGTAACAAAACTTTTATTTGCGTAGTTGCTATTGCTGGGTGTTGCCAAAATATCCATTTTTCGAAACCAGCATAAATAAAGTGCACCAAATACCCGTGTAATACATTTTCATTGGATCTGAATGGTTGAAAAGAATGAAGAATGACTGTGGTGATCACTTCTATTATTGATACGAATACATGAAAGGAGAATATTGTTCTGAGTAAAAAACGCTTTAAAAACTTGAGACCTTCGCCATGACGTTCATGCAATGCTTCGAACCATAAACAACAAATACGTGAGACTTTTCGAAATTATGGAAAACGTGAATAGATTGAAACACAGCAAGTGATATTTCGGCCACTCTTTGTGTCAGCTACCACTAACCCGTTGTCAATGAGCACCTTCATAATCCCTAAGCGAACTTTCAAGTCTTTTCAAGATGAGTGAATGAATAACTTACTAGCTTAGATATCACAGCTCTGATAACTGATAGCAGGTTGAGGTGTGTTCTTCTGTGGACCTACACACGTTTCCTCACCTTCCACAAATTGCTTTGAGTAGAAATATAAAACTGCATAATCTGGAATATGTGAATAGCTAATCTGAAAAGTAGTCTCCTGATGCCTAAGTAGCAAGAACTGAGCGAGCTAAGTTTTATGCAGCATAACGATAAGCGATTGGTGAATAACATAAACAATGCCACGTATAGCCATAAATAGTACATTGTGGCAAAGCAATGGCGAGATCATCGAAATAACAGACGCTAATGCGCACTTGGCTGAAGTGTGTTTGTACATATTTCTACAGACTCAATACTAATTGATTTTAAAGCATAAGACAAGGCAGGATGAGGTCGACCATATTTCAAATAACGAATTCGCAACCTAATAGGGAGCATGTTGCGGAGTCAATGATCAACCTATACGCAGGCGATTACCTTTAAAAAAAGGTGAGACATCTCTTGAAAAGGGGGAACATCTGGAGGCCAGGTTCTGTATCACAGCGAAATATTTTTTCCTGACAGTATCAATGATGATAAGATCCGGACGTGTTATTTGCAAGGAGAGACACTTGGAAGAAACGTCGACTATCAACTTACAGGACTCCATGGTATAGGTGTTCATGAAATGCTTTTTGACAAGACCGCTGTCTGTCACCCCAACGGACACAGATTCAAGATGGACGCAGTGAAGAAATTAGTTACTATGGGTTGACGAGTCATATCTGGTGTTGCATTCAAAACATCGTCTCATTCATACTGCAAGAACTTCGCAACATGAACTCAATTTAGTTTAACAGTAGTGTTGAAGCGATAACATAATTCAGTAGACATATCAAATCTAAATATGTTGACATGTTTCGACGATGACCTTATCCACACACTGGGGCCCCAGGCATTGTACAGCGCCTGACTTAACTGCCATCCACAAATGCAGGACAAACTCTTGGCCTAAGTTTAGTGTAGGCTATATTTTTTTGTAAGTTATCAGAGCTCTTGTACGCTATCAAACACTCCGCTGTGTGTGAGCGCACTTTGCTCACGTAGGTGCACTCGGCTTCGATTTTGTGTACATGCGCATGAGACAGACATCTGGAGGGGCTAGTTGACAGTTGCCATCAGCCAACGCTTTGCGATAGCTGAGCTGCGTTATGCAGGTTTTCATGTCGTTTTGCAACGAGTTGCCCTAGAAGCGTTGCAGGGTTCCGGAAGGTATCTGATCTGCCAATGTACTGTTCATCTAGGCCTCCATGGAGAAGGGAACAAACATAGACCAGCGATTCAAAGGCAAGCAGGCGTTTGTAACGGGGGCTGGGAAATGTTAGCAAGATACAAGTAAAAAATGTTCTAGTAGTGGCAATCCACGTAGACAACACTGCAGTAATCTCTATAGTCATTATAGTTATTTGTGAGCAACAGGTAAATCTCAATGCTGTTCAGCCTGTCTGGTATTTTGAAAAGGCACAGGACGCAAACAATTTGGTTTATCTGCATTTGATGTTGATGCTTTCCAGAAACGGAAGACATTGTGCGGTCGATCCTCTTTCTTCTGAGTGATGAGGCAGCTATGATCAACGGAGCTGGACTCAACATAGACGGAAGGTTTACTGTCCCGTAATAGCTATGTTAAAATTTATAACTTGCAAATGTCACTTTATAAACAAAACATACGACTTGCAGACAATCAAATGCAGACAATCAACTACTGCCGACTGTTAACATCAGATACTCATAGCAGCTAAAAAAACTTTATTGCCGATTTGTATGGTAGCCGTGGTACTTAAAGTAACAAAGCTTATACTTGCATCGTGTTTTTTGTTTTCCTGGATGTTTTGATATGAGTCGACGAGTCATATCTTGCGTTGCATTCAAAACCTATTTACTTTTCACACTACAATATCCGTATTAGCAAATTAATCATCTATAAAAATCCATAAGCTGTGAGGATAGTTCAATCTAAAAATGTCTTGATCATTAGTGCAGTAGTAGCTTGCGTTTTCACAGACCTCATGATCACAAAAGTTTGTTTATAAAAGACATTATATGAAAAGTGTCAAAACTACTTTGTCGCACACTAATTTTTATATGGGGTACATGATGGTGACTCACCTCAGCTGGAGGGTCTTCAGTGTGAAGGCATGACTGGTGAATGTGACCGCCGTTATCAAGCATCTATGAACAACATGGAAATGATATCACAGGGCCAATTGAATGGACAAATATAGTTATTTAGGGATTCAGTGACATAATTATTCAATTTTGGACCATTTAAAACTCTTATTATTGAATATCGTACACATACGTTGCTAGTCGTAACTATGGTGTGACACAGATTTATGGTACATCAAAACCTCATCAGTTACTATTCCCAGAGTTTCACTGAGAATAGGGTGAGGTTTTCCAAGTATGTTCGTGCAGAAGATATGGTTATTTAGGTACCCAGCACACGCATTACAAAATGCTTGTGATGTTGGTGGTCCAATATCAGATAATAATCTGTCTTGGCTTCCCCGAAACCTAGCCAAATAACATGTTCATATATATAATCCACACTCAATGGGCCTCAGCGAGAAGTACAATACCTTGATAGCTGTGTAAATGCTGAGTTGGTATGCTAAACTTATCCGGTTTGTACCACGGCGATAAGTACGGACTAGATATTATTCATTATCAACACCATGAGAATGGTTATCATTATTGGACTCATAATGATGAATCTAACCTCTGCGCACCAACGCTGTCACCTCTCTGTAGCTAGAGACGATCTCTTCCTCGACGATTGTTGTCTATTCGAAAGTGAGAACAAAGTTGGAATTGAATCGTGAATTGTATCAGGTCTAAGCTCCGTTTTCCGTCTCATCTGAAACCTCTTTGGTTACATGATTTGTCGCAATATTACGGAACAAAATCTCCTTCCCTGAAATGACTTGAACACCGATGCGAGTAATACGACAGTCATCGTCTTCCCTTTCTTGTCGATTTCACCACAGGAATCCGGCATCGGAGAGAGAGAGAGAGAGAGAGAGAGAGAGAGAGAGAGAGAGAGAGAGAGAGAGAGAGAGAGAGAGAGGGAGAGAGAGGGAGAGAGACAGACAGACAGACAGACAGACAGACAGACAGACAGACAGATATGGATATGTTTCAAGTGTAATACTAGTGGTCCTATTCTTTTGCAGATGCCGTCATGAGTATACAGTATCTAAATGATTAACTTAACAACAGGACTCTGGTTAAATATCGTCACACGGCAACATCCATGCTCTGGCTGTCATATATCGAAATACATCATTCGTGTCAATTGTAACGGATAAAAGACAACATACTTGAAAGCGTAAGTAAAACAAAAAAAAAAAGGCAAAGCTGGATCAGGGGTTATAATTAACTCCTTGTCTGAATTTTGTTATTTTCATACTTTAGTAAGCCTAAGGCAAACAATGCAGTGAGCATTATTCGTGACGGAGGGTCAAACCGACTTCAAAGTTCGCCAACATGCAAACAGAAAATGACTTCAATGACCGACAGAGGAGGCCACAAGATAATTGTACGAGCATAAAAGCCGTCGAAGCAGACTTACAAGACAAAAATGTAATGATGCACTTGATGAGCTACCTTCAGTAAAAACAAAATTACCATACGATCATTAGATTCAAAATGAGTTTTAAATTGGTTTTTCCGATTTGTGTTGTGGCAGAAAATAAAATTGCCATACGACGATTATTGACAGTGATAAAAAAAGATAACTAACCGGTTTGATTTCCGCTGGAGCATTAATACGTTCCATACCGGAAATGACGATATCGACATACAAAATGTGGCTGACCAAATTTTTATGACTATTGAACTAAAATTTGCGATTTTATAAGCGATTGAAATCTTTATGAAAATTGTTCATGTGAAAATTTTCTTTTAACTCAGCGTGCTTTGATAACGACGAATATCGTTACACAACAAAGTATAATAATTATTTCAGCTTTCATAAAATGTTAAATGGTTCTAAAGATTGGACGATAATTGGGTTGTTAATTACCAATCAAAAGAACTTTACAAATTTTTGTGACTGGAGTTTTATAATAATGCATTATGTACAATTATATGTATTAGCCGTTTTGTACAATTATATGTATCTAGCCATTGAATTATACTGGGAATCTGGGAATCGAAATGATGTCATCAACATCCATGAATTTTTATGTTGCTACTTACGATGCCATTGACAACCTTCGTTCCAATTGTTTTCAATAATCTTGACCTTAGTTTAAGGTTAAAAAAAGAGATTTTTTTTACAAATTGTGACCTATATCTCCAGCCAAAAATCGAGTTAACAAACATTTCACAAACAAAGCCATAAACGGCAACGATCAAGATGACTTAGTAAAACAACAATGAAGCGCTGCTGCTGTAAAACAAAACGAAATTTTGAGATGATGCAATATTCAGTCACACTTTGTTAGATTCAGACGTGGCCACCATATGTTCAATGTGAATAAAACACGGTAGTTGTGGTACAAAGGCAGTATATTAACTAACATGTTGAATAACATTTCAAGAGAATGCCGCCATGAGATGGGCTGAGTTCCCCCACCATATCAGCCACCACATGATCATTTGGGTCAATATAGCAATTAAAAGTCCAGCAACAGGATCATAACATGTTATGTTGCTTTGACTAACTAAGTCAACAAGCACGTGGACTTTGATATGTGAATGCTGTATCGCAAACAACGATCAATCTTTCAAGGCCGTACAACTCGCATGCACATTCGTAGCGTAGGCATATATACACTTTTAAAAATAGCTATTCCTCTCCATGTGTCTCATCAGATGCAAGAGCAAGTAACTTATTAGTAAACCACGTGAAAAGCAATTATATACTGGCAATCTGCCGTGCCAATAATCCATTCATGAATCATAGCTCGCAATGCAAATAGGAACGGATATGGATCAGAGATTTTATGGAAAACAAGCATTGGTCACGGGAGCCGCAAGCGGTAAGTCATAGCAAATAAAGCTCGCATCTATGCCTATGTAACTCAATAAATGATGCTCTGACGTTGCCTGTGAATGTAGTAATGATGAATGGTGTAGACATAAGCAGATTTTGTTCGCTCCTTCATGTCAAAGCAAAATCATTATTATTTTGTCACATTTCATGGCGTGGTTTACTCACCCAATGTATACAGTGAGATAACAGGACCCCCAACAAACGCGAAGGCCACACCAGATATTTACATTGTTGCTTGTGATTAATGTTATTACAGGAATAGGAAAAGATGTTGCAATAGCCCTGAGCAAAGAAGGTGCCAAGGTCTTTGCCTTGGATGTGTCACAAGATGGACTTGATGCTCTCAAGCTGAAGGTAGAACTTTTTAACCTCTACAGGTATCAATACAGTGCACGTCTAGGATCAATAGCAGAGTACAATAGGACACTTCGCTCATTCCAGAAAAGTGGAAAAAGGCTGGTCGGGCCCAGCTTCCACCAGGGCCCAACTCCGCTATGTTATGAGTCAGCACAAATTTGGTCAGGTCTACTATCATTTATGGCTATCTATGAAAGGCAAGTTGTGTCCGTCCTCAATCTGGCCCAACTCCCCCAGGGCTCGACTCTGCCCCCACAGCAGCATGTAATCAGAATTCCACTAGCTCGTGACCTGCATATCACACCTGCTAAAAAGCTCCTCGAGGTGTTTCGCTCGTTCCACAAGGTCATAGTTCTATGTCTCAAAATCACTAACAACACCTCTCAGCTCGTTCTCCCAAACTATTTTCTCTTATGTCATATAATCTACTTCTTCGTTCCATTTTTTCACAAAACTTTCAAATGCGTCAATACGCTCACCCTTTGTATATTGGGAGTTAATTCTGTATCTAACAAGCTTTTGTTCTTTTCATGATAGCGGTCCGGACTTTGTCCAATCTGCATTGTTTTAGTGATTGTTTTTGTCTCATAGTCAATGGTTTCATCTTGATAATTGTGGTAGATATATGACTTCTAATCGCGACCAGCTTGCTGTCGGCCAGGACTCTGACTTCGTTGTACTTCTTGGCTTTGATACACATCCTGCGGGTGATAAACTTTCCGCTCCCCGAGAGGCTGTCACAGGGCAAGGCTGCTATCTCGAGCCTGAGTACAATGGGCACCATGACAATGGCGGACAGCAAAACTCCTTTATCATGTGGAAGATGCTTAAGTTGATGGTCCGGTCACCCCTGTAAGTACCTAAAGGAACCCATAGCCCACCCTAGCCGTCATCAATACCCAACATGTTTAATACATCATCGTCACATCGCAAAGGCCAACCAGAAACTCCTAGGGTAATAACCCCATCTAGCACATCAACCTCCAAGCTAGGAAATATAGCTCGTGCAAAATTTTAAAATACAAGAGGCCAGGTTTTAGATAGGCACCTCCTCCCGTTCCTGCAGTCCTTGACCTCCATTGAATTGTCTCACTCAAGGTTGTACCACCCCACAGTATGCGTGATTGACCTGAGACCAATGCATAGATCACCTGCACTGTTGTCGATAGCATTTTGTAGGGGCACAGCCTCGCCGCTTTGAACATTTGTCAGAGTTTGTAAATTATGTTTGCCTATCAATTTAATGGCTACATCACACATAAATCACATATATCCAACTCATAAGAGGGCAGAGGGCTTAACAGCACCAAGCATTCAAGTTGTTCACAGCGGCGGTACATTTGGAGCAAACTTTCCTGAGGTGTTTAGCTATTATAAGATGCCGCCTGTAACTGCGGATAAGACTGGACATCAAAGCAAATGCAGCTCTGGCAGAACCAGACAAACTTTACAGTGTGGTGCGCAACCTCCGGCTGCCAATAACGACCACCGCGAGGCTGATGATCCTTTCGTCCAAGCTCTCTACACCTTTCACGTTTATTATACAATGCAGCGCCTACTGGCGTCTCTACATCTGGATCTTGCCCACGACCCCTATATCAATCCATACGATCGCAAGATATATGAGAGACTCTGTAGTGAGCTTGGTGTACAACGGACCGAAGACTGGTGCCAGAAGGCAACGGCTGTCAACTACGGCCTCGGGGTCCTCTATGCACATAGTGCGTCGTCAAGGTTGCTGGCCGGGAGGTCCGATATGACGCTTTATGGATAGCCGTTGAGGCAGAAAAGGCTATAAAGCCAGGCTTTTCCCACGCGAGCAACTTACAATCCTTCCAGAAGCAATTGGGCTCTGTTCCACACCTAGCACGGGGCTCTGAGGTAAACAAGGCCCGGGGTATCTTTATCCAGGACACGTCTAAAGGCATCACCCTGCCCGGCATTGAGGCCATTGATGACAGCATTAGGACCTATGAATGGGCACTGCTAGGAACACAGACACAGACTAGTTGCCGTATCCTAGGTACCGTCACTCAATTCGACACTATAAAGCAGTTCTTTGTCCACGTTGAAGATGCGATTGGAAGCGCTGTTGACTTCCAAGCTGCAATAGGGTGGTACCAAGAAATCCCTGGGAGGCCAGCTGCTGCCTAACCGGGTAGGTTCATCTGCATTTTAATCCACTCCTCTACACCGTGCATTTCAGCTGATGTTTGTGCCAGTGTTGGGTTACATATCACCCCGCCTGTCAGAGCAAGTACCACGGTCAAGATTACCATCCCAATTGTAGTGATGATGGAGGCGATTGTAATTCCCTGCTCCCAGAAGAGGGTGCGTACACACTCAGCTAGTGTTGTGTCCTTGTTAAGAAGTCTGTTGATTGTCCCGCAGCTCTGCAAGCTCGCCCTCTTGGAGTTTCCTTTTGTCTTCAGCCTCATCTGGCAGCTTTGCCAACTTACGCTACTGACTGGCAATATGCTTTTCTATTTCGCTAAACTGTGCCAGGTTGTTGACAAGATCATCCCTCTGGGAGTGCATAACCTTGACAAGCCCCATACGTTCCCGGATTGTCAGCCCATCTGATTCTGGCCATGTCTGGTGGGTTGATTGCTTGTAGTTCTTTTCGGTTTTAGCTGATTCTTGCCCAACTATTTTTAGAGCTGCTACTGCCGTTTTGGATATTTCCGCAATATCCTTAAATGCTCTGGCAAGCTGTACACAGTACTTCTTGACAGCAATAGGCGAAAGGAATTTGCTAGGATTGTCCTTCTATATCAGTATAATGCCCTCGCGCTCCATTTAAACCTAAGATTCTTTTTGAAGACTAAGCTTTGTGATGTGTTTGGCTTAACCAATGATACAGCCACTGCAGCCACTGATATAGGTTGCTGAGTCTCAGCAAGTAGGGCCTAAAAAGCATGTACTACCGCCCATGACCGTGGGTATGGTGGTTTTGTCCTGGTTTTTCGCTAGAATAGCTTTGACTTCATGTGCCTGTTGCCTATGTGGTTTACCTTCTACTGGCTGCCTTGTGGTGCCTATTTTCTCTTCTAGAGCGTAGATCTTCTTCCAAGAATATGGATATAGAGGTTTTACACCTGTCTGTTTGAGTGCTAGTGCTAGGTCGGCATGGGCTCATACAGTGTATTTGGTCATGATTGACATACAGATTCAAATTTCTAAATGAAAAACCAAGTTGTTATATTTGTTACCTAGCCTGCTTAGCCCAATAGCATAATCTGCAGTTCTGCCTATCGTAGCCCCAGGCCAAGTATAGACACAAGGTGATTGATACCACTATGCCCCATGAATTACAGATATAGTTATTATCACCATGGAGCCGCTTGTAGGCGTGTAACTTGCAATGGTCAGTTGTAGCCAATTTGGTAGTCTTTTTGACTATGGTCTATGCGCATTGCCTCTTTGTTGCCGTTTTTATAATGCATCTTAATCCTCTCATAGTGTTATCAATATATTTAAACGCTAATGGGGATAGTGCGTCTGTGTATCATCCTGTGGGAGAAAGTGCGAATGTCACGCCTGAGGTTGAGTGAGCAGAGTGTCCTATAATACCCAGCTATAGATCCAAGACATTCACTGTATTGATACCTGTAGAGGTTAAAAAGATATATAGTAGCTTCAAGAAGTTGGATGAACAATGTGTACCAGAACCCCCATTTACTATACTACTCCTATCCGCGAATAACAAACCCGCATCACCGCTAAAAGCGCACTTCCCGCAGATCTTGTCATTGTTACAGTTTTGGGTAACATTATTTGACGTGGCTTAATGTTATGCCTATTCGATACTGCTACCTATCATTTATTTGAATATAAATCCGTCAAGAATATGTTGAACAACAGCGTATTCAAAAACATGAGGTTTTCAATTGAATGGTCACCAGCATCCGTCGACTTATCACAATAGCCACGCAGTACAATCGATCCCTAAATGGCCTCAAATTACCATTAATCAATACAAGGACCATTGTCAACGCACAATTGAATAGAGAAATACATTAAGAATGTTAACATCCTCGCCAGCTATAATGAATTTCCTTCGCTTCAAGTACCCACGTTTAAAGTATCATTCCACTACATTTCTGAATACACTTAGCATCCAGAGATAACAACCGTCTGGGCTGATCTTTGCGACTGGATTGAATCAAGCAAGATCGTTGAAGATTTAGGTCCAATAGATCTGCTCGTCAATAATGCCGGAATACTCACAAAAAGGTCGATTCTGGAGGAAGACGAGGAACATTTTCTAAGGTTCAACTGATTCAAGTTCACATGATACAAATGCTGGTATAACTACAATAAATAACTGCATATTAACACATGCCATTCATAATCGAACATTTTTCATTTGCCATAGAAATAAAAATACGCGTCCGTGTACAATTAGATGTGACTATGATATACCATGGCAGCCACCATTATAAATATAATCATCTGTGTGTAACAGGGTCATCAACAGTAATGTCAAACATGTTATAAGCGTTACACAGGTAATAGCCATTCCTTACCAGTTATTATTATTGCAAAAAAAATCATTAATGATATAAATGGCTAATTAGAAAAACACAATGCTGCTCGTTTAGCGTATTCACAGCACCGGACATGACCATCTATGCATTATAAAACACATGCTTAGGTGGTAGCAAAGGGTATGAAAGAACGGGGAACAGGCGGCTCCATAGTAAACCTGGCAAGTCAGACTGCAGTTTTGGTGAATCCAGACATATCTTCCTATGCTGCATCCAAGGCAGCAGTAATGAGTCTGACAAAGTCTATGGCACTTGAATTGGCTCCCTACAAGGCAAGTACTATTTGCAATGCAAAATCAGATTAATCGTCATTTCATCAATTTTTCCCATGCAATTGAAAACTGCAACAATATGGTGCTAGATTCGGACGAACGCCGTCAACCCTACCATTGTTAAAACTCCCCTCGCTCGTATATTAATGGAGGACGAGCCTATCATCAAACCTTTCATTTCAAGGATACCCCTCGGAAGAGTAGCTGGTAATTTGATAATTTAATACGCTCATTTGTCTTGTTCAATCATAGAATATTTACAGAAACTCTCGTCCGATTATTTGGTTCGTTTAAGGATCGCTTATGACATTTGATGTTGATGCTTTCCAGAAACGGAAGATGTTGTCGGGCCGATCCTCTTTCTTCTGAGTGATGAGGCAGCTATGATCAACGGAGCAGGACTCAACATAGACGGAGGGTATACTGTCTCGTAATACCTATGCTGTAATTAACAACTCTTAACAACATGTTTGCATTGAGGACTAACGTTTTGTTAATATCCATGAATGCTACGGCTAGATTACTGCTAATGCAGACAATCAAATACGATCGATTGTTAACATCAGAACATTATAGCAGCTAAAGAACATTATAGCTGCATTTTTATGGTAGCCGTGGTACTTAAAATAACAAAGCACATAACTGCGAAGTGTCTATTGCTTTCCTGGATGTTACCAAAATGTCGTCTATCGAAAGCAGCATGGCGTACCGAATGACCCTTATTAAACGGTTTTTTTCTGGACCCGAATTGATGAAAAGAATGAAGAACTAGTGTGGTGATCGGTCACCTCGATTAATGATATGAATGCATAAAAGGAGACATGATATAAACAGCATACCGCATATTATTATAAGTAGCAGTTTTTATTCGCTGGAGACGTTTGCCATAGCATTCAGTCATTGCTTCCGAGCCATGAACAACAACTGAGTGATTGAAGTCGTGAACAGATCGAAACACAGCAAGTGATGATTAAGCCCATTCTGTGTAGCAGTTATCTCTGACTCATTGTGCATGAGCACCTTCATAGCCACCAAGCCAATTTACAGGTCGTACCAAGACGAGTGTATGAGTATCTATCTAGCGCAGGGATCAATAACTACGTTGGTTGTTCTTTTTGAGGCACAGTCTGGCATCTTAGAGTCAGGTGCCATTGACGATGTGTATCCTCAATTGTTGAAAATACGATTATCATACGATTGATCTTATCAGTAATAGCTGTTTGAGGTATGTTATTCTGTCGGTTCCTTCTGAATGTTCCTTCTGAATGTTCCTTCACCTTGAACAAGTGCCTATATCACATGTGCTGAGCGAGGCCAGTTGAATGCAGCATTATCAAAAGCGTTTGGTGATTAACATAAACAACGCCATGGATATTTATTAATAGTTTATGATGGCGTAGCAATGGTGCGGGTATCGAAATAGCAGATGTTTATGCGCACTTGGCCGAAGACCTACCCATGAGGATGCATAAGATTTAGCATACAAATGTACACAACAAATATAGCGTATACCATTACCCAAGGAACGTCTATAAAGAATGACTACTCAAGGATTGTAGTGGTTTAAGCAACATTTTTAAATATTTTTCTGCAGTTTTCTCACCCGATACAGGTCCTTAATGCCGGTGGCTTTAATGCGGTTTCCTTATAGATTGGAATATTCCATCCATGTAGTTCCCCTGCGAATATGAGAATAAACTGTTCTCATGATATTGCGGCAGTTAATTGCCCCAACATTTTGCTCACAATGAAAACCAGTAACACTACGCGTCAGGGTAGAGCAAGAACACCATTGCTTGGTGCCGGCATCTAATCGACTCCTTTACAGCAAACACTAGTGAGTAGACGATGACCTCATACGGTATAATCTATTTAATCGATTCCCAGGCCAACACCTTGTTGACATTAAACATCACCAATCTAATCTTCTGTCCAGATAAAAAGGATAGACATGATAATAGTTCAAAAATAATTCCGACCAATATATGTATGTATATATATATAGATATAGATATATATATATATATAGATAGATATATAGATATATATAGATATAGAGAGATATATATATAGATAGATATATAAGATAGAGAGAGAGAGATATATACATATATAGAAAGATATAGATATATATATATATATATATATATATATATAATATATATATATATATAGACATAGTTTATATATATATAGTTACATATATATATGTATATGTATATATGTACATACATATATATACATATAAAGATTTACATACGTATATATACATATAAATATTTACATATAAGCAAATATATATAAATATATATATATCATACATATATATAGATATATATATATATATATATATAGATATAGAGATATATATATATATATATATATATATATATATATATATATATATATATATCTATATATATATATATATATATATATATATATATATATATATATATATATATATATATATATATATATATTTGTATGCTTGCTTGTGAGAGTAGGTGTCCAGGTATGAACATATCGTCACTTAGTCTACACTTTGCATCCTTACACATTAAACTCGACATTGCACTAAGTAAGGGTGGGGGCAAAGGTCTTTGCGCTTGACGTGTCACAATACGGTGTAGACGCTCTCAAACAGGAGGTCAGAGCGCATCTCGTTATCTCTCTTCCAGATCCGAATCCCAGGCATTGGCAACTTGAAAACTTGTTATAATTGGCTTCGCGCTCATATGTCTGTTGGTTGTACGCTCAGTACGCTGAGTTATGATTTACCAAATGCGCCGCCATGCGCATATATGCTTGGATGTTTGGCCCATGAGCGCACTTTGCTCAAATAGATGCACACGGCTCCTATTTTGTGTACATGCGCTCGCGACTTCTGGAGGAGCTAGTCGAGGGTTGTTTGTCATATTAGGCTACACTTTATGCTAGCTGAGCTGCATTGTGCAGTTTTTATTGTTGTTTTGCAACCAGTTGCCCCTCAAAGCATTGCTGGGTTAAGCGAGATATCTGATCGACCAGTGTACTGTTTATCTACGACTCCATGAAGAAAGGAACAAACATAGACCAGCGATTAAAAGGCAAGTAGGCGTTGGTAACTGGAGCCGGGATAGGTCAGTAAGATACACGACGAGAATGTTCTAGTAGTTACAGCCAGTGTGGACAACACTGGGTGAATATCTATAGTGAGTCATGTGTGGGCGGCAGGTATATCTCAGCCTTGTCTGGTATTTATAAACGGCATAGGACACAAACAGTTTTGTGCATTTGGCCTTAACCCGTATCTGCCTCGGGGGCGTGATCTCTTCCAGTCTCAGGGCATGGGCTTTTGGGATGTTGTTGCTCGTGGGTCTCTGTCAAAGGTTTGAGCAGCTTGCGTGTAGGTTGATGTAGGTGACCTGCACTTATCCCCTAAAATCGTCATTTCTAAATTGGCTGGCCTACACACGGTAACCGAGCGCACCGAGAGGTTTGAGCTAGATCTCACCATAGCTGGCTACTTGTGAGAGAAGGCGTTCAAGTATAAACATATCAACACACCGTCAAAACTATGCATCCATACACATCACACTCAGTCACCTGATTCCATATTGATAATGCATTTACAGCTATCCACACGCTGTTTTATGTTGTTGCAGGTATTGGTAAAGATGTCACCATCGCATTAAGTAATAGTAATAAGTAATACATATATATATATATATATATATATATATATATATATATAGATATATATATATATATAGATAGATATATAGAGAGATAGAAGAGAGATATATATAAATAGATATATAAATAGATAGAGAGAGAGATATGTATATATATATATATACAGATATATATATAGATTCTCTATATATATATCTATACATATATATATATAAATTTATATATATCTATATATATATATATATATATATATATATATATATATATATATATATATTTATAATAACTTTCAATTTATATATATATATAATTATTTTGTTGTTATTTTATGTCCCAATCGGGTTGTCACAATGTTAGTATAAGAAAAAGGGCACAGGGGGGATTATTGTTTTCTTGAAGAGAACTGCCACAACGATTATAAGTCATCTCACACGACGAAAGCTGCCGTCAGTCTGTCGAAGTTTGTGACTCTGAAACTCGGGTATGCTTTTGGCCATTTTGACCTTGTACGACGGGTACGGGTTTTCGAGGTCCCGCGGCACATCCCTATCCAGAATAAGGCCAAGTGCCCCGCCCCCGGGCCTTAACGCCTCGTCACCACGACACATGACGCTACTGAGACAAACAGTTGTTGTAAAGCAATTTAATTAAGCGCGCGATGCGCATTCAAAGATGTTACCCTAACGTGCAATCTGATTGGCTGCATCAATAACGGCCTAAAGGTGACCGCCTCGTCGTGGGGGGGGACACGTGTTAGGGGTAATGAGTTCAATTCTTGTAATCAACCATCCGACAACTCTCCTCTACCTAAATGACAAACGGCAGTATACTCGTAATGTTCAAGAAATGAAGTATTTTGGACCTTTATCGGCCGACTCCTGTGCTGACCTAGTCATTCGTCAGAATCTACAACTTCAAGCACAACACAGCCATCTTGCCCAGAACATCAAGTCCCCAGTGATCTCCGGTCTAAAGCATCGACCGTTATTAAGTGTCAATGTGGCTTTATATGATCAAGCAGCAAGTTAGTTAACACGTTTATTTATTGACATAGAGTATATAATGGTGTGGCTTGAATGATTTGTTCGACGTTAAAGTTGGTCGCCAGGGGAATGAAGGAAAGGTGCACAGGGGGCGCTAGAGTCAACATGTTCAGTACAGCTGCGTCTATGGTTATTTAAAATTACGCTATCTATTGGGCAACGAAAGCTGCAATAGTCATTCCGACGAGGTCGATGGCATTGGAAATAGTACTATACGAAGTAATTCCAATGGTCTGATGTGATAAATGTTACACTGTCAAATATTTAATTAGATAATATAACATTCAAAATGTCGCTAATTTGGCTAGATCCGAACCAATGCTGTCCATCCAAGCTTGGTAAACACTTCACTATCTAGACCTTTCGCAGAAAATGAGAACATTAGTAAACCATACATCTCAAGGATACCACAAGGAAAGGTGGAAGGTAATCATTGTCACTTTGTATTGATCAATATTTCATTCATTACCTTTCATTGAATATATGACTAGTATGGTATGCTATGGTCAGTTGTCGATGGTAGAAATAGAAAAATAGTCAACCCAATTATGCTTCTATTGCGCGATGACGCACGTTTGGCGCCTGGCATCTGATATAATGCATGTTTGATCCCCAATAAATTAAAAACAAACAAAGAGTCCATAAGGAAACTGACAATCCAATACAAGGCCATAACGTTCATTTGCTTTTTCTGCATATATATGCTGTATCTCGTAAGGCATTAGGGAAATTAACTGATAAGCGGACCACGTTGTATTGAAAGCCGTTATAAGCAGCCTTCAAGTCAAATGAACGAACATGGATTCGCGAGCGCTGGCAATGAGAGCCACAAGCGATGAGTTATATGCAGGGAAAAAACCCATAACAAGTTAAATCGTGCATATCACAAGCGTAATACCTAAATAAGGTGTTGATGAATGGAGTGAACATAAACAGAAATAGCAAAACAACGATTTCATCGCGATCCTTGGTGAGGTTACTTCACACAATATATAGAATGAAATCATGTCACTTACATTAAACCCAAGTACCCACGCCAGCCACTATATCGTGCTTATTGTATTAATAAGAACAGGTAAAGATGTTGTGATAGCCCCTAAGTAAAGAAGGTGTCAATGTCTTCATCTTGGATGTGTCAATACTTTCAAACTGGAGGTAGAACACTCATGCTGTCCTGAAAATGTTTTCTAGTTACATCTTTGCATGTATTATACGTACCCCCACTCCAACAGCAGAAAATTGTTGCAATTACATTTGATTCCATTGATTCGGTCAATGCCACCTCAGCAACCACATCATCACTTTGCTCAATGTGGCTATTAATAATTGAATAATATGTTAAGTAGTTCCGACTGGCTAAGCCAATAAGCATGTGGACTTTGATATCTAGAAGCTGTACCGCATACAAAGTTAAGGTTTTCAGGGCCACACAACACGCATGCTCATTCGTGGCGTTGGCATATATACACAATAAGCCAAAAGTGCTACTCTACTTCGTATCTGTTATTGGTGCAAGATTAGTAAACCACGTCAAAGCAATTATATGCTGAAAGAAGACGTGTCAATAATCGATTCATGAATAATAGCTCGGAAGGCAAATAGGAACGGATATTGATAAGAGATTTCAGGGAAAGCATGCATTAGTCACGAGAGCCGCAAGCGGTGAGTTAAAGCTAAAAACAGCGTCTTGCGTTTATGATTATACAACACAATATATTACGATCTGATATTGTTTGGAAATGGAGTAATGATGAATGGAGAAGACGTAAGCAGATATTGTTCACACTTTTATTTCACGATTTCAACACATTTTGCGGCGTGGTTTACACACCGAATGTATACAGTGAGATAGCAGGTTCTCCAACAAAAGCGAAGGGCACACCAGATATTTAATTTTTGCTTATGATAAATGTTATTACAGGAATCGGAAAAGATGTTGCAATAGCCCTGAGCAAAGAAGTTGCAAACGTCTTCGCCTTGGATGTGTCACGAATTGGATCGAAAAATACACTAAAAATGTAAATATCCTAGCCAACTATAAAGAATTTCCTTCGTTGAAAGTTCCCACGCATAAAGTATTATTATACTGTATTTTTTAATACACTTAACGTCCAGATATAGCAACCGTCAGGACTGATCTTTGCGACTGGATTGAATCAAGCAAAATCGTTGAATGTATGTGAATGAACTAATTGAGATTTTCTAATACAAAAATGTTGACTCGACCACTTGTTCAAGATGGGGCTGTGCAGTTAATAATACCTTTATGGTAAAATATGTTCTTGACTTGCAAACCCCACAGCGAAAAAATAGCTCCTACCGTATTTACGATTCATGAGATTGCACAGTGACACTAGAGGTGGCATTATGCTTAATGCAATATCTCCCCAAAACCTTGCATACTTTCAAATGCCATAGATTCGGCTAGCGAAGTCCTAATTGAGACACTAATAATCTTTTTCATATTGAATCGTGGATACAATGGTCAATAATTCCAAACAATCCATGTCATTAATCAAACCAAACTGCGCCGTTTTCCAGTTACTGTGTCAACGTCTAAGTGTGTTCAAGGACATAAATGTCAGGAATAGGAATTAGACAAGTTCGCTTGTGTGTGGTTATATATCCATAGTCGTAAGTCAATAAACATGGGGTTGGGTCCAAAAAGAATCCTCTGAAGCTTGTCCTAGTATGCACTGCTACCGATGACTTAGAAAGAAGACTACATTCTGGTTTATTTTAATCCCCCACTCCTCTTTTCTTCATAGATAGCTACCATACCATAATCAATATATGCGTAAAGTGACGAAAGCCATATGGAAATTCAATACTCAAGATGTCAAGGTCGTTTCTCTATTGACGGTTGTCAGTGGATTATAACATATCTGTCTTGAGATGGAGTTGACGTGTGCAGTAAAGTATTTTGTTCACGTAAGTAGGCATACTGCAAAGCAGCTTGTCTAAAAGCAATGATTATTATATGACAGGAAAGGTATCACGCAACGTTGTTTGTGATGCTAGTGGTGTTTCCAGTTTAGGTCGTCTTCGGCATATGAGGTCATGCACGACCAAAAGACCCCATCCTTGTCATTTTCATTGAACCGTATGCCAGCAGTTTGTTCAATGTTGTTCAATATATGTAATTGAACAGATGCCAGTTGTCAGATAAGGCTGTCATTAAAACATGTGTGTTAACGCATAATATCAGATTTCATAGTCAATTTTCTTCCAGGGAAAGCAAAATCCTTTTTGATGATGATGTAATCGATACAACAATTCTGTAGCGTTAGCTTAAGATAAATCATACCTGATATCCACGTCGTTAACTCCCCTTACTCTAGCTTGTTGATATTTCCGCAAAAGCTATTGCGGTAGCACCATTGCCATATGGTGCTACTGTAAAGTTTATACGGAAATTATTTCAAGGCCATTGATAACAATATTAATGACTGTAGGGAACGGATTTAGACTTGCATGTATTGTCACCTGCTTGTCAACTACCCTCATGACAAGCAGGTGAAATATATATTGAGATAATAACAAGCCTTAATGTGCTGAACATGTATTCTTTCAAGTACGTAGAATAACTGCAAGATATGTTCCAGTTTTGAGGATGTCGCAAACCACGCAGAATAATCGGTCGGGGTATATTTCAAATGTACTCCTCACTTCGCCTAAAAAGAAACAGCAAGTTATTGTGCGCTATGTAATTATTAATTTATATCAATTTCGGGTTATTCATGATCGTACATATATAACATGCACACGGCTAGATATGAACGCTAGATTCGATATCCAATGATAAGTAATGTGTAGTATAAGATCTATTTCAAAATGGGAGAGTGCACTGTGGTTGCTGCTTTGATTTGACTGTGTATTCTGATCTGAAATGTATGAGGGGATCCCATAATATCAAAGACGACGTGGGTCCGATATGTTGATCGTGTAAGATGCTGTGATATGCACACCACGACAGTTTCTGGAGAAAGAAAACGAAAACGATCTTTGTACAGCTGATGCTCACTGCTGTTGGTATATTTGTGTAAAACATGTGTGAAGTGTAAATTAAATGAATGGATAATAATAATATCATACAATTTTAATAAACATGCAGTTTTGTTCTTCAACAATAACGTGAAACATATTATCTGCTAATCTGATATATTTATTTGTATCTCGAAATCAGCATTACCTTCGTGAGAGATAATACTCCACCGAAACATGTCACCAAACATATGCAAGATGTGTGACGAGATTTCTGGACACGAATCAGTATTGATATGCAGGCAATCACCAGAAGAACAAAGGGGTGGGGCAGTCAACCAAGCAAGTCAGCTCGCAGTAAAAGTCAACATAAGGCATCCGCAGTAATCAGTCTGCTCTTTAACCACCATCATCATAATCATCACGGTTGTCTATGCTGTCAATATCCAGCGAACCTATATATATTATATATATATATATATATATATATATATATATATATATATATATATATATATATATATATATATATATATATATATATATATATATATATATATATATATATATATATATATATATATATATATATATATATATATATTTAACCCTGTGCCTTTCTTAACTTAAATATACTTTCCCGAATAACAGAGCTCACTCTTCTAATGTCAAGGATTTTAACGAATGAATGCGCTATTCCGCTCAGAACTGTGAGAGTATTGTCCAGCCAAGAACTGTAGTTGCTATAGAATAGCAAAATAAAATGCACTGTGTGTCATTAAGAAATAAAATCAAACTCGCGTCGCATATTCAAAGCCGTCATCCCAAAGCGAATCCTAATTGGCCCCCTAATGTGCAGCCGAAGTCATTGTCAGACAATGAGTGGGTCACGAGTGGGCAGTACTAAACCGGGTATCAATCAGGAAATATGTCACCTCCTCTTGCTAAAAGCTTGAAAGCAGTCATTCGGACTTGGCATACATTCGATATAATATCCAAGCAATAAAGTATTCTGGATCCCTCTCGGTTACCTCCTGTGTTGACTTATTCATTCAAAAGAATGTCTTAAGCAAAACATGCGCCCTTCCAGAATGTTGAACGAAAATTTAAATTTGGAAAGAAAGGGTGATCAAGCAAACTAGAACACTAAGACGGCCTAAGGCAAAATCAATGTCCGTTGCGGAATACTTTGACGCATCCGTCTCATGCCTCTATGGACTGGTCAGTTGGGCACTGAATAATTAAGACAAGTGACCGTTCTCGGTATCTCTCTTACAGATTTTTGTAATAACATATACTGCCTATATCACTCCGATATTGCCCCTTGCTTCGAGCTTAATGGTGGTCAATCAATCCCTTTCTGGCCATATTCTCTAGGGTAAATGTCATTCTTGAATGTGATTTATAAAACTGAAAATACTTTTTCGACTTAATTTACCAAACGCCTCGGGGAAAGAAAAGGGTAATTCAAATGATTTGCTTGATGTAAGTACTGATCAGAGTGAAGTCACTGTATCCGGCACAACCAATGCTTAACCACCTATAATCGTTTAAAAGATTAATGTTATAGACGCTTCCAGGACGTTTATCATTAATCATAGTTGACCAATATTCCTATATTCGGAATGGATACAATCATAGTTCAAAATCCTTCCGATCATCTAGATGCCAATAGAAAGCTTGCCGGCATTTTATTCGTTGTATTCGGTTGGAAACTCAACCAAAGCAAAAATACGGCATTAGATATTATATTGTATTCGGTTGGAAATATCAACCAAAGCATAAGATATATAGATATATATATATATATATATCCCTACATATATATATATATAAATAGGATATATATATATATATAGCATAAGATATATATATATAGATAGATATATATATATATATATAGAGATAGATAGATATATATATATATATATATATATATATATATATATACATATCTATATATATATATAAATAGATAGATATATATATATATACATATATATATGTATATACATATATAGATATACATGTATATGGTTTGAATAAAGTATATATAATATATAGATAAGATAATATATATATAATATATATATATATGATATAATATATATATATGTATATATATATATATATATGTATATATATATATATATATATATATATATATATATATATATATATGCATATATATATATTTGTATGTATATACATATATGCCTGTATATATATATATCTATATATGTATATTCATATTATTATTTCTATTTTTATCGATAGGACATATAAAATTATATAAATATTTATGCATATATATATACATGCATATATATACACATATATATATGTGAATTGATTCTATATATATACATATATATATAATTATATATATATATTACATATATATACACAATATATATGGATATATATATATACATATATATATATATTATATATATATATATATACACATATATGTATGGACATACATATATATATATATTTATATATATATCTATATATATATATATATTATATATTTATATATATATATATATTTTATATATATATAATATTTATTATATTTATATGTATATATATATATATATATATATATATGTTGTGTGTGCATGTGTGTATATATATATGTATATATATTTATATATATATACATATACAAATACCACACATAGATATATATATATGTATGTATATATATATATGTATATATATAGATATTGGGTGTGTATGTGTATATATATATATATATCTATCTATATATATATATATATAGATATATATATATATATATGTATATATATATGTATATATATACATATATATATGTATATATATGTATATATATACATATATATATGTATATATATATATATATATATATATATAAATATATTTATATATATATAAATGAGACAATATTTATTTGACACAAAGTAACATCATACAGAGGATTTGTGCTTTGATCTCGCCATATTGTGGCCTGTCGTAATAAGCACCGACTCATATCACGATATGACCATTTTCAATGCCATTGGTAACATTATTAACGAGGATGTGAAGCTCTACTGCACATAACTTGTCAGCTGCCTGCAGTGCACTGTATGCTCGCGAGTCCATATTGCCTAAACAATGTCACTTGACTTGCTGAGCACGAAACAGTGCGAATGAAGTAATGCTATTTTACTTCTGGTCAAAACAATATTACCAAGAGGTGTAGGTGATAATAGTATCAGGTGCATGTTGTTTTTCTCGTTGGTGGATTTCTAAACTCCAAACAATGCCAGCTAAGCTCTCTTTTCGGTTGTTAATTTAGGGGAAAGAACTTTGTCAATATAGAGATTAAAATAATTACACTCAATGTCTGCATATGTACGCTTAGTGTATTAAGCTGGTTTTGTGTCCAGTGTTAGGGTGCCTAAAACGATATGTCATGAGATCTCATGAAATAGTTCTCACAATGCGTAGCTGGCGACTTCAATGATCACTTTCATCTTCTTTTTTGTTTGCTGCATCAACATAAACCGCAGCGTTCACCAGAGACTTAAGTCTAATGCGATACAATCGGGGCCAGTACAGATGAGAAGAACATCAATAAAATGTCGAAAATTGGCTCGATCGGAGAATGTATTGATTACAATCACTTGTTCTGTAAAGCACACCACAACTCCGCCACAACAATGGTTCAAAGTCCACTTGCTGATACGTTCTGTCAATGTTAGATTTATCATAACATCATGAGCCTGGCGTAACCTGCATTGATTTCACCACTAGGAGACTTGGACCAACAACCGGACAAAATGGACTCTAGATTCAAGGGAAAGTTTGCTCTGGTAACTGGAGCCGGCAGGGGTGAGTTATGATTTACTTATAGAGACCAATATACTTGACTTGACTTTGAATACTGCTATGAAGAGGATAAGGAAGAGTTTGATAACTTCGATCTCAAAGAAACGCCTGCAATGCTTTTATTACCATAGTTGGTTGGTGTAGGTATTGGTAGAGATGTGGCCTTGGCTCTCAATAAGGAAGGGGCGAAAGTCTACGCACTCGATGTATCACAGGATCTACTGGACGCTCTCACACAGGAGGTATATATGACAAAAAATGTCTTCCCTTCATTGCGTATCGCCGGTGCAATCATTGTTGACATACGTATTAAACTACAATCATACTACAAACAATAAGCGAGAGAACGTCTCGTCAGGCTATTGGCGTATGCTTTCATTTTCGGAATTATTCTGTTATCAATTGTCGACAGTATTCACATGGGCGTCATCCATGTTGTCAGCTCACACATTGATTTGCAACGGGCGTATCAACCGATTGCCGAATGACACGGTGATACCTTTGAGAGGACGTTATCATAGCAATCGTATCATGTGACAAGAGTATACCAGTCCAATTTTCTAACTTGATAATAGCTACTTTATCACTACATCTTGATCTACAAATCGTCGATATAAATCACACAACTCAATGACGATTCTATGTTGGTGGTTTTTTTATCAATACACGCATGCACATTGGACATGCTATTTGCCAGCATATCTATAATTCTTGTACAATTGTTTCATTCATAGCATCCGGATCTAATCCCCGTGTGTGCTGATCTGAGTGATTGGAGCGGATCCAGTAAGATCATAGAAGATCTGGGTCGGATTGATCTCCTTGTCAATAACGCCGCCATCTGTACACCAAAGTCTTTCTTGGAGGAGGATGAAGAACACTTTCTCCTGTGCGCAAGATTTTGCTAGTTAAAATGTTTGCATATCAACTCATTTAACCAAACAATACATATTCTTATCTTCGGCAAAAGATTCTCAACGAATACACGCTCCTTATTTGTTTCAGCACCTTCAACACCAATGTCAAACCTATAATAAGCGTCTCCAAGGTAATCATTAGCATTCGAGATCAAGGCCACAATGCCAAAAATACATATACTTCGTTCAAGGTTAGATCAAGCTTTAATCATCATCATCAAACAGGTTGTTGCCAGAGGAATGAAAGAAAGGGGCACGGGGGGCGCCGTAGTCAACCTAGCAAGCCAACACGCCTTGATGGTCATCAAAAATTATCCATCGTATGGCGCTTCGAAGGCTGCTGTACTCAGTCTGACCAAGTCTATGGCCCTAGAGCTGGCGCCATACAAGGTCGCTATCTGTTGCATTTCTTGATTTAAAATCGGCATGGTCCTGAGATATACGCCTGTTATCAGGAATGCTGTGTTTCTAGATCCGAACCAATGCTGTCCATCCAACTTTGGTCATAACACCAATTAGTCGTCATTTCGTAGAGGATGAAGCAGTCAGCAAGCCATTCATGGAAAGAATACCATTGGGCAGGGCTGCGGGTAATCTCTGCATCACTCCCTTTGCCACCCGCAGACGCATATATAAAGAAAGTTACAGACTTGAATCGTTCTCCCCAGCCAATAATTATTCGTTTCTGTTTTCTTGCCAGAGACGGAAGATATCGTGAGACCCATCCTGTTTCTGTTGAGCGATGAAGCAGCCATGATCAACGGAGCAGGCCTCACAATCGACGGTGGATTCACTGTCGCGTAATTGCATTCAGGACGCACAAGTTGATCATGATTGGACGAAGGATGACACAGCCATGAAATTAAACTCTGATAGTTGCTGAAGTTGATATTACCCTGACTGGCAAAATACTCAGAATATCCTTAATAAACAGGTCACAGATAAAAACGCATATTCATTATTAAACTCATCATCATTATCATCATCACCATCATCATTATCATCGACATCATTATCATCGACATCGTTTTCATTGCCACCATCATCCAGCGGATAAAGATTTGTTATAAATATTTAATATCCTTTTATTCAACCGCAGTGAGCTATCAAGGACGGCTGACATAACACTAAATCTATTAACACTTAACAGCACAACAGAGATGTGTATGTTGGTCATTTCATCTCCTATTATCGTCGCCAACAGCACTATTTAATAATACTTGTATACATCCAAGAAGCACCGCTCAGTTGAAAGATGGCTCCCCGAAGAGTCGTCACGAAAGATAGCGGAATCAAGGTTTATACCTCAATAAATTTATTACTGTTGCAATTTGATTTCTTTGTGAATTCCTAGTATACAGACCAACGTGAAGTTATACAGCAAGAGAATTATTGTGAAAGCTATTCCACCAGGAGCGTGAATCAATGTCGACCAGATTAGCACTAGATGTTCGTTCATGTAGAGGTGTTATATACTAGTGAGATTGAGAAGCACGTGATGCGGCGTTCACACAGTGCCGATTATTGTTCCCGTTTGAGATCATGGATTACTATCCTCAATGATCTGGAATGTCCTATCATTGTCTGAAAGCACTCGTATACGTCCTACGGATCAGGAAAAGTCCAGAGAGGTCGACCAAGCACTCCTGACAATAGGTGCGTCCCGTAACATTAGGGAAACAGCCGATATTGTCTAGTTGGATTACAATCGTAACGATGTCGTGACAGATTCTGTTGTATCGGATCAAAATCGTAACAATGTCCTGTATTGTCTGGACGTTGTCGAGACGGTGTCCTGTGGATCGGGACGCAGTCGTGATGAACGGACATGATTGGGAGAACAATTGTCATTGCCGTTTCTTGCCGATTGAGTCCAGATGGCGTTCAGATCATGCCGAATGCGAACCGTCAGCGTCGGTTAACTGTCAGATCGAGAGAATCGGGACGCTGTCGGGACGGATTCGGTCCTTTTTTACCATCCGAAGGATACAAATCGGATCAGATTCGGATTGAAAACGAGAGAATCGGGACGAATTCGGTTAGAAACGGCTAAATCGGGACGCTTAATGAACAATATCTGATTGTTGTCGTGATTAAATAAACGTTTTTACAAATCTGTGAATTTCCCGCCACGAATCATTGAATCTTGATCAGACGTTTGACAAATGTCAATCGGAAATGGTCCCATAAAGAATTCCTGAATGTGTGACTGAAGCATCAGGTCGGACGAAACGAGCGCTCAACACGCGAAGACCACTATGACTATTTTAGATGCGAACAACGATTGCAACGTTATGACGAGGTACTTACTTGCGCTGCAAAACTTTGTTACAAGACGTTGCACGCCAAGCACATGTAGTTTGCTCTCGTTAATTATCTTGCTATAATTCAGCTAAATATATTGAAACCATAAGAAGTCTTTTGCAAAATGCCTGTATTTCAAGCCTGATGTCCTTCTCATAAACCGATTACTGAGCTGTATAGCTTCTAGATGTATAAGTGGCTTTTCATTCACAGCATCGTCACCGACTCAACGTGTTACGAACAAATCTACCCAATCCAACGTCAGGTTCATTTAGCTTAATGGCTTTTTACCTAAAATCTACCCAATCAACAAGCTTAATGGCTTTTTACCTAAATCTATAACATCAACTAAGCTGAACAGCTTGTGAATATCATATCCTTTTTAAAAGTAAAGCTACAGACGAATTGTGCGTAGCAGATGGCTGATACCAAATCCACTGGCAGTGATTTTTCACATTTATTATGCTACATTTATAAAAAATCATAAGTGACACATATCTGTTTTAAGCTATTTCGAGACATAACGCTACGATACATATAATTAAAGAGATAAGATTTTACATTCTTCTTCCTAATCCTAGATGGTTTTGACTCGTTAAGCTCTTCGAACGGTTAAAACTTCTATTGGATAATACCCCTATCGGAATGTCAAAATATTTCACGTATAAGGTGTCATCGCGAATGTGCCGGATTCAACCGACATATTGAATGAAAGGCGTTTTCAACTTTGATGTAAGCGCATTACACACCTCGGTGTTCACTGAACGGGCAACCATCTTGCCCAACAACGATAGCACAGATGCATCGCCACTTTCCTCATCGCTACCCACCAGAGAGCATATTCTAACAACTGAATACCGAAAGGTTATGGCCTCAACTTGTCATTCGTCATTTCGGCAAACCAATACAATCTCACATGGTTTACAACAGAGGAGGGAGTGGTGGGAGAAGACGATGGGAGGTGGAGGATGAAGAGGAGGGGGTGGAGGGGCGGTGGTGGGGGAGTAGGTAGAGTAGGTTGAGAATGACGAATAGGATAAGGAAATAGAGGAGATGGATGAGGAGGATGGAGAGATGATGAGGAGGAGGAGGCCAAAGAACCGCCCCGAACATGCAGCAAGCGTGGGGACCCATGCAGTAGATGTGAAAATTAAGATGCGACAAGAGGCAGTTGTGACGAGGGCTTGTACCAGTTACGAAGATGCTGCATGCGCTGTATGCAGAAAGAAGGCAACGCGAACGTGAAGTCAGGAAGTTGGTGGTGTGTCTTAACACATGAGAAGCCAGCAAAGATGAGGGGAGTTGGCCAGCTAGGGTGGTGAGGTAGCTAAGGTAGTTGGCCAAATAGGGTAGTTGGGCAGATAGGGAAGATGGACAGTTAGGCTAGTTGGGTAGCAAGGATACTTGGGCTGCTATGATAATTAGGCAGCTAAAGTAGTTGAGATGCTAGGGTAGTTGGGCAGTTAAGCAAGGCTACTAGGGCAGCTAAGGTAGTTGGGGAATTAAGATTGTTGGACAGCTAAGGTAGTTTGACCAACATGGATGCCGGATGTTGCCAGTCTGGTTCTGTTTCTACTGAGCGATATTGCCGTAAAGATGAACATGCCATTAGATTTAGCCCTCTATCTCCGCATGTACCTTGCTCAGTTCCACAGGTTGAATTCTATTATGATGATAATAATGACCACAAATTAATATACGTGAATATTTCAGTTTAATTCCGAACCGTAGGATAGTTTTCAAGAATCACTTATCGATAAATATTAAGCTCCAAAAAAAAGAAAACGATAGTGTATTTGACAAATAAATCTGTTCTAAATAAATAAACATTTGCGACACATCAAGATAACGTCGACTTTGACAAATTGGCTTAGTGAGTATCATGTCTAAGAAATCCCCCATCAGTGGTTATTTGTTTTATACGATCTGGGCGATTTTGTTGAGAAAAATATTGATTCATGATTCATTTTTCATGACTAAATCCAATATCTCTTCCACCTACTAAAAATAAGACCCTCGAGATCCACTCGAATGTTATGTGACAGATTTGTTATTGAATGAGTAATCATTTGCACAAACTAAATTGGCTCAAAGTACAGACATTACCTGGGTTTCCCCAAACTGACTTCCTTATTATTCCTTGGCAGGTACCGATACCCGGGAGAAAGGGACGTTATGATGCAAATAACAATCACCATGGAAACTGATTAACTTAATTGTTAATTTTTTATCATAGAGTCACTATGCATGGTAGAGAAGTAAACTACTCGAAGGAAAAGCTATAAATGAACAAATGATTAAAGGCTGTATTGAAAATGATGTTAAGTGC
This sequence comes from Urechis unicinctus, assembly GCA_034190875.2. NCBI lineage: Eukaryota > Metazoa > Annelida > Polychaeta > Xenopneusta > Urechidae > Urechis > Urechis unicinctus. The sequence continues at coordinate 21,181,406 of CM067345.1, read as the reverse complement.
GAGGGAGGGTTGGTATTTAGGATGGTGGCATTAACAGTGACATGTACTGGTTATTAAGTCAACGACTTGTTGAATCTAAAAAGAGGAATCAAGGCGACCTCTCAGACCTAACCATATGTCAATGAAAACAACACACAAAGGGCGAGAGTCATCAATAACAGCAGTTGTACAGACCAATGTGTACAGTGACCGTTAGAAATCTTATTAATAATCATTACATCCACATCAACGGAAACTTAAGACATACAACTAGTCAATTACACACTGTCAAGGCATAATCAGAACAATAACAAAACTAATCAACATCAAACTCATATAGCACTCACAGATCAAAGAACCCCATTCATAAAATATATTATTAGAATTATAAGTTTCAATCATCACTTCATGCAGAGGAATATTTTGGCTTATATTTTCCCCAACAAACATTTGATTTGTATGGCACAAATTCACATGCATTAAAAAAATTTATGGAATTAATATTGCTTGTACTTGTGTAAGCAAATTTGGGTAGGTCTAAAGCTGACAGCTTTTGCTTTAGATGTTGTATAATGCACTGTCCTATTCCTTCTCTTCTGTAGCTGGGCAAGACTTGTAGCATTCCAATAGCATGGTAATGCTGTATGAGGCCCCATCCCACCAATTTGTTGCTGGCACAGTCAAATATTCCAATATTGGGGAAGTTAGCAATAAGAAATCGCACAAAGTGTAGAGCATCTTCATCACTGAATTTCCATTCTGCAACGATAGAATCTGCATGGCTGATGGAAAGTGGAGCCATATGGAAGTTCTCTCTTATTGTCCTACAAAGAGAGCAAACACAAAGAGTACATTAATAGAGTAATGTCCTTTTCAACTACACAGATTAACAACAATGATAGAACAATCATAATGAATGAGAACATATACCAGACTTAAATCCACAAATATATGGCAGCGAGTCTAACTTAGAGCCAATTTTGACTCTTAGTTCATATATGAGACTCATGAAACATATATTGGAAGATTCACTTTGACTCACTCGCAAACTAGTTAAACAATAATTAACATCACATCATTAATACTATTTCAAAATGCAACAACATGGCTATTGATCAAGTTAATGCCAGAAACCTGCATGAGGTAGGCAAGCTGTCATCACAGTAGAGGATATGGTAGGTGTCCATGACTTCTACACTACCATTGTATCTATGCGCATGCTTGTTCAATACAGCGGCAGTCTCGAGAGAAATACCTGAAACAACCCCACAAAGATATAGGTAAGTCATTTACTACTGATAGTAGAAGCTTATAATGCATAGAAAATAATGTACAACATGAATGAAAGAGCTGCTTTACATGTCCATAAAACCTATGAACAAATTACATCTACTTCCATGTATTATCTCCAATATATCTTCAGGAAATGGAAGATTAGCTCATTTTCAATAGCAGGTACTACCTCCAAAGACCATGGGCATGTTCCAATCCAAGACATTCTCCTGTTGAAGAAAGTCAACAAGGTCTGGTGGGCTTGTAGTAAACAACGTGGCACAATTATCAATGTACTTGACAATCTGAAAGTCAACTGTGCTAATATGTAAATCTCATCATACAACTATGCAGTCATGGTTTGAGTAACCCAATAGGAACAAATCACCTTATGAAAAATCCCATTGAATGTAATTGATCAAACCTTTAATTTTGTCTTTGACTAGGTAATTCCAACACATCAAGTATAGTATGTTAGATATTACACCCACTGTACAGAGATGTGGGTAAATCCAAACAACAAAATCTGGTTTCCTTGTTAGAGTTCCGATTCAAACACCAATAGAATAACACTTACGATTTGTGGCAGGATAAGCGACATTTGTAGAGACATACCTGTTCCTTGCTGCTCTGAATCACCACAACACTGGGGTCATCGTAAGAGTTTACAGCCACTTCACAATCAAATTTCCCATGGAGTTTACTGCGTACATGCCCTAGAACCTGTAAAATAAGAAAGCTACAAAGTAACAACAAATATTTTAAAATAACAAAAGTTGTTCATAAATTTAATGGCATTGCGAAACAGTTGGTACATGTCCAATACACCATTGAAATGGAGCTTTGTTGAGAAGATTTCAAGAGAATTTTAGTACTAACAGCATACCTGTGTCCAAAATAAAGACTGTCACAAACAGAGTTGTGACCACAACAGTGCTACACACCTTGCACGATTCTGGCTTGTGGTCGTTCAGCCACAAACACAACTTAGTCAGTTGCTCCTGAGAAGAGATTATGTGGCACATAATTTGTCATCTGAAACAAACATCTAACAGATATTAAATCACATGTAAATGACGCATTAAATGACTCCTATTTATAGTCTCAACTAAGAAATATAAATAAATTAAATTACCCTCATATGAACATGTTCAGAAAAAACAACAAGCCTGAGGTAATACAAGTATAAATCAATGAGTATAAGAATACTGTGTACAGGGTAATTTACTTCAGAGTTTAATTAAATCAATGCAAATAATGATAAAGATGATAAGGCGATCCACATATGATATGGTAGGAGTGCATATCAATGTTCTCAAAGAAGACAAGGCTATTTGTTTAAGCCTAAATGAAATTGATACATCCCCCTTGTCCCTGCTCAGCAACTACCCTGTTGTTGTTGTTATGTTGTTGTTATATCAAGGTAAAGCAGTTAGGCAACGATAGGCCACGTACTGCTAAAAAAAACAAAACCCAAAGAAACCTGTATCAACATGCCATCATAGGGCGCCAGGTAGGAGGGGTTGTACGAGAAGGGAGATGGTTGAATTATATTGTATATTGAAATATAGAAGAGATTAATAGAAGTGGGACTTAAATAACGAGGAGTTTGGTTCACAGGCCCCATGATTTTTAATTAATGATAATGATTGTTTCTCACACTGGGGGCCACTCCAGTGCAATAAAGTAAGAAATAAATAAGCCCTTAAGTACACCATGTCCTTATAAGGACTTGTGGGGGTTCCTGGATAGAAAAAATTAGTGAGGGATAGAAGAAAATAACAAAAAGGTGAACAGAGAATGATTGAAGAGAGAGTGAGTTATGATGAAAGGGGGAGGGTCGATAAAAAACGTTTGCTATTGTGAATGTATGAGATTGTGTATTTAATATCTTGTTGGAACAAGGATGTTTAGTGAGAAGAGATTGTAGATGAGTGGGATGCAGAGGTTTGAGTAATTGGGACCTTCAAAGAAGTGAAGAGAGGTTTCTGGCAAAGGACAGTAATGACAGATAGGGTTGGGATGCAAGGATGCTTATGTATTAATTGTAGAGGGGTTAGCTAACTCTATTAATGTTAAGATCTTGTCAGAAAAGAAGTTATTACTGATTGGTCGTGGATTTAATAAGTTAGAAAGTTGTTGAGGAGTTGTTCCACTCTTCTTGCCAGGTTTTATTAAGTGTTTGTTTATGAGAGAATAGTGTGTGTTTATATCTAAGGGTATGGGTTGGATAAAGGGGTTAGAATGAGATTTTTTGGCTTCTGAGTCTGCAGTTTCATTTCTCTGGATTCCACAATGAGCAGGAATCTCAGAGTTGTGATGAGCAAGAAGAGTGGAACAGTATTTGATTTCATTGATGAAGGGATTTAGGGTTTTGTTTGCAATAACAGCCGATAGGGAGTCTGTGAGGATTATAGGGTTTGGAAGGTTAGTATGAAGAGCTATATACAGAGAATTTGTGATTGCTAAAGCTTCGGCTACAAAGATGGGAAAAAGGGAATGAAAATGTGAGGATTTATTATATTTTAGTGATGGGATAGTAAGGGAGTAGGGTGTACTTGTGTTATTTTTGGAGCCATCTGTTAAGATATGTGTTTGAGGGGAGTTGACTGATGAGCTGAAGAGCTAAATTTTTATTGTCTGCAGGGTTGTCTTTAATTACTTTGTTGGTTAGTTCAGTGTTTAATAAAGGGTTTATTAGATGCCAGGGTGGAAAGGGGTATGAAGGTAGAGCTGATATGGTGGGATGAGATCATGTGAAAGGGAGGGTTGAGCTGCTGGTAATTTATGTTTATGTTTAATTTTGTTGCGCAAAGATTCTTCAAAAATATATTGGGTAGGAAGATTATGGGTTATCTTATTTGATATTTGAGGTTGGATTTTAGAAGCTGTAAAGGGATTGGGGGAAAGCCAGTGGAAGCCTGGAGAGGAATTATAGGTGTAGATTGGTGAGATTTAGTAATGGCTCTGAGAGTGGCTGATCGAGCAATGTCTTATTTTTTGGATGGTTGTTTTATATGCAGTGATGATGGCTGGGGTTCCATAAAGGATGTATTGCAATGAGTGTGATGAATGGATTTTGCATGATGTTGATTTGTTTGTGCCCCAGGAAGTGCCACTGATGTATCTAATAAGGTTGGCTATTTTTTGACACCTAGAAACTGTTTATGTGATGTGGTCACTCCAGGTAAGACCTTTGTCAAGGATGATTCCAAGATATTTTGTAGAGTTGTGGTTAGGGATAGGTTTATTGTTGAAGTAGAAAGTGGGGAGATGATGTTTTTTGTTGGTTCCACCTCAGCCTATTCTGAAAATCCTGCTTTCGATTCTTATAATACACGTAAAGTCGCGATTTCCCCATGATGAAGCGTGCATGGAGTACCGTGGTAGTCCTATACAACCAAACACAATATGCCGATACATATTGCACAGACTTAAGTTGGGTCAGCCATTTACTTGCCCCAACTTAAAATAACGATCAAGATCTGAGATCAAACATCACTCCGCGAGGCGTGTTAGAGAGAGCAATGGAGTGCTATTGAGATTTATTTATTTCTCTATTGCATTCGTCCTTGGTACGTGACCATTGATCCCTGAAGGCTTCATGAAAATCCACTCATAACTTTTTGATATATCTTTGCTAACAGACAAACAAAGAGACAAAAATCGGATGAAGACATATTTCTACTGGGCGAAGGTTAATTCAGCCTTACGGGTACACCAGCGAGCGCTGTCTGTATCGCCATGCATTGCAATATACTTTGGCGCAACAAGCCGATAATGTAATAAACGTGCCACTGCTTTCCATACCAGCCGTGCCTGCCAACCCACCATCCAATTTTAAAATGGGTCAACCCAACTTGAAATTTCAATTGAGCGGATTTCAAGTTGGGTCGTAACGCTCCTACAAAATTTTTACCACTTATCGCAATCTTCTAATACCTCCCCTTCCTTGAATTCTTCTATAATTATACCCATTCTAAAACCCAATATTAACTTGCAAAGTCCTTCTTCCTACTGTCCAATCAGCTTCACCTCTGTTGCCTCAAAATATTTTGAATCCATCTTAAATAACAGAATTTCCTGGCACCTTAAGCACAATAATCTATATCATCCCAATCTCACAGCTTTTCGGCCCCACCATAGTACTATTGATAACATTCTTATGTTGTCAGTTGATGATCTCTTTTTGAACAATGATGGGGTTTATTTTGACTATGTTAAGTTTGTTGCTTAATATATTGACTTTAACAGTTTAATGGGGGTTCATTTGTTGTTGTTTATGAGGATGTGAGGGAGATGATCCATGGGGTCGTTTTCTTAGAAGGGGCTGTTGTTCCTCCATTGAGATGTTGGGCGAGGACAAGCAAGACAAATAGTGTTTTTGAGGAGAAGTTATAGTCAGAGGGTTGTCAGAGGGAGGCTCTAGGTTGTTGATGGATAGATGGTTGTTCATGATAATGGGGATTAGCATGTATGAGATGAACACACAAAATGATAATATAGGAAAAGGTGCCGTTTAACTAGAATAGGGAAATGGTGCTTGAATAGTAAATGAACTGAGGGGAAAAAACAGAACAAAAGAGAAAAAAACAGTTTGATGTATAGGTAATCCCAACACTGACCCGATGTGCAGCTGGGAGGGGTGTAGTCCATGGAAGGACCAAGTCCTACCCACCAAATTTAGTAAGATAATCCTATAATAAGGATTTTTATATTACAATTGTACTATGATGCGGAAAACAAATAAATGGGTGAGGTAGTAAACTTGAAAAGAGAACGTAGAGAAATTGAAGCGAAATTTTGGCGCCAATGATCCGGAGAAACATACACAACACGTCCGTATACTACGGTGACCGATGTCCTCCGCAACTACCCTGCCTGCTACCCCGAGCCTGCTACCCGGGGACACATTTGGAACAATCGCATCTTTACCCCTTTTATCGTTCATATGAGACAAATCCGCATCGACCCCGTAAACACAAGATCGCCACGAAACACAACTTGTAGATCTATGGATGGTAACTTAACCTGGTCAATGATGATGCGACAGACTAGTTATCTGGTTACTGTCAGTCAGTTTGACGATAAGTAGCAAGTGGGCGTGTCAATAACTAACATCGCACTTAGCTGTTCCATATTAGGAAAATAGCGTTAAACATTATGATTCAATCCGTTATGCAGCGCCACAAGCAAGTCAAGATTGTAAGTTGTGCCAATTTTAAATGTGTGTGGCGAGCGTTCCATGTTGGATTGCCCCAATGAACATTCACAAGATCCCATGAAATACCATGTTCATGTTGAATTGCCCACTATAAGGAGCTTAACTAGCCAATAAAATATACTGTCCCTGTTGGACTGCCCACAATAAAGTTTTACATAAGCACTATAATACATGTCCATGTTGGACTGCCCCCTATAATAAGTTAAACGGGCAAATATAATATCATGTTCATGTTCGATTGCCCGTGCAAATAAGTTAAACTGGTCAATAAGAAACCATCCCTATGTTGGATCGCCCACTATCAGATGATAAAATGGCAAATAAGACGCCATGTCCATGTTGGATTGCCCACTATAAGGAGTTACACTGGACAGTAATATACCATGCCCATATGCATGTTGGATTGCCCACTATATGGTGTTACACCAGACCATAACATACCATGTCCATGTTGCATTGCCCACCATGAAGATTGACAAAAGCAGAAAAAATAAGGCATTGATCAATTGAATACTTTACTTCAGACGCGTCTGTAAATATACACATACATACAATGGTCCATACGTATGAATTTAACATAAAACCACATAAATACCTTGGATTGCCTTCTATAACAAGTAAAACTAGCCAATCTATGCTTGATTGTCCACAATGAAGATTTAAAAAGGCCCTTGATGTAACATGTACATGTTAGATTGCCAACAATGACGATTAACAAATGCACTGAATATAACATGTCTATGTAGGATTGCCCACGGTATATAATACAAGCCAATATAATATAACGTCTGTGTTGGATTGCCAACTACATGATGTTTAACTGGCCAATAATATGCCATGTCCATGTTGGATTGCCCACTATGAGGAGCAGCACAAGCCAATAATATACCATGTCCATGTTGGATTGCCCACTATGAGGAGCAGCACAAGCCAATAATATACCATGTCCATGTTGGATTGCCCGCTATGCGTAGCTGCGCAAGCCAATAATATACCATGTCCATGTTGGATTGCCCACAATGAGCAGCACAAGCCAATAATTTAATATACCATGTCCATGTTGGATTGCCCACTATGAGGAGCTGCGCAAGCCAATTATATACCATGTCCATGTTGGATTGCCCACAATAAGCCATGTCCATGTTGGATTGCCCGCTATAAGATGACACAATGGCCCATAAGATCACCCGACCAGTCGTGGCTTTAAGAGCCTGAATGTTGGTTGGAGGGTATCGTTTGCCAAAAGAGACATAATTTCTTTTGGCGTAGAGCTACATGGACAAAACTAGCGATATAACCATACGTTCTCCGTGTCTGCATCCGCGTCCGTTTTCGCTTCGATGTATATAGTGTAGTTATGAATTCATGAAGACACTCTGTTCTTCCTGGAATGGCAAGATGTGTAATTCTCTTGTGCTGAGTAGAAATTTACTAAAGCGGATGGGCGACGACTTGAACCATACTTTTCTCAAAGTTAATTAATTAATTATGGCTTTATTATTTTCTTTAATCGGGCTAATTTCACCCAATTCCGACTTATCTTCGATAGTTTTATAGTACAACACAACAATATTAATGACTGCATCCAGTATCACTTTAAGGAGAAATAATCGGATTGAACGGCACCACTTGTGACCAATACGAGCGGTTTATATGTAAATATAGCTCCGCGTTCAGAAGCCGGGCATCAGGATACCGAGTAAGTGATTTGCACTGCAGTGTTTCTGGGAAAGGTAGCATGATTGATGATGACGATGAATTGCGGCGTGTTTTGATGACCAAATTATTGTGCAAAATACTGGTCATTGAAGTTGGCATCGCCATGTCACATTTAACTTGCACTGGCGCTGCTTGGCTGGTTAACAGCCCAACGGTGAAGTACAGTAATTCGTATATGAGATTACATTGGTAAGTAAGTAAGTATAGGGTTTAACGCCACGTCAACAATCATGTGTTAAATGGTAGCGATGCTATAATTACAGTGGTAACCACATTATGCCTACTGAATAAATCGACACCCTTGAAGGTATATCAATCGGGGTTATGTTGGTAACGCAGAACTGTTATCAGATAGCACAGCCAATTTGAGCAAACATGTACAAGCCGGTTCCTGTGGCAAAGTTGTCAACAGCGTCGCCTTTCGACCCACAAGATGTGGGTTTGATACCAAGGTTTGAAAACCTGACTGGATCCCCGTCACTCGGATGATCATAATGGTGGACCCAACTCTGAAAGGGGATGCACCCGACCTGGTAGCTCAATAGTACCGTCCCAGCCGCGTGGGTTTCGCCGCCCGGTCTGGGCAACGGGTTTGTATCAAGTGGGCGTTGGCACTTAAGGGGAGCTGTGCAAGCATCATAATCATTCTCATCCATCATCGTCGTGATATCACCTCGTTGTTGAAAGTGACGTTAGACCACAATATTACCATTACCATTACTATGGCCAACATGTAACTCGAGCGGTTGTTGCATAATATGAGAAGACATGCTGGTATTACCCGTTACGGTGCGGTACTCCTCGCTAGAATAAACACTATCCTAGAATATGTACAAATTGTCACAGACTTTGGGTAGTTACTCGAAACTGCAATTTTCACATTACGTGGTTTGGCAGTTATAGTATGCGGCGGGTGGTTGGCCTGTTGTCAGGAGTACTTATCTTCTATGCTTAGGCTGGCGAGCGATGCATTTCCAAGCAAGCAATTTTCGGGTTGAGCCGGTAATAGACACGTGTTATTTACACTAAGCCTATCAGGACCAGATACGCGGATTTTATTTACGTTGGTACAAATCCATACCAAGAATACTATAAACAATGTCAGTGCTACATGAAGAAATCCATGATTCACGATTGGCGAATATCGTAATAATTGCATCATGATAATATTCTCACCTGATCTCTCAATGGGGCTAAAAGATGATGTTGTCATAATCCCATTTTATAATTTAGTGTTGCTTGACACGATAAGGATGTTTGACGCCTTACATTTTGTCCTTAAAATTGCTTCTGGCTGGTGAATCAATATATGTTACAGCCACGGTGTTTCGCTAAATGACCATTTAAGTTTGATATTCATCCGATTCATAAACATAGGTGTTAAAGAGCCAGTCAGGGCCGTTATCAGCAATGTGACGTCACATTTTGCAGCCCCCATAAACCCCGTGGAAATCCAATGTACAGATCAGAGAGGGAACAGGAAGTGAGGGGGCTAGAGAGAGCGATATTGGGGCAAGAGAGGGAACAGGGAGAGAGTGGGATAGAGAGAGCGAGATGGGGGTGAGAGAGGGAACAGAGAGAGAGTGGGATAGAGAGAGCGATATGGGGGCGAGAGAGGGTACAGGGAGAGAGTGGGGTAGAGAGAGCGAGATGGGGGTGAGAGAGGGAACAGAGAGAGAGTGGGATAGAGAGAGCGATATGGGGGCAAGATAGGGAACAGGGAGAGAGTGGGATAGAGAGAGCGATATGGGGGCGAGAGAGGGAACAGAGAGAGAGTGGGATAGAGAGAGCGATATGGGGGCGAGAGAGGGAACAGAGAGAGAGTGGGATAGAGAGAGCGATATGGGGGCGAGAGAGGGAACAGGGAGAGAGTGGTATAGAGAGAGCGATATGGGGCGAGAGAGGGAACAGGGAGAGAGTGGTATAGAGAGAGCGATATGGGGCGAGAGAGGGAACAGGGAGAGAGTGGTATCGAGAGAGGGAACAGGGAGAGAGTGGTATAGAGAGAGCGATATGGGGCAAGAGAGGGAACAGGGAGAGAGTGGTATAGAGAGAGCGATATGGGGCGAGAGAGGGAACAGGGAGAGAGTGGTATAGAGAGAGCGATATGGGGCGAGAGAGGGAACAGGGAGAGAGTGGTATAGAGAGAGCGATATGGGGCGAGAGAGGGAACAGGAGAGAGAGTGGTATAGAGAGAGCGATATGGGGCGAGAGAGGGAACAGGGAGAGAGTGGTATAGAGAGAGCGATATTGGGCGAGAGAGGGAACAGGGAGAGAGTGGTATAGAGAGAGCGATATGGGGTGAGAGAGGGAACAGGGAGAGAGTGGGATAGAGAGAGAAGGGGGAGGGGGGGAGTTGGGGGAGGGGCAGAAGAGAGTGTGGGGATCTGACAAACGCGACGTCCATCCATGTCAGCAATGTTCATGGTTTTGCTAATACTATTCGCTATTTTATGCGCATTTCTCATGATGCCGGGCCTAATTTATGGACAATTGTCACCACAACGACATGGTTTGCAGGCAAACTACAACCACGAAACTGCAATCTTAGTCCTACACTTGTCAAGAATGAATATTTTCATTCCAAGAGCAGCAGTCATAGGAGCGCAAAATGCTGGTGAGTTAATTGATGTCATATAAATTGAGTTGCTAATTGCCGTCAAAGAAAGTCATTTTTAAAGCCAAGTTTAACATTTCTTTTGCAGGCAACATAAGTTGATTCTTCCTAATACTAGGATAAAGTCCCTTCGCTGCTGGCTTTTCTGTTGATTTTTCAACAGACTAGGATCAACTGTATGGCTGAAAAACTATTTTATTGAGTTTGGAGACTAGTTTCAAAGGAGCTCAGAGAGAAGAGGAACAACAGAGCGAACACAGTATCAGGGCGGGGAGCGTAAACACGTACGTATATCATGTTTTGGGTGACTAAGCTAGGTCAGTTATGATTGGATCACCGTAAAGTAACGCTAAACACAGCATCATCCTGCTCCATCTCAAGTGCTTGGCTGGTACTTGACAAGCGCCACACACAGTGCCGCTGCGAGTGGTATAAATATAGAAGATGCGGCAGAGAGCCGAGACTTACTGGCCGCAGTCATGTCGATTAGATTCGAAGCCAAGCGAGCTCTGGTGACGGGGGCCGGGAGAGGTAGGTCAAACATTTCATGCTAGGGTGGAATTATTTTATTCATTATGGAAGTAAATATTAGTAAGGATGCAGTTTTAAGATTGATCCATTTGCTTTTCGTAGGCATTGGAAAGGCCATAGCCATTGCTCTGAGCGAAGGAGGCGCCGTTGTGTACGCCTTAGATAGAGACCAGGAGAGCTTGGATATCTTAGTGCAAGAGGTGATTGAATTTTGCTCATACGTTTCACGTGAACCAAAGTCACATAACCTTCATGTATGTTATTTACTCTAAACGAAAACAAACCCGGAATATAGTTTCATATCGCCCGTATCTCAATATCAGCTCTGATGAATAGTGTCACCTAATTTCAGTCGATCGGTTAAACTACAATGTCACTGATGTTTAAGAGGTGAAAAAGATAACATGCTTCCGGTATTTTCTGCACTTGCTGCTGACTTGTGGTTGTACAAGTGAGAATCATTATACGCAAACAAGCCGTGTTGGAAAACTATCTTTTGCACCACGGCCATTTGTCTGGGTTATCTATCCATATTTATCATACAGTGACATTTGATATTATATTTTATTATTTAATATTATAATAAACGTTTTAACATAATAGAATATGCCGATATCTACCTTTTTGGCAACCTACTAGCAATCACCGTTATCTAAATTGTTTTGACTTGGCCGCGAACTGCTAACACCACTACCGTTTATCACCACAATATGTAATTACCGCACGACGACAATCATCGAATTCATCATCTTAATTATCCATCACTTTTAGCTAGTCTGCACAATTATCTCCGACCACTAATGCTATTCAAAAATGTTTAACCATACAATAATTATGAACCCATCATATATCGTTATGATAATGATACATAATTAACCATGAAGCAACCAATTGGTCAATGAAAAAAAATTGTGATACGACTGCTTGCCTATCAAACATTAGAGGTTTTGGATCTGGTGGAGGCGATACTCGATACCAGCCCAATCTGGATCGTCACATAGTGCATCCAATATTAATGTAACAACATATTTTAAAGGAACTTTCTTCACATCTTGTCCATCCACAGAAGTAATGACATGATAAAATGGAAAATAATTTAGGAACAAAAAAATTGTTTTATATATATTAAAAGAACAATTAAAATGGCAAGGTCAATGCTTAAATATGTGGAGCTAAGACTATCGAGATAATATTTACAATGCAACTGTAGAACAGAGCGATTCCGTGTATTTACAGACACTAGCCAAAGGCTTTGTGGTCGTTTTCAATTTCTCAAATCTCATCGTTCAATCTTTTATCATAGTTCTCCCAGTCATTGTGATATTTTCATCTTGGTCGCCCCATAAGACCAGTTTCTGACATCCTGTGATAGCATCCCTCCCTCATCCCCGTGTATGCTGATCTGAGTGATTGGAGCGGATCCAGTAAGATCATAGAAGATCTGGGTCCGATTGATCTCCTCGTCAATAACGCCGCTATCTGTACACCAAAGCCGTTCCTGGAGGAGGATGAGAAACATTTTCTGGGGTAGGTGAAGTTGTTGACAGCACATTCCACCACTGCTTGCATGTGCCGCCAAATAGCTTTCTCACAGCATTTGAGTCATCTGGTTGACTGCAGTATCGAATGCATTTGAATGAATATCTATTTCGTGTCAGCGGTATGTCAGAGATTAGAGAGCCCCAGTGACCTGTCAGATATTGGTAAATGCTTAAACGCCTATTTTGTTCACAAAACAGGTATCTAAACATGGCAATCTCAAAAGCCCTTAGGATAAACAATAATGTAGATAAGTGTCAATCTAACACCCTATGGGTGTAGTCTATTATTACTAGAACAAGTAGTCTGGTCTGAAAAATCGTCAGTTTCAGAACCTATCCATGAATTGCTTTCTTGGTTATGGTTTCAGAGCTGTCAATAACAATCTCAAGCATATTGTCAGCGTGTCCCAGGTAGGTTGCACGTATATGATGTACATAAAATGTAATCTTGATGGCGCACAAATATAATGCATTGTTTATTAAGTTTGACGACATAATTCCTCTAATACAGTGAGAATATTTTGTATTGAATCGATACGGTGATGTGGATTGTGGTATGTGCCTTGACAGGTGGTGGCCCGAGGTATAAAGGAGCGGGGTTGCGGGGGAGCTATAGTGAACGTGTCGAGTCAGCAGGCCGGCCTGGTCATCCCGGGTCTGACCGCTTACGCCGCCACCAAGGCTGCTGTCCTCAGTGTTACCCGATCCATGGCACTCGAACTTGCGCCGCATAAGGTAGGGTTTTCCATTGAACAAATTCTAGTTGATGGACCGATCGATGACGGGACATGAAAGCCGCACCTCGAGGGCCAACAAACTCAACGACAAACCTCCCCGCGATTGTAAAACAGCTCAAATTGAATGCTTGATTACGCCCTGCTTGCAGATTCGTACAAACGCTGTGACTCCAACAGTGGTCAAAACGCCGATGGTCGAGAACATGTTGGAAGACGAGGGCTTCCTCAAGACATTCCAGGCAAGAATCCCTATAGGAAGAATAGCAGGTGTGTACCTGTGTGTGTGTGTTTATAAACCATGCATGAGATGAGAAATGTTCCATTACCATTTCCATTTTATCAACTACCTGTGATTTTTAGAGACCGAAGATGTGGTTGGCCCAGTGCTCTTCCTGTTGAGTGACAAGGCTGCGATGATAAATGGCGCCTCATTAGCCATTGACGGCGGATTTACTGTCGCTTAGACAGTACTTTTTGGTGGCACTTCACCCATACTTCCAAGCGTCACCAACAAAGAATCTGAGTATCAAAGCATTCGTATTTTTAGCGGCAGGATAAAAAGAATGAGGGTGAACAGATGCACGGTAGTCTGAGTAATAATAAACATTCGAATTTCAACATTGTTGTCTAAGTTGCTCAATTGTGTAAATGAATGTTGGATAATTTCAAGAATCTAAATTGAAGAGGTCGATAAAGCACAGCCAGTGATGGAGAACACATTTCATTTCCATTGCAGGTCGAATAATGCTTGTGTCTTTATTCTCTGACTGTTGTTTATGCTTCAAATGTCAACAAAAAATCACCTTCTATGTATGGAAAGCTGGTGGAGTCATATTGTGTGAATAGGCGTAATGTAAATTCACACTGGATGGACATTCGATTACTACAAGACTATGGTAACAATACTAAACACGAATTACAAATAAAATATTAAAGATACAGTTGCATTAAAGGAGTCATAACTTGGAGTTAGAGGTATATTTCATCCGAAATCCCTTCTGTGGGAATTGTGGATATCCCCACACCCCGTCCAACAAAAGGTCGACGGCCAGTTTAGCCATTTGGTCGCACGACTTTGCGGCGTAGCCATTACCCCCTAGAGCCACTCCCAGCCCCGGCCAGGGCACGTCCAAGTATGGTCTCCGATTGCCAGTATTACAGGTCACACAGGTGTCTGTATGGAAGGAGAGCGGCTTCAAATCTACAAACAGGTGGAGTGGTAACATCATAAGTTATCTGGACATGGTGATCCTGATGATATCATGGTGAATAAGAATAATGAACGGAAGTGAGCCATTGTCAAAATACACTACCACAATGTGGTGTCAAGGATCACATTGTAGAGACTAAACCATCCAAGCGCGCAATAATCAAACAATCATGTTGAAATGTATATCGGAGACGCTCACCAGGCAGTTTGGACAGTAGAATTCTCTTCATGCCTTCTTCCATGTAGTGCGGCACTTTCTCTGTGTACCACGCTGCCACCTCTTTCTCGGAGGTCAAAGTTTTCTCGTATTGTGACCCATGGCCGATCTTAACGTAATATTTCCCTAGAAAGCAGTCAACATTTCCACAGAAACGGTTTATTACATGGTTACACCTAGCCGTGCACGACGTCTTATTATATATTTATATTACCGTCGTGCGCGGCTAGGTCACACAACAATCTCGAACACCAATACCAATATTTATATGGCCTGATTATTGATGATTTTGAAAACTAACATTGGAAATATATTTACAAGATGGTTGAGCAACTGACCATCGGGGTAGCGAATAGGAGGTAGGATGTAGCAGGAGTTATTCCCCACCTCAGCATCCTCCCCTGAGTGAACTATAGCCGGCATGTGACTGCAGTATTTATCAAGATAACATGGAGAGGAGGAGGGCATGGGATACGTTGGATGATATACAACAAGGGAGTTTCATCGCAAGAATGAATATTCGGGAGGTAAATTGATCGATATTTGATCGATTTAGCTTTACTGGACTGTTTACCTCAGTTTTTGTCTGTCCTCATCAGAGACCTCGGCGAACAGGACAACTTGACTGACCAATTCAACATCTGAAAGCCTCATATCGCCTGGTAACAACTTCCTGAAGCCTGTAAAAGCCCCACTAGCGAGTAACACTTTCTTGGTGTGTATCACGTGACCAGCAGCCGTCTTGATTTCAAATTCAAAGCTACCTCCAACAAAGTCTATACGCGTCACTGTTTCGACTATATCTTCAACGATACGACAACCACGTGCTTTTGCCAAGCTTAGTTCGGCCTGCCGAAGTTGACGTGGGTTGATGTAGCCAGAATTGGTTTTCTCCAAGAGAGCGACCTCATCTTCTTTCATTCGGATGTATGGATACAGGTGTTGAAGTTGTTGGCTCGAAAGCTTTTCGTATTCAGTAGCTTTTGATGGAGGAAGCTGTTCGGGTCTCGCCTTTGAAGTAATTACGCCAGCATTCTGGTAGAAGGTTATACCTGTATGGTATTTATATTCAATATCAGAAGCTTCGAAATTTTGTTTGCAAACTTTCGTAAACAATTAGGGCAAGGAATATCATAACTTTGCATGAATATTAACACCCTCAATACACTGTGATTCAATAATTACCACATGGCTGTTTAACACAAATGCAGCAATCATTACAAAGTAACAATTGTTGTAAATTTGATCTGAATAATTCAAAATAGACATCAATATCAGCCGACATACTAATGAAATCACCTATATCATAGCCATATAATGGCAATTGGCAAAGTATGTAAACTAACCCCTTTAGCACACTTGCTTAGAATAGTTTGAACACTTAGATGTTGAAGATATCCTTCACCATGAGCACTCGGTGTTTTTGGCGTCGGTGCTTAGTAATAAACATATTGATAAATCTTTTCTGATCCCGACCTGATTGATATTGCAGCTGCTGATACCTGGCTATAGAATCTTCTGCCAGCTGCGCCCAGAACTCATCGTGATTTGCTGTTCTGGAGATGCGGCCTTCATCGTAATACGCACCCAGTATGGAGTGGCCTTCTCGCTTCTGTACATTATGGTCATTCACATACGAGGAAACCAAGATGGTAATAATGCCACCGACGACGGACGGCACAAGTTGTTATCATGATACGCTTCTTCACATCCATCACAATATCATGTATCGGGATGTGACCTACATAGGAATTGCAGTATGCCATTAAATTATGCATGCATACTTGAACCGCTGGGCTAGTTCTACCCTAGCAGTAGCTCCGGTCGAACGGTAATATAAATATATACCGTTCTGATACAACATTATACGCGCGTCGGCGAACGGCTACTCTGCGCATCTAGAAAATTACATATGTCAAGAGCCTTTACATAAAAAAGTCTATGCGCACCAAAAACTTACCCCCACTCGACGCTATTCTTCATTAAATGCCATCGATATATCGTTTCCGAAAAATCGCGATATGATGTCTGCCATTTTGGAAAATATTAATTCCCGCGATTTCCAGCATTGCCTTAGCATCCCGGGGGTGGGGGGGGCACTTGCCCTAACTCGGATAGGGGTGTACCGCAGGACCTCGAAAACCCGTACCCGTTGTACAAGTTGAGAAAGGCAAAAAGTATATCCCGTCGTACAAGGTCGAGAGGCCGAAAAAACATGTCCCTTCGCGCGGCACATGTATACTATCTCTATACACTTAAGTGCCCCCCCCCCGGGCTTAGCATGAGACTTCGTCATTCTGAGCATGCGCAATGCGCGTGGTCTTGAACTTGATAACAAACATGTTGCTGTGTTTCTGACTTTTTACCGCTTCCCAAATTGATCGAGCTATAAATAATTACCATGGATGAAATCCCCCGCCGAAAAGGGATAAAATTGTCTGTAAAACATCATTGCATTCTATAACTCTATAACTTGGATATGTTTGGTGTTTGGTAGTTGTCTGAATCGATCTCAACATTTTTACATTGCGTCGTTTTCAGAAAGAGTAAGACGTCTACTCAGACGTCTTGTAGGGCTACCCTAGCAGTTCCTTATCTACGGCAAATCATGCAAATCAGTTACAATTTAAATAACCCATTAAGAGTAAATAATTGGAAAATTTTAGGAATTATAGGAAAACACAATACGGTTATGACAATCGTCGTACCACAGATAAATCCCTCAATATTACCAAATACCGCCCTTCAAGCCATCATGACTGAATCCACACAAACCCTAGGACATGACAAATGAACACTATGATTCTTACTAGCTCACGTTAACCGACCTTCTATGTATATTATTCGGAGAACGTTATGATTTATATACTTGGTTTGTCTCGTTTTACCTGCGGTTCCTCGGGTCCGACAAGGCAGATTTTAAATTCAGCATGAAGGCTTGCATGTCTTGCGCAGGCTGATCCTACCATGCCAGCTCCCACGATAACCAAATCATACGGTTCTACTGTCATGATAATGGCTGAAATGTGGTAGGCGATGTACACTGAACACGGGGCCGATCCAAGGCCGATCACACCGATATGAAGCAAAATAGTAGAACCAAATAATAGCTCGACGGGACGACCTATATCTGGTACAGCCACGCAGTAAATAGCTTACGCCGAACTTTAGCATGTAAACACAGATCAGCTGATCGGTCGCCTGGAACCAAATATAAGTATTTAAAGCTTATTTAAACAGAATAATCAACTCAAGACAAGTAAAAATATTTTATTTCCTTTCTTACATAAAACAAATCAACCATAATCCCCATCGACGTTATAACTATCTATAACCATTTAGTGGAAGTTATGTATATTGAGTTAACATTGGGTAAAAAATCACAAACTTGGCCCCATGAAACAAAAACACTGTGAGGGAAACATGTCTACCTGCTTTTTCAGTTAATCACCTTAATGTTGGATGAGTATTAATATAGTTAAGATGGAGTAAAATGATTGCACAGCATCAAATATTACTATATATGTGTTAAAAATTAACAATTAAAAATTCATATGATGATATTAAACAGAAGCACATCCAATAGTTGACAGTTTTTGCCATTTGAAATATTTCAATATCATATCACCCATAGAGTTAAGTACTCTGGCTTGAGTACCTACTTTGATCTGGTGCCAGGGCTTAACTTGTTAAAAACAAGGTCCCCTAATAGGTTTTCACCAATTTTAATTAACTTAATACTTAAATGTTCCATAGGTTAGTTAACATGTAAGCATAGCATCACTTAACAGTACATCATAAGTGATGTACAGAATAATGGTAGGGGTGGATCCCTCAGAAAGTAATATTTGTAATATTTCGGTGGACTAACTTTCACATTATGTAAGGGGGAAGGCGAGGCAAAAAAGGATGATACATAATATTTAAGGCTTTAAAGGGCATATTTTCAATTGTTTGGTGTACAGCAGACATGTTGGTCCTTAATAATACCAAGTTTCAGACTTGTAAGATAATTATCGGGAAGGCCAGACTATATTTTGGTAATTGAACGATTCTTAATATCAAATGTAACTTTTAACTATTAGTACGTTGCCAGAGAACATCACAAATTGGCTTAAGATAACTAAAAGACATGTTTTGTGCTGCCAAATTTTACAGTACAGCCCCAAAGTAGGTCCATAATTGGAAATATGGCTCGCAATCCCATATCACAAATAAAGTTTTTAATAATAAATAACAGCTTTTTGGAAATGCTCTATGCAGGAAAGTACTTTTTTTTCTTTTTTTTAAATGAGAAACATTGTACTCGCAATTGTTTTTCTGATTTAGATGTTGAAAAAGAAAATTTACATATAATTCTTAAATTTCTAAATTTTATCGTTTGATCCATATCTCAAAGAATATTTGAAAGAATATTTTACAATTTGTGATGGACCCTAGATGGAATTGTCTTTGGGTAGAAAAAAATTAAAATGGGTAGACAAAATATTTCTCAGATGATGTTCTATGTCTAAACAACCACGATGTAAAAAGAAACAGCAGATTATATACAAACGTGCTTCACAAGCTTAGCAGGTGGCAATGCGGATGAGGCGGCGGGAAATCACGGTAAATCACGCGACACAATATTTTCCTAAATTTTTCGAAAATGATATATAGATGGCATTTCTAAAAGAATAGCATCGATTGAGGGTAAGCTTTTGGTGCGCTGTTACTTATTTGTTCACAGGATCTTGATATATGTTGTTTACCAAATGCCAAACCCAGCGCTGTAGTCGCAAGTATGTTTTAATCGGTGCCCAAATGATCGACGCAGAACGGTATATATGTATTTTACCGTTCGACCGGCGCTAAGCAATATGGTGCATTGCATTGCTTTTGGGTGCAAGAACCATGCAGAAGATTTGACGAGAGGAATTAGCTTCTTCAGGTTGCCTAAAGACGCCCAGCTTCGATTCTAGTGGTTATCGAATTGAAGAGACAGAATCCCCCGAACAGCGATAATGTCCGCGTTTGTAGCGACCTCTATATCACCGATTGTTTTGAACACGATATGCAAGCCGATATAGGTTTCAAGAAAGTCAAGAGACAGTTGAAGTAAAGTTCCTTCCCTACAGTGTTTATATTTTCCAACTGGTGCGCGTTGAAGATTCATCGTTGAAGATTTCAGTGTGTCTGGTGGTGAAGGGTTAATCGAATTTGAGAATGGCGGAAAAGGAACTGTACCGGTTCTTCTACAGCGCAAGCATTTTGTGTTTGACTAAACCTGGGCGATCTTTTCAGAAGATGTCAGACTTGTGGCAGTCATATCTTTTGGTGTGACAAAACTACAAAGGGAACAATGCTGTTAATGACATACACGTGTTCAGCAGCTTTTAGGGCACTTGGCAGTCACAGCCACTTTTAAGGAAAATGTCTGTGAGAAATCTACTTGTTGCAGGTGGTATTCTGTTCGCAGGTGGACAATTTGCTAGATTTAATGACTGCTTGCCATGTTTTTCGGTCAGACAGTGTGGCTATTAGGGGATGGGAAATGTGACTTACCTGGTCATAATGACATATATTTGGCATACACCGTCATGGAGGAAGACACTGGTGTTATTCTTACCACAAAAGTTGTTAGTGTTGGGGAGGTTACAAATTCTGAAGCCATGGAGTTAGAAGGTTTCCAGTGGTATTTGTGACAGAGTGGGTATGTTGTAATTATTTTCTTTTACAGCAAGTTAATTATATTATTGTGTTAAATTGTTATTTATGTGGCATGGGAGAGTAATTAAGTCATGACACATGTGTATTTAGTATTTATGAGTAACTGAAATAGTGTGTATATGAGTTGATAATATTTAAGTTTGCCTAGTTCCAGCATAGTTATGTTGGGGTGACATGATTTAATTGAAAAAAAATGTCTTTTGCACTTGACTGAATGCATAAAAAAAGTTGCTTGAATTACAAAATATTGTCATAATTCCATGTCTTGGGCATGATAAATAATTTGTAAAACAACCATATGATATAAGGAACTCAATTACAAGTATTTTTTTACAGATTATTTTATAACACTATCATTTCACTCCTCTAGTTAAGTACCCTGGCTTGAGTATCTACCTTGATGTGGTGCCAGGGCTCATCTTTTGACAAAGTGGTACTCGTGATAATGTTTGTGAAAGCTTGGACTGATACTGTTACGTTCAAACAAGTACTTTGTTTGTCATTGCTTGAATGCAATTATTAGATTATTTGCTAATAAGTGTCATTAAAATAGAAGGATAAATGTTAGTAGATGTATGTCAGCAAAATGTTAGCATAAATTTGTCAGGTTAAAAAATATTCCCCCCAACAAATGATCAATAATTTATAATGGTATCTAACAAAAAGTTTATTACAAGTTGTTACATATAGCAGACATCTGTATTGTCCCGATGGCTCATGGAATGTGTGTTGTATAGTGGAAACGACGCATGAAGGGATAACCCGTCAAACTTGTTTTCAAAGTTTGCTATGAATCCAGTAGGTGAACTGTCTGTATGCTTGAAATCTCAGAAAACTGCAATAAAATTATATATTTTTTTCATTTGGGGTTATGATTTACTTCATTGTTATGGTCACCAAAGAAAGTGAATTTAGAAGTATAGAGTCAATATGATAAGTAGAATTGCCCCTTTGTTTTTAATTTATTAGATATATTGATTCCACACGGTGGATATCATGTAAATAAAGTCTTAGCACTAATGATTAACAAGTGGTACATACTCGTTTGTCAGAGGCTCATGAAGATCGCCACTTATTATGTCGTTTCTTGCGACAAGTGCAGTCCATAGTACAGCTGATACAAGGCAATCTGCTCTGAAATCTGGATGATCACATATGCATTCTAGGTCGAGCATGAATCGCTTTGCTTCTGGCATTTCTTGGCAACACACATTTTCTGAAATAGTGGGTGGTATTTCACAGCGTCACATGAGCACCACACCAAGTTATCCAGTCGCCACCCATCCGTTTCGACGTCTCTCCCGTCTTATGAGCTATCGTCGTCACTACCACTTTCATTCGCCATTCATTTTCGTTTTTTTCGAGCCAATCGTCTTCTTCTTTGGTTTGAATTGATAAGGCCGGAGTTGTCCACTTTCAATCCGCGTCATGATACATAGTCTGTAACAAGCCAAATTCTTGCCGCTCGCACAACTAGTTACCGATCGACGTGGCACTACTGGTAAACAGCGCTACTTCTCGCTGGCGCTGTTGGATCTACTGACGTCACATCACAAATTTGGCGCTGCTATGAAATCAAGCTCAGAATAAGCGTTCGAAAAACAGAAAACTATACTAACTATAGTTCTCGCTGTCTTTAGAACCCAAATATATTCAATAAATGAGTTAAGTCTGTGATATTATATTCTCGTTCAGTTGGCTGGAGTATCACTTTAACTCACAAATGAAACAACAAAAACTGGGAGGGGAACCACAAAACTCTTTTCCGGTACTAAGCACCCACTAGGTTTCCCAAATCGGTATGTAGTATACCCCCATCTGCGTTAGAACTAATTTTAAACAATTTAGTGGAAGTTATGTATATTGAGGTTACGTTTAGCCAAAAATCTCACTTTGAACCCGCTGCACTAAACAAACTGGGAGTGGAATCCCAACGATAACTCATGTCTGGTACTAGGCTACCCAAAACGGTATTCAGTATATCCCCAACGGCGTTATAACTATCTAGAATCATTTAGTGGAACTTATGTATCGAGTTAACAATGGGTCAAAAATCACAAATTTGGCCCCATGAAACACACAAACTGGGAGGGAAACCCCAAAGATACAGTTGTCTGCTACTACGCACCCACTAGGCTACCCAAAACTGCATTCAGTATACCCCGATCGGCGTTATAGCTATCTAGAACCATTCAATGGAACCTATGTATATTGAGTTAACATTGGGTCAAAAATCACAGATTTGGTCCCGAGAAACAAAGGTCTGGGGAGTGAATGTATATTGATTTATTATAAAAATCTGGAACTTGTGCATTTTGGTTTAATGTGAAGTCATCAATCTCGTTTTCGCCAACTTAATCTGTCACGTTACTTTGGTGAATTTCGTAAATACCTGGTGAAGGCACAATCAATCACCATTAGTTATTGATTAACCTAAATAGTAATGACTAGCTGAAGCGATTTGCAGTGTTCTTATATTAGGGGCATATCACCCAGCGAAATTTGGAATCCTCGCTTTTGAACTGATTATTTTCGGTGATCATATCACTGCATTGTTGAAACGACTTCGTTTCAGAAGGGTTGTAGGAAAAAAATAGCCTTTGCTAATGTCGTTTCCGATGGCAAGTGTGTGCTCGATAGTACTGTGTCCGAAATATTGCTGTAGCAGGGTACTCCACCAAACTACTGCCCTTGACATGTTATCTTGGGGGCTGCCAAGTTGTAACTGGCAGAGGTTGTTGCGTCTGGTCAGAGGGAAAACACGGTAAGGAATCGAAACTTTCGTTCTATGCACCTTACATCGATGCTAATTTTCAGCATTGTTTAAATTGCACTAATGTGGTTTTGTAGGTAAGTGGTGGAACTGCTTTGGAAAGCCATTGACTGAGGCCCTTAAAACCCAGCCTTCTCACCTGGTTTTCTATCTGGGAACCAACAATATTTCATCCGGCCATAGTGTCGCTATGGCCGGACGAAATATCTAGGATAATCAATGACTTATGATTATAGATTGTGCCTTCACCAGGTATTTATACGAAATTCATAAAGGATTCCTAGCATAGGGTCGCGTGCCGAACCGGGGTGATGATCAAAGCAACCGTGCGTTGACGTTTACGAAGTCGCGCGCTAAGGATTCCGACGCGTGCGCCTACCTGCCTTCGGATGGCGCACAACACGTTAAGTGTGTATTAAAGACCTTGACTAGACAAATGTCCGAGTGGGTAGTTACTTTATATCACTACGATGCACATTGATGGGGGTTGGTCTTTGCTTGATGCATATATCAGGATTTGTTTGGACAGTTCAATTGTGTCCATCTGCGGAAGATCCAAGCAGACATAAGAGCCACCATTTTTTCACTCAAGCAACTGGCAGTACGATGCGAGTTTTATGACGATACGCTAACGTTTTACGGCTACGGTGGTATGAGGCGGGACAGTGCGGCATATCACGGTCTGCACATCAACGTCATTGGAACGTAGCAGCTGGCAAGAAATATGCGCGATGCGTCTGCCAACAGCGAAAGAAGATTGAATTGCGAGTGTTGATTCAAAGATACTATAAAATGAATTCCACTTGATTCTAAATATCTGGTCATAACAAACCTCTAACCACTCCAATTTTTAATTCAATTTACCCGGGCAGGGCTGTTGAGTACCACATGGTTCTTGTAATTTTGCAACTTAATGCCTCATAAATAAGTATAAGTTTCTTTTCAATTGGACAACCAGGACATTGCAAAATGAACTTTCACCAGCAGATATTTAACCATTACAATCAGTTACAAACCCAGCAATAATTTTTATGAACAAGAACGTTATAAAGCAAAGTAAAACACCGACCTCGAGAACAGCAAGCTCTAAGACAGCATCCACTGAAAAACACATTATATCATTACACAATTTTATAACTCTTCAATGTTTTTATTATGAATGGGTTTTGATACCATGCAATTCTGACCTACATTGGATACTGTTTGTTGTGAACACAAAGAGAAACAACAGATTCCTACTTTGGCACATTTGATTCATTTGTTACTCAAATAGCAAGGTACCTTCATTTTGAGTATATCGGTAAAAAAAATGGGGGAAAAATATTGGTCTCATGTTGTTTATTGTGAAACTTAAAATTTCCTTAAACAACAGGATGGCCATAACTGTGGGCCATGTCTGGGCAAAGGTCTAGTCTTTAAGGTATTTTCATTAGAACCCTAGTGTTCCATAATAACAATTTTTCATGAATTAATACAAAGAGAATTGTAGTTTAGTTGATTTATTCAAAGTGGATACTGAAATTGGTAGTAATAATTCATTGAGCATTTACTAATTTGATTGAAACAACATCTGTGAACAGAGTGAATGGTTTACATATCATTGAATTCATTGATTTACAACTTGGTGGTCCTATTATGGACTTGATTGCACAAATAACTTTCAATATCGCTCAAAGCTAACGTTTACATATCACATGGTTTAATCACGAAAAACAACAACTACATCGCGGGTGACTGTAGATGCACTGGCTATTATTTCTCATAGCGCTCTAGTCGTATTCAACATTTGGGCACAATTACCAATGTAAAATGAAAATTTCAACACTAAAATAAGGCATGACGAGAAGATCAAGCTATCTCAGAAATATAACAACATCTGCAATAAGATATTTCATTATTTTTGATCTCGCGAGATCTCATCTTATGTGGTTCTACTATTTCGCGCCAACTTCGCACTGGACCAAAGGCCAAAGGATCATGTTAAAGTTAAAGAGACTGTTCGGCCCCATATAAGGCAACCAGGGATCATTTCGTTATAACATTACTACGTTTAACGTAGATGTAAGTATTCTAATTTGTGCCGCAAAGTTTACATGATGGAAAATCTTGATAAGTTTTTAACATTATTATTTGACTGGAAATATTCATGATCTACTGTGGAAATCTGTTTTATTCAATTATGTCGTTCCATCGATAACGGTGCCTCCCTAAAACCATGCACCACACGAATAGTAGCTGTAAATCATTACGCGCTCTGAATTTACCTCGCGATCGATGTGTATTCTTCCGCTATGGTTACATAATGTAGATTTCACTCATTCAAGTTGTGGGCTTCTTTGAGCGCGCATTAGACCGACATGCAGGAAGGGTTATGTCCGACAACATAAACGGCGACAGCCGAAGTAAGGAACCATTTTCTGAGACCACAACGCCGCGTAGCGACTGAAAGTCTGAAAACTTAAAACTTTTGGTTTCCAAGGTGCGGTTGCCAAGCAGCTTGCTAGGCAACCTCGTTCCAAATATGGGGCTGAACAGTCTCTTTAATTGAACATACACACACACACACACATATACATATATATATATATATATATATATATATATATATATACATATATACACATATATATATATATATACATATATATATATATATATATATATATATATATATATATATATATATATATATATATATATATATATATATATATACATATATGTGTGTGTATATATATACCTATATGTACCTATACATATATAAATTTATGTATGAATATTTATATATGTACTTAAAATATATGTAGTATATGTATAATACTTTAACGATAGTAAATGGAATTACGACCAGCTTCGCCTCCTCGCAAAACAAGGTCCTAGTCCACGTCGATGTCATACCTTCTCTAAACTGATATACGATATGAGTTTTGTAAGAACAGTGACAAATTACATTGTTCTAGCCCTACAAGACGTCTGAGTAGACGTCTTACACTGACTGAAAACGACGCAATGTTAAAAATTTTGAGATCGATTCAGACAACTATCAAACACCAAACATATCCAAGTTATAGAGTTATAGAATGCAATTATGTTCACGGACAATTTTATCCCTTTGAGGCGGGGGATTTCTTCCATGGTAATTAGCTATAGTTCGATCAATTTGGAAGCGGTAGAAAGTCCGAAACACAGCAACATGTTTGTTTTCAAGTTCAAGATCACGTACATCGCGCATGCTCAGAATGGCCTGACCCATCAACAACTATTGTTTCCTGTGTCTGAACTCGATAATATACAACAGATTGTATTCAAAGTGCTTCGCAAGATTAACAGGGAGGCAATGCAGATGAGGCGGCGGGTAATCGCGGGAAATCATGCGACCCGATATTTTCCAAAATGGCGGTCATCGTATCGCGATTTTTCGGAAATGATATATAGATGGTATTTCTTAAAGAATAGTGTCGATCTGGGGTAAGCATTTTGGTGCGCTGTGACTTTTTTTTATACTGGCTCTTGATATATGTTTTTATCTAGATGCGTGATGCAGCACTTTAGCCAAACGCATATTTATGTGCGACAAAAATGTTGAAGCAATATATATATTTATATATATATATATATATATATATATATATATATATATATATATATATATATATATATATATATATATATATATATATATATATATATATATATATATATTTATGTTTATATATATATATATATATATATATATATATGTAAATATACATACGTTTATATATATGTATAATATATACAAGTGTATCGAAACCTAGTATAATATATATTATATAATATATATATATGTAATATATACATATTACATAAATACAGTTTTAATATATATATAAACTATATCGCGTCATATATAACAAAGATATAATATATATATGATAAATGTTATATATATATATATATATATATATATATATATATTTTATATTTCAAAATTTATATATATATATATGTGATCATACATATCCACCATATATATTATACAGAGAATTTTTATATACTTAGCGCATATATTCATCATCCATAAATGTTATAATCTTATATATTACGTATTATATATATCATATATATATATGACATATATATATTTATATATATATTTGAAAATATATGTAATATATAAATGTTTATGATGTACTATATGCGTATATCTATATATATTTATATATGTATAATATATATATATATATCTATATATATATATATATATTATATAAATATATATATACATATTTATATATAAATATACATATATAGGTAAATATATATATATTTATATATATATATAATATATATATATATATATATATATATATATACATATATATATATATATATATGTATATATATATATAAATGTATATATATATATATATATATATATATATATATATTAAATATATATATATAATATATATATTATATATATATTTATATATATATATATATATATATATATATATATATATATATGACCTTGTGTGTGGTGTGTGTGTGTTTGGGTTTGGGGTGTGTGTGTGTGGGATAAGTTCCAAAAATGGTTTTTTGTTGCTGGGTGGGTCGGTGGGTGTGTTTGTGGGTATGATTTTAAAAAGGGCTCTAAGTTCCGCATTGGCCCTGTCGGGCAAGTAAACAGCTCGGACCAAAAATCCATTGACCACAGACATGATAAAAATTCCATTTGAACAACGTCAAAAATAAAATGCAGATTACTTTAATAATTAATAACCACAGAGCTACTATCTAGCTTGTGACTTTCAAAAAGGAGTTATTCAAGAAGTAATAATTGCTGCATATCTACTACCAGTGGTCAGTGCACCTTATCACTGGCACTTTATTCGATCACTGAGATGTAATTAAACTCGGCATGCAGATACACCGCATATATTTTTCCAAGTTTACCGGTGATATTTTCTTCCGAAATACAAGCTTGGAGGACGATATCCCAGACAGCCCCAGAAACTTCAGATTTAACTAAGGCGGTGAGAACATAGGCAAAAACAATAGCTGATAGTTCCTGTCGCCTTTTCCCCTAGTTTTTGTTGCTTTCTTCGTGGTTCGGTGTGATATTTACGCGACAGAGAATGTTAGAATTTTCTACATGTTGGACAAGGTCATTTTAGTCCCTGCGAATCCGTTGAATTACGCAGGCTAGATACCGTTGGACACCAGAACTAAGAGGGAGTGCATGCATCACTACCCGTACTTAGTTCGAAAGAGTTAGCTGACAGATACAATTTGAAAACAGTTTTGGCTCAAACTTGATCGCGTTTCGTTCTATTTTGTCAGTTTCCAGAGTTCTATCATTCCACCATCGAGAAGTTGGTTAGCGCAATATGTTTAAATCTTCATATTTACGTCACAATCATTGAAGATGACATTAGTTTCGTTTGAAAACAGCAAATATTCTACTTGCGTATATTCGGCGGGGGCACTTTGGAGACAGGGCAGGTAAATTACACTAAGTCTGATAGACTGATCGCATCATGTTCCATTTGATTATAATATTATAAATATAAGGTTGGTTCAGTTATCTCCCTTGAATGTTATTTGATAAGCCACAATAGTCTTCCGCTATTTTCTGTAAATGTATTACGTGGTATTCCGGCGATAATAGAGAATTATATATGGAATGAGTGTTCTTCGATTTATTATTTGCGTAAACATCGATCGTAAAAACTTTGATTGAATTGATTGAACTCAATTGCATGACCTTACAGTGTATAAAAACACGCAAAGGTTTGTGATCTCCGCGTGGGGCAACATCGAAATAAAGGGAACTCGCATGTCTATAAAGGACGGTCACATTGTAATCACATACAAAGAAAGACGTTTTTGGTTAGCTTGAGCAACATGAATGTGCCCCCTCTAAAAGGCTCGTCTGAGACAAATCTAGCTGTAGCCAATGCGAGTAGTCTGCGTATCAGACTCCAGGGGTTCCGCTACGCTTCTCGCCCTAGAGTCTACGACAAAATAAGGTCTTAAACTTGCGCGTCCGAATATTCATTAGACACGCTCGTTAATCTTCGTGGCCAATCAACGCAAAGGTTGTGACCCGGATTGACCTTGATTGCATGGACATTGTAGTGGTCTGCGACCAATGAGAACACATTGAATGTCTTCTGGAATTATGGGGCGTCTCAAAAGTTCAAATTGGCACCACAACAAGCGCTTTAATCGCTTAGCTGCACGATAGTATGTTTACGTAATAGTCAGTTAAAAAGATGGCGAGACTATTGAATATCAGTAACATGTAAACAACGCCCGCAGCATCAGGCTAGGGGACCTTGACTACAATGAGAGTGTGCCATGTCCAATTCCTTCACTCGTTACAGCAGTTTGCATGGCAGACATCCGGTTGCGTCTGGTTGTTTCAAGTGCAAATATTCGCTCCAGACATTATAAAATAACATTATTTGTAACACGAATAAGTACCCAAATCGTATTGATATCACCAATCGCATGTATATATGAACCGAAAATGTGTCTAAAACGCCGGTATGGTTGGATAATCTGAAGTTGATGATTCTTTTCGACAAGGACTCACAGCGTTCCCACAGCTCGCTCAGTATTTCCCACCATCTATCTTTGTACATGTCACCGTTGCTCGGGGTATTGACTTGAGTGCCTGTGGCAGTTGCGAGTTGGTTGATACTCAAAGCACAGGGATTTGCATTGTCCGGCCGGCCGGGCGCTATCTTCTATGTATACAGAAACCCAAGGGGGGCTACGATTTCGCCACCAGCTCACCAAAATCTCGCCTCGTCCCGTTTACGAGCCTGTCACGCCCCATGCCCATTGAGCACATGTCATTCTGCGTAACAAAACCATAAGGGTACTTTATTCGAGTTCAAATGCTATTTTAGCCGATTTCCAAGTTTGCTGCACCCGAAAGTTGATTGATCATCAGCCTTTCGTCCGGGGCAAAGAAATCGTTAGCTCTGATTGGAATTCATGCTCTGAAAGTGTAATGTAATTGTAAACTTTTTTGGCATATTTGTAATTGTAAATAATGCATTGTTAAAAAAATCCTTGCATGTCGAAAATTTCTGGTAGCCTAAATCTCTAAACTGCTTAATTTCGAAATCAAGTAACTAATTTTAGTCCGATCGTAAAAAAAATTACCATTTTCTGAAAGGTGATCCAATTATTTTGATAACTGACATATGCCAAAAAAATATTCATCGTATTCAAAACACGTTGAGTTGGAAAAACAAATTTTACTTTGTCAATTTTCGTCAAATTTTCGATTGCTTATAAAATAATAAATATGGGTTCAATAGTCATAAAAATTAGCTCAGTTGTTGACATATTGAGCACAAATCTGATCCACCAATTTTATTTTTATCGGTTGTCTTACTTACGGTAACGAACGAGTCAAATTTAAAATGAGACTAAAATCTGAAGTTAATGCGTCGTTTCTCCGTCGTTAATGGTCGTACCGTAGACTGAATTGCTCTCAAAGGAAGCCCATCCTATTCTGAACATATAACTACATACCTTGAGTTGTGAACTATTGATAGTTGCCTCACCCAGTCAACTTGAATTACAGTGGGTGTAATTTTTAACAAGTAAGCAAAATTCTAAGGTAGCTGTGTTGTGTAGGTTTGCAATAAGGTCCAACGAGACATTTTTCATGTTGTTTTGAAACGAGTTGCCCCTAGAGGCATAGCTGGGTTAAGTGAGATCTCTGGTTTAAGCCTGCTCGGACAGTGTGCTGCCCACTCAAGCCTTCATGAAGAAAGGAGCAAATATGGACCAGCGATTCAAAGGCAAGCAGGCGTTGGTAACGGGAGCCGGGAGAGGTTAGTAAGATACATGTACTAGTAGTTGCAACCCGTGTGGACAACACAGGAGGAATCTGTGTAGTCATTATAGTCATGTGTGGACGGCAAGAATATCTCAACGCTGTTCAGCCTGTCAAGAATTTATAAAGAAGAGCGCTATTCGCACAGTGACGGTGTATCCAACTACCAAAATAGCGCTTTTCGCACGCTGACCTTGTATCCAACTACCAAAACAGCGCTTTTCACACGGTCACCGTGTATGCAACTACCAAAATATCGCTATTTGCACGGTGGCCGTGTATCAAATTACCAAAACAGCGCTATTCGCACAGTGACCGTGTATCCAACTACCAAAACAGCGCTATTCGCACGACAACCGTGTATCCAACTACCAAATAAAAAGCGCTATTCACACGGTGACCGTGTATGCAACTACCAAAACAGCGCTATTCGTAAGGTGACCGTGCTTTTGAACTTTCTTACTTTAGTTCAGTTTTATAATTGATAGATCTTTCCATGCAAATGATCTTAAAACCAAAGCAATGACTTCATACATGATTTTTTCATATTTGTTCTGTGTCCATGCATACTTGATAGACTTTACATGAACTGATAAACACTGCAGCGGTCAGAATAAACCTCATTCACACGGTGACCCGAACATAAAGCCCAATTCAAAGCGAATATTCGCTGGTGTTCATATCCCAATTCACGAAAAATATTCGCTCGATGATAGTTTGTGAATACTACGGCCAGATGAAACCATATTCACACGGTGTCAAGGGAGATGACCGTCTGACCTCTGTGTCCGGTCACCGACAAAGCTAACAATTACCGACAACTCCTCGGTCGGTATGGGGGAGGGGGGGGCAGGGGGGGGGGGGGGGGGGGGCTGGTGTAGGTCTTTAAGGTAACTGTGGCGTCCCATGTTGTTTGATGCCGAGGCAACGAATGTCGTGTGTGGAAAACTCCTTTGATAAATCTGATGATTAGTGGGTGACTACCCATTGAGAAGTGAGGGTCACAGACGCCGACTATTGATGATAGCGCAGCTCGCGCTGTGTTCAAGGCT
The DNA here is from genome assembly GCA_034190875.2 of Urechis unicinctus. Taxonomy (NCBI): domain Eukaryota; kingdom Metazoa; phylum Annelida; class Polychaeta; order Xenopneusta; family Urechidae; genus Urechis; species Urechis unicinctus. The sequence goes on along the minus strand of CM067345.1, from coordinate 21,148,982 downwards.
TTGTACTGTAAACCTTCTTCATATAAAGACGTTTACAAATCTAAAATGTCATACGCAAAGGGTCGCAGAGGATCGTTATGACGCCGCGCACTGAACACTTGTAACGCGATTCTGTTTCTGCTTGCGCTGCCTCTTGGTTCTCGAAGATGGCATTTCCAATGTAGAAAATTCGATGATAAGACCTTACCTTCACGATGTGAACTTGATTGAACAAGTCCAATTTAATAAGCAATCAGTATTATTTATCGCATTAGAGTCTCAGGAATCGCAACCACTTGTAAATATGCATAGTCGCCTATAATGAAAGCGATTAACTTTTCCGACTAAACTCCAATATGGCGCCGAGATTGCGCAATGTAAGTCGGTTGGAAACGGACTTGTTATGATGCTGAATAAAGGAGAGGAAAAGGCAACTAGGTCGGAAAGTTATAAGGTATAAATCTAGTATAAACTGACTCACCTGTGAAATGTATTATCAGGCAGAAGATCATATGATAAAAACTTCCGCGCGGTCGTTTACGACCACGTCATTCAAGAGACCGGTTGTTGACAACCACCAGAATTCAGAGTGGAATTTCGCCAAAAAGCTAGGAATTAATTGAATATCAAGTGTTCTCCCGGATATTGGTGGAAAAAAACCATAGCAATTAAATTCAGTCAATACTCTCACCGTTAGTGTTTTTAAAATTCTTCTCAACACGATAAATTAAGCATGTTTGTCAATCTACCGATAAACGGCGGGTTATCCTGTTAGACCAACAAGGGAGTACCCGATCGACTGTTGGTCTGTTAGGCTAATTAGGACGCCAAGAATTTAGAATTAATGTCTGGGCGCTGGTGCCGATTTTCTGTTGCCGTAGTCTCTTCGGGATAAGTGGCAAGCCATCATTCGTACTTGAGGGTGTAGTGGATGAATTTGGTGGTCCTGACCCGGCACAATTAACGTTGTTTTGGTCCTGGTGACACGAGTGGTGACTATCCACACAGGTAACAGCTGTCGTGTTATCCACTTGAATCTATATGTGCGAATTGTGAAAGAGTTACTTAAGTCCCCAAAAAGCAGCCTTCAGTTCCAATACAGTAATAGGCAGATGTTTTTCGTCTGTCGCCCCCCCCCCCCACGACATTAGACTATTGATACAGATTAATAAGCGACCCAACATAAGCCGTTTTTCGTCGGTGTATGAATTTGTCCAGCTCAGGTTGTTATCACACCCTTATCCGCTGCAATTCCAGTTGTAGAAAAGTTGTTCTTCATCAATAAAAGTTATTTGATGAGGTGCTATGTGTTGAATGGACTAGTATCAAATTCTATATGATAACCAGCAACCATGCTGAAAATTTTGACGACTTACGACACCGATTTACAATGAGCCCCGGGGGGGGGGGGTATATTTTTTCGGCCACTCGACTTGTACGACGGGTTTTGTTGGGCCTCGTACTTATACGACGGGGTATGTTTTTCAGCTGCAATTTGTAAGACGGTTTTTGGGGGACTTCGTTTTGTATGACGGGGTATGTTTTTCCCTTCCCATCTGTACAGCGGGTTTAATAAGTATTTTGTTACAGTATTTCGAGATTTGTTCTCATGGGAATTACCACCGATCGTTGACAATGAAAATGCAACGAATGGTCCCTGTGGGGCGCGCCGAGGATCACACGCTCGGTCGTGCAAGAGTGCGAAGTTGTTACTGCAATGTAATCAGAAATCAGCTGATCAGATTTTGAGATTTTCCAATACTTCTATCCTGCCTACGACGTACGACGGGTTATACATCTGCATAAGACCTTGTACGACGGGTTATACATCTGCATAAGACCTTGTACGACGGGTATACATCTGTATAAGACCTTGCATGACAGGTTATACATCTGCATAAGACCTTGTACGACGGGTTATACATCTGCATAAGACCTTGTACGACGGGTATACATCTGCATAAGACCTTGTACGACGGGTTATACATCTGCATAAGACCTTGTACGACGGGTTATACATCTGGATAAGGCCAAGTGCCCCCCCCCCCTTCACCTCCCCGGGCATTAAGCATGCCAACTATTAATGTTCTTCTAACCAACCTCTGCAGTGTGTTGTGTGGTAATCAATTCGTTTTCCTTGGATTCCATTGGTGTTTTGGTGGAGCTTGGCCCTGATATTACCGCGTTCTTATTGTTTTGCGGAGAGCGGGTTTCTGTGCCCGCAGGATGTTGGCCATATAAAAACGAAACCGCCGATTTGTTTACTATAGTGCAACACGATAGGATCCGCCATGGGGCTTCAGTTTGTTTGCTACCGTTATCTGCCTTGTGATTTTGTTGGCACAGGGCTGCTTGTCTCTGTCCCCCTTCTCTGCTTTGATACATGCGTCAAGGAGGCGCTCTGTTGTTGCTTAAGCAATAATGAGATGTTTCTGGTTCTTTTGGATCAGAATATCCTCATGCTTTATCTCCTTCTTGGTGGTATTCAAAACTTCATTATGTTATGATATTGTTCCAGCTCATCCGACATTAAAAGCATCCCCCACCCACCCACACCACCACACATACTTAATTATCAGAACGATTTGTCCAGCGCCAGATCCTGACCTGCGCCATTGCTGTTGGTTTGACGATCAGATGTTCACTACCCACGTGGACATGTTCAGACAAAGGCCGGGGAACAATGGTGTGGACTGGTCGCAGGCCTCGGGCGGAATGCAACGCCTGGTTGCACTATATGAGCAGCCCGCGTATATCATCAATTCGAGGAGATTTTTCTAGTCAAGAGACGAGATTCTGACCGAGATCCCAGAGAAGCTTCATTGCAAAAACCTAAATAAAAACATTAAGCATTCTACTCCTGGACTCGTGTTATTTCTCTGGTTTATCCCCACTCCAGCAACAACAAGCAGCAAGTAATAGAACAGCAACGAAGGAGCATCGCAACAAGAAAAACCTAGAAATTAAAGTATAAGAAGTGGTGGAGTGTCCAGGTATTCTGACAGCTTCTGCTATTGTCAGTTCACAATTTCCCAACACCAATGTTGTAGTTTTATGTTGTTGCAGGTATTGGTAAGGATGTCGCCATTGCACTAAGTAAGGAAGGGGCAAAGGTCTTCGCGCTTGACGTATCAAAAGACAGACTAGACACTCTCAAGCAGGAGGTCAGAGCGCATCACTTTCTCTTCCCCATCCCATACTTTGTTTCACGCTCATATGTCAATCGGTTGTGTAATTTTTTTTTGCGGCTTTCAGAACCCCCAGCTAGGAGTTAAGTCGCTCATTGCGTACATCTATCAATTGCGCCGCTGTGTGCGTTTGGTCTTAGATTATAACCCACACCTACTTTAGTTACAACACCCAATGTATACAAGGTCTATATACAATGCTTCATGATGAGTATATCCACCAACTACAGAAGAGTTGGCGTTAACATTGAGTACATTTTGGGAGTCACTATTGTTAAGACCCATATTTGTGGATACCTTGATTTATTTGCCTGTGAAAATCTAAAGCATCCCTCCCTCATCCCCGTGTGTGCTGATCTGAGTGATTGGAGCGGATCCAGTAAGATCATAGAAGATCTGGGTCCGATTGATCTCCTCGTCAATAACGCTGCCATCTGCACGCCAAAGCCGTTCCTGGAGGAGGATGAGGAACATTTCCTGAGGTGTCATTGATTAGATATACAACAGCTCATGATTAAAACTTAAACACCTGGTGCATTAATTAATTATGTTCGTATTTTTTTTATTAACACTCCTGTTTAGGTTATGAGTAAGGTTATTTCATTACAACCCACGAAGAAAATTATACGATACAGAGCAATCAAAACATATCCTCTGTGTTCTGTGACAGTCATATGAACAACAATGTTAAACATGTGATAAGCGCTTCTCAGGTGAGCACAGCTATTCTACAATGGTACACTCGTTTGCTATTATCAACAAATATACCACATGCGCCTAGTTTTGCTCTAGGAACATGTAATATTATGTGGCTTGAATGATTTGATTACGTTAAAGGTAGTCGCCAGAGGAATAAAGGAAAGGGGCACAGGGGGCGCTATAGTCAACATGTCTAGCGTAGTTACGTCTATGGTTATTCAAAATTACACGACGTATTGTGCTACGAAAGCCGCAATTGCCAGCCTGACCAAGTCCATGGCATTGGAACTAGCCCCGTACAAAGTAATTTCAACAGTCTGATTTTCTGAATGTTATACTAACAAAGATTTAAATACATAATATAACTTTCGAAATGTCACTAATGTTGCTAGATCCGAACCAATGCTGTCCATCCAACCTTGGTTGACACTCCACTAGCTAGAGAGTTCGCAGCAAATGATACACTTACTGCACCATACATCGCAAGGACACCACTGGGAAGGATTGCAGGTAATTCCTGTTAACTTGGCGAATTCGCATTCACCAAGTTATGTTGGTTAGTCGCGTTTGTTTATATGTATGTAAGCTTTTATTTACTTTTTGTTGATTAATCATTCATTTGATTACCTTTTCTTGAATATATAACTAGTGTGGTACGTTAAAGCAATTCGTTCAGTCACTTTTTAGTGATTCTCATTTTGACTGTCAATAGACATAGAAAACATAGTCAATCCCACCCTGTTTCTATTGAGCGATGAAGCAACCATGATTAATGGAGCAGGACTCGTTATTGACGGTGGACTCACAATTGCGTAGATGCATCCAGTGCCTTAACTGTAGTGATCACCGCTTGAAGCATTTGTTGAGACAATATATAATCCCTATTGCAACTCGACCTGGTGCACATTTGTTCAGCAAATACAGTTACAGTGATAACAGTTATTGATTAATATAATCATACCAAATATGCAATTGAAGCTTAATTAATCACAAGTAATACCTACGTATATGACTGTGTGTTGTCATAACTTCTTTTGTTTGAATGCATGCATTACCTGATGTTTGCCTGATTGACTATCATTCACACCTATTGCTGACAACCAAAATAAAGAAATGATGTACTTGAATCTAACAATGTGAATAATATATACATGGAATACTATGCTACCTATGTTGTATACACATTAACGCGCTAACCATACTGGCGTCATGGTGTGCGCCCTCGCTGTCACAAGACATAACATATCTCCCGAATCATGTCGTTGCCGTTGCAGGCATACTAAACTGTAAAGATAGCAAACACGGCACCGCTAGGGTGGTGTTAGCTGTGAAAAATTAGCAGTTGTGTAACACCACTAACTCAATCAATGCTGCATGTCCGCATCATATCGTATATATTCAGATTGAAACTAAACTCACTTATTAATTACTTAATTGAATTTTCACAACCAATGCATTGCCCATTTAATGAAAGCTGTAGAAGTATCAAGGTGTGCGCTTACTCAACGTCACCATTTCCACCTCTCAGTACGACAGCTGTAGTGAATTGCAAACACATAAATATATATGTATACATACCTGCATGGTGTTATTCATTCATTAATCGTTTCTCAGGTGTCCTGCGCCGTCTCATGAATTTATAGTATCTTAATAATGCATTTTACGTCTGTATAATGCATGATATGTTCAACAGTTAACATATCAAGCACCTCTCTCTTGATTTTCGTCACTATTAAGCACATTCCATTGCAAAGCTTATGCTGGTGATTTTATTTAAATCACTTCAGAAAGGGCATTATTGTCACATATATGCACTCACATTATCAGACAGCTTCTTATGCCGTGCAAATAAAACGTATAGTTTGACTGCGAAGTTTTTAACCGTTTGAACTTGCTGTGCATTGTAAAAAAAATGAAAAATTTTGGACCTGGGTGTAGTAATTAAATCCTTGTCTGATTTTAACCGTTTTCGTATGTTAGTAAATCTAAGGCATACGATGCTACAACAGTGACTGAAAGTCAAAGCAACCTCAAAGTGCGCCAAGTTGTCAAACGGAAAATAACCTCTGGGACCGACAGGGGCGGGCATCAGCCTATTGTTCGAGCATAAAGACCATAGCATTAGCCTTTCAAGATAAAAATAATACCATGAAGCACAGTCAGGCTCATGCAGAACGATTTTGTGAGACTTTACAATACTTAGGCCCACTTTATTAATTTCAGACATGGTCATGAGATGAAATAGATAAAGTAGTTATGGTACAAAGGCATTATAATAACTAACATGATTAATTTTATTCATGGATAATACCAGTAGTATATAGACGTGCCCCTACTTACCTCGTTTTTGACGTCGAACGATGGACGAAGTCGATTGCGCAATATATTTTTCGCTGACGATCGCTTCCGGATTCGGTGCGCTATTTTGATGACCTCATTCTATTTTTGGAAAGTGATTTCACCATCTGTTCCGTTATTTTCCGTCCTTGAAATCTTTGCGACCTTAGAATTGGTGACCTCATGGAGGGGCGCTATTTTGGATGAGGTCATTTTTGGGAGTTTTATTGAGAAGGAGTTTGTAAATGGGTATTAAAAGTCAATTAGCGGTAATGGTGTTGAAAGAGAAGTGAAGGATAGCGTTATTGTTAGTGGGAGTATTCACCGTCTGTTCAGATATGAAGACGGTGTTTACGAGGTGATTTGTTGCTATTAACTTCCTTTATCCCATGACATGTGGTGATATATTGAATTGGTGACCTTAGCAGGCTCACGCGATGTACGGTATTCGAGTGAGTTCATTTGGGGTTATGTCCTTAGAAAGGTTGTTGACCTTCGACTTCAAGTTTTTCTGCGTTCATGGTTTAAATTTTGTACACACATCAACATGGCAGAGGTAAGGTCTATGTTTTCTAATTTACAAGTATATCATCTAATGATACATTATATGTTATTCACAATTCTATGGCATATTAATGAGCTATCGCTAATAAATAACACCACTGTTGAATGATTTTTTTGAAACAATGGCGTAGTGATGCGATCGTACTTAAATCGAAGTACGGTGTGCTTCCTTTTGAATTGGTGCCATATTCTGATAGTAGATCGTATACAGATAAAAGAATGACACTTATGAATCATACGACCGAATCGCAAGTTATAAGATAATTTGTTTTGGAATTTGTCGTGCACGGCTTGAAGTGACAATGTCAATATTTCAAACCGAATATTATTTAGTCTATTAGTAGAGGGTGATATAAAACAATCTCACAGGAATTGCTGGTTTGTGTTGTGTACTTAAACATAGATTATAATATTTAATATTATGTATTTGACTAGCCAGTATCTGATTTACTTTTGTTTTTTTTTCAGAATGGAACAGCTATGGGCCAAGCCATATTCAAGACGGTGTTCTTCTGAAAGCCTTCAATCACAATGAGGATGTTTGGAAACTGGAAACCTGAAATTAAAATTTCCAACCTGAAATTAAAATTTCCAAGTGGTGTCAAAGAAAAACAGAATCTGTCCATTACACAAAAACTGCTCCTAAGTTCTGTCAATCATGCATTGATGAAGTGGATGAAATCTATCCAGACTTGAACATTCCTTCAGCCGTTAGTGATAAGTCCATGGAGCCGCCTTCCAAGCCGCTGAAAGTTGGTTACAGCTCTCTCAATGAAGAAGCTATTCCTGTGGGGGGTGTACCAGGTCTTGCCTGTTCTCGTCTATATACTCATCCAGAATATTGCCCTCACATCGCTGAACAAGTTCATAAGACTTTGTGCATATTATCCTCTTCCTCTTGTTTCCGCTCTCGCGGCATTCATCAGCTATGTATGCAATATGTATTTAACCTGTGTGGTGTTTCCACTTGGGATCTCTGAAAGTTTAAGTAATTTTTTCCAATATATTCCATTCCAAACAACAGAGACAGAGAGAATATTTTATTTTGGATTCCATTTTCATGAAAATATAGGTTGAATTTGTCGAATTTGTAAACGTTATCCCTTAAGTCCTTATCTTTTCTCTTTAGAAGGGAAGAGGCTGCCCCAATTAAATCCCGCGCGGATATGGTCAGGTAACCAGCACTTCTTTGTCTTTTTCAATTAGATTTCAACGAGATCACATCAATTTGCACTCCCATTCCCCCCCCCCCCTTCCGTTTTCAATGCCATCCCACCTTTTGTACATGCTCTAGTTTTGTCATTCAACACTCACTTTTGTAATATGTATGTCTGTACATGTATAGGTATATCAATTAATCCTATCTGTGTCATGACCTATTTAAGTAGCTTTATCATGCATTGTGTAACCTGTCCTAGACATATCATAGTTTTGTATCTCACTTATTGCATCAACATCATACATATACCTTTAGCTGTCAAACAGTCATAACATTTCTATAGTTGTTATCATTATCTGCCTCATTGTGATACTGGTAATTGATTGGTAGTGTACCTGCACTCGGGATTACTCGGTTTCCTATTATGTAATAACGAATATTGTATGTATGTGATTTTGGACACAATTTGCTACTTGAGAATTATTGCTGTTACTCCACTTCTTATCAAAATATGGATCTGCATGATATGTTGCATATGATTAAAGGCATATGATTTGGCTGATAGAAACTCAATTATTAGCAGCATGTAGAATAAACACCATCATGAAGTTTACCAATGAGGAATGATCTTATGACCACTGTCTACATTGCTATGGAAGTAATTGTAATAAAGCATAGTCAATATCAATACAACATGATCGCTGACCCTGTGTTTTTGTGAACATTCCATTCCATATCTGGTAAACCTTAAGTATTCTAAAATGATAATATTTATTACATATGTAATGATGCTCATTTCCATCTTTTAAGCCTTAAATAATAACCTAACATCCAATTAAAACAAAAGTTTTCAAAAACAAACAGAACAGGTCAACAAAAGTATGAAAACTTACTGTTGTGGTGTTTTTGGGGGCATTCTGTTCAATATCAAACACCTGGCTGCTTTGTTATTCTATTTGAGAAGACCATTCATTTTTGAACACAACTGAATGCGTATATGAACACTCTCAATCAGACCCGGGTAGACAACAAGCGAAGTTTGAAACCACCATGGTGCGGCGTACTTCGATTGTAGTACAAAAATATCAGGTGTGCAAATGGATTGACATTGATGTTATCATCCATAAGTCACAAATATGCCATACAATTTTCACTAAACTGTATTTCATATAATCTAGACAAACTATGCTCCGCAAAAAGTAAGTTCTTTACTTTGCCAGACTGATTCAAAAAGGATTTTTGCCTCATCAATCGTCGGAAAAGACACGCGATGGCCGCCGAACTAAAGTTTGAAAACGCGTAGAAAAGCCTTCTCGTACATGGGCAACGCTAAATATGGTCCCAAATCGAGGCTGTGACTACTAAGAGGGTTTCCACGATTTAACCCAACCAAATCTCAGTAAATAATGTCACAATTTGAAAAACAGTTGAGAAAATTAATGTTTATGTATGCATACTTCAAACCAAGTACGCCGTACTAGGAACGAGGTACGTACCTCGATCTAGGTACGTACTTCCTTCTGCGGTCGTCTTTGACCTGGTAAATGGCTATTAAAGGTGCATTTTTTTCAAAAAATCGAATCGAAAAAAAAAGTTGCTAACTTCAAGAGTACCGTAAATGGTGCTGATATCCGGATTCCAAAGTTGGAATGGCCGTATATATTTCTTGTTGTTCGTAAATAAACCTTCAATTCCTTATTTTTCACTTCCAGCCAAGAATAGACCATATTTGGAAGCTCATGTATTATTAATTCCGGAAGCGCAGAAACGTCATCACTCTGTGCCGATTGCCGCCGGTGGGTGTTTAGTTTGCGCTATTTTCATTGCGATAATGGACGATCAAACCAAGAAACGAAGAAAAGGTGGAGGGAGAAAGAAGCTGTTAATAGATTCAACAACTAAGAGAAGGAAGCGGGAGCTAGACCAGCTGCGGTCTAACACGAGGGTGTCTTAAGATAGGCATTCAGGGAAGTGAGAAGTGTGACCAACGAAGAAGCTGCAAAGTTTTTGCTGGACATGTAAGTAATCTCGTTGTATTATGAATACCCTGCTATCGAATCGGTCTGTATTGAATCGACTTGTGTAAATGTCACCGATTAAATAAAATCTAAGGGCCTATTATGAGTCCATTGCAGCATTTAGATTTGTAAATTGTTGTTGCAAACATACCTTACTTAATTTGTAAATTTCAGGTAGATAAATTATTGCATCCTCTTGACCCTAATTCAATGGCTGGTGATCAGGTGTTCGTCATACCTTGCCTGCAGTCAAGTTGTGACAATGGACCACAACAGGCATGGGGATAGGACATATGCACTCAAGTAGGGTTGGTCAGCCAATGTAAGTCTCTCATGACCACTCAACTACGCACTGACTAAATGTCCTATCAGAAAACAGAATACTGATGCTGCACATGTAATGTGTTCTAGCTATTTGGCCATATAATGCCATTTGTTGTGTTACAGGTACAGCAATCGCTTCAACAAGCAGTCAAAGACTTGGTCATCGGTTTAGAGGCCAAGACTTACGCCCATATACCAGATATGATGACAGAAATCTTTAGGCCCAAGCAATGCGACAGCAATCACAACAACACCCACAACGCTCTGCTGATGACCCTGCAAAATCAGCTTGAACATTGCTCCTGTGCCAGGCCATCTACCCAAGAAACAGTTGCAGGAGTCTCATTTTGATTTAAAATATGATTTAGAAATTTGTTTTTGTTGAAATGTACAAATATTTTATTAGTCACATTCTTTTGTCTGTAAATCCAAACTGTAATAGAAGAACTCATGTAATTGGCAAATAAATAATACATGAACTCATTTTAATGTCACTTCTTTTTTTATCAGGGCTAGAATTATGAACATAAAAAGTCAAATCTGAATGTGTCAGGACTAATTGACAAAATAATGTGTGCATAATTCTTTTCTTCTGTGTTTGAGAGATGAAAAATTTACTAATATATGAATGTTCATTCCATAAAACAAATAGACAATAAGTTATCAGATTGTTGAAGCAAAAATGTTCAGAACAAATAATACCACATGTTTTGTAAGACTAAGCAATTTATAATCCACACAAAAATACCAATCAGAACAATGATATTTCCAGATTAAAATTAAAAATTAAAACATTTAGGCTTAGTATGAAGAGGTCTCTGATCTTCCTTACACAACCGGAGTTACCCTCCTGTTGCACTCTTCCAAAAATACATGAATCCACAGAACCAATTGCTGATAGGCGCCGTGTCTAAGCATCTTTTTTTGTCCTCGACAACTGCATCCCATAGCAAGTCCACTCGGTACCTGTTAATAACCTCAATGACCATCGGGTCAAGCACAACTCCTTCCATCTAAGGTAGTGCATATGTGCAAAAGTCTGGGCTGTTAGTGCAACATTGCCGCTCCACAGGGGGAGGCATTTTCCTACATTGAAGGAAGATGCAACAGTCTGGGGAAGTGGTTGTTGATGGAGGGTGGAATCCTTCTTTCGGCGGTGTGGGTTGCCGGGTGATTGTAAGCGAAAACTGTGGCTGTCTTTCTAACCAGCAACTGACCCACCCCATCCAAATCCAGCCACCGCACTAAATTCTGAAAATATGAGTAATCAAAAGTCTTCATTTTGATGGATTGAATATCTCCAATACAAATCTCTCTCTGTGACCAAAATTGCATAAGGTTTTTGGAGCAGCTGAAGAGTGCTAAATGCCGAGTTGTACAATACCTTCAATTTCTCCTTCTGTGACAGCTCTAAAGATTTAGCAGTCACTCTACTCTGCTGTAGGGTCTGGTTAGTTATTGGTGTGTTGCAAAGGTAGCCTCTGCGAACAAGATTGACTCGCTTTCGGCCTGTCGAGGTCTACAAACAAATGAGAACCAATGGAAATTTATGGTTCGATAGTTCAACATTGGACCTATTTACTGACAAAGTGATTCAATTAGGTAAGGCAAGCACACAAGTACCTTGTTTGGAGAAGGTGGGACTCCTCTGCCACCTCTTCAGGCTTGTCTGCAACCTCCACCAACTTGGACACCTGTGTCATGGTGAACAATTTCAAACCATTAAACAGATCCTTCCCAGTCATAATGGATGTATTGAGTTCAATAAAATACCCTTGATAAGAATCAAATAAAAAAGGAACCAACCTCAGTTCCACACACGTTGTCAGAATCTGTACAATGACCCCTTCCACTGCCTCTTCTTGTACGTGATCCCCTCCTTGGGATTTTGATTTCCTTTAAATTTGAAAGTGGGTTGGTTCAATTTAATCAATGAATGAATGAACATGACAAGAATAATTCAATCAATGTTACAGTGTTTGAGCCAAAAGCCTGCAAAAGTCAGCCAAACCCATACGATGATACATACCACCCCAAACTCGAAACTTCGAACAAGTGTCATGGCTTTACACTCAAAACGTGAAAGACTAGTCAAGAATATCGTTTTCATTACGCTTGAACATGTGCAGCCTCAGTATAAATATAATATACTAAGTCTAAGTAAGGCTACCTCAGGGTTCGTTCGCAGGTGTAACGCTATCTGTTGTTAAATTTACGGTAATCTATTGTACCGATAGTGTTCACTTTATTGAGGCGGGTTCTTTTTTATATAACATTCGAAAACTCCAATCAAAGAAGAACAAAGAAGAGAAATGTAGGAATCAAAACACTCACCATTTCGGCTGCATGCGTTTCAACCTTCTGTCGAATCTGCGCTGCGCGTGACGTCACGATTATGTGTTGTCAACAAATGACCCTTCTATACGCATGCGTCATTTTCCCATCGACATGTGCTCATGTTTGTAAACATGGGTGTGGCCGACAGATTTCGATACGGTGTAATCGACGATATAGCGTTGAACTAGTCCGCAAAATGGTTTATATGGGTTCCAAAAGAGTTGTTCTATTAAATGGAGCAAAAAAACAGCATGTCATTTTTTTGAAAAAATGCATCTTTAAAAGTCAATTTTCCGTAGGATGTGGTCGATAGAAGTTTTCACGTGAATGAATCTTACTAGCATATGAGTCTTACATAGGAGGGAAAAATGACAGATGTCTTTAAGTGTGTTGTAACTCTCATTGAGAATATAACGACAGATGGATTAAAAGTTGACCATTGGATATTTCTCAAAATGGGGGTGGAGTTATGGGTTACAAATAGCGGATGGTAACTTTACTTCAAAATAGTTTTCATCTGAAATATTTCCAAATAGCAACAATGGAGCACATTTACGCCAATCTTATTTAACATCGGACCCGACAAAGTCAAGATTTTACGAATCCAGCTATTCTGGTTTAGTGAACGAAACAGTGGAAAATCCAGATATAGAGGAACATTTTGGGATACATAAAACAGTTCATTATAAGCGATTCGAATATGTAGTTGGAGTCACAGGGGCGTATCCTGGATATATATCGGCACCCATCAAGTGGGTTAAAGTCATCACGAAGGGCGGGTCTCTCATAACAGGCTATCCTATTCGCTTAAAACACGCTATATCATAGTATAGATTCGTTGACTTTTGTATCTGTTATAAGTCTATATTTCTTTGTTTGCAGGGAACCCAAACATCTTTTACAAAACAGTGAGTAGTATAGGGAGTAGCGGTACTGGCACACCAGTCTCATATGATTATGACACACCTATCTCATATGGGTTCTGTCACACCTATCTTATAGAAGCGCTCGCTCTTTCACTCCAGAGCAACCCGACTTTCGGCTACCTTTATGTCGCGGTTCAGGCACACCTACCTCCTTTATATATACTACTGACCCTTGGACGGCTTATACAAGATATTTGCTCACCCTAGGGCCCCTCGGACCAGACCCCCAAACGGGGCCGAGGGGCTAGTTTGTTGGTAAACTAGTATGTCGTTCACAACCTGCAAACAAGGTCCTCTAGGTGTTCCATTCGCTCCATAAGATCATTGTTCTTAACCTCTAGATCTCTCACCATGTCCTGCAGTTTCACAAGGTCATCATACTTAGTCTCCATATCACTCAGATGCAAACTATTTTTTCATCTTTCATATACTCTGTATGTAATATCAACTCCTTTACACGACCCTCAAGTTCAGTAATACTGGCACACCAGTCTCATATGATTATGACACACCTATCTCATATGGTGCAACCCAGAAAACACACAGGGTGACTCACATGAGCCAGCGAACCGCTCGCACCTCCCCCCACACCAGTAGTTAGTCACCGTAGAGGTTATTGAGTGATAAATATCTGCGACCGTCGCTGTAAGTTCCATTTTTCACGCGGTTGAGGTCCTGTATAAACTGGGCAACCTTAGAGTTGTTCTTCTCGATAAAGTCGGGATCGGGACGAGCGGTTATCAATCTCATCGTAAAGAGCTTCCAACAGTAGAAAGCCCCCGTCGGCCTCTCTGTGGTCCCACTCGGTCTTCCCAACCAAGGACCGTGATGCTCCTGTTCCAAGCCCAGGCAACTATTAAATCTCCCGTTCGCACTATAGTCGCCGTCTTCAAGCCCCTCCACCCCCGCCCACCCCCAAGCCACCGTCTCCTTATATTTCTTCCGATCCTTGTGATACACCTGGTTATACGTCTCAGCCCTTCCCAGGTCCTCAAAGGAGCACAACCTGAAAACGCAGTCGACAAACACCCCGATGGTCGCCACCGGACTGTGGTGCAACCCCAACAGAACCTGAGGCTTATACATATTAGGAATCACCCTCCCAGGACTCCGAGTGTAGGGGCACTTTATCTCGAGCAGTACAACCTCCTCAGGATGCCCCAGACAGACAGCATCCACTCCAGCCTGCCGGATTGGGAGCACACAAAAGCCATCCGGAGAGTAGGCCGTCGCGCCGCCATCAATATAGATATTATTTCCGTAGACCTTGGTGTCGTACACCTTCTCCAATACCGCAATTGCAACCTCCTCAAAAGTCGTACCCCAGAGGCAGGGTGCGCTAAAGCGAACACCCCCGTTGCTAGTTTTTTCTGTCAGCTTCTTGCTATAGCTGCTGAAGTAGTTTTGCCCTATGATAGAGGAGTAGTCACTTCCTCCAACGCAGCCCTTCCTCATGGTCTCCCACTGGTCCGTATTTTGTTTGACTCCAGTATGATCGTTGCAGAAAGATTTTATCGCCGCCTCCATTATATCTAGCAACCCCAACTCTTTAAATGGACTGTCAGGGTCATACCTTAGCAGGTCTAGGGGGGCGATTCTGCCGCTTTCAAACATTTTGCTTTAATGTCACTTTTCATTTGACTATATTTCATGATCTCGACCGAAACGAGCTTAAACTCATCATCTGAGATATACCCATCTTCAAGCGCCGCCGATACAATGTCAGCAATGGTATTCAATTTGCTCTGAGCGAGAACGCAGATCTTGTCATGCCTTTTTAACTTAATGGTCAGCCGCCTACTGATGAATTTTCCAGCAATTACAAGTAGCCCACAAACGGCTCCAGTAGCACCCAACACTGTGGCAATAGGAATGGCAACTATTGTAGACATTACACCTACACCACTTGCGCCAAGACACATACCCACAGCAACTAAAGCAGTGTCTACAGCGTCCACTGAGTTTACTGCACACCTATATTTTTTTGTACATAGCACCATATTTTTCAATTTCTTTCTCAAGGTATTGCTTCTTAAGACTGATCTCATTCAGCCGATAGGAGTGCCCCAGACCACATAGAGGAGGCTCTGGATTTAACGGTGTGCAGTCGTTGGTTGTTGTTTCATACTGTCTTTGTATACATAAGTCTATATATCAAGTTCAATTAGGAGTGAAGCTACAGACCAAGTCGCCCCTCTGTTTTGTGTGGTTGTATAAAAGTTAATAATGTTGCCTTGTTCTAGCTGTAAAGACTGGTCTAAAGTTATTACAACAGCCCGTTGGTTAGCAGGCTTACTTATTCCTACCACTTGATTCGTTCCATTAATAACAGGAACGACTGTTATAGGACCAGCATCAGCACCAACACCCGAAGACAACCCCCATACGAATGATCTTGCCATTACATAACATGGTATATCCACAGCTTGAGTCATGTGAGTCTCGACCCCTAGCCCCATGGCCAAACGACCACTCATATCCTCTGCGAAGGGGGCCACTTGCTTCTGCCCATATAGTAATGAGTGGTTTCGTCTTTTCATCTACGTATCGTCTCAGGTACCTGTTCTGCTGTCTATATTCAGCATCAATATACTTTTTATGAACAGCATCCTTCGGTGAAGTCGGGTCTCCCAACTCAACGATTTTATTATCTCCCATTTCAAGGTCTCCAGTCATAGTACCGCCACTTTTATCCATTTTTTTTGAGTCACCAATAGATACATAGGTCTTTGTAGCATATTCCGAGAGGTCGGCGCCCTGAACAGTGTCTGTCGGTTTTTGCTTAGGTCCATAAATACTCGTTTTTATTGACATCTTGTAAATTCAAGAACAACGCTAACAGGTAAGTCGTGGTTATCCAACAGCCTTCCTTTATTATCGCGTAACTGAACCTTTAACTCATGCACTGTTCCACTAGTGACACGCTTACATACAGGATTAGTTATGTTCGTGGTTATAATATCACCGAAAGAGCCACCCTCTAAGCCAACAACTTCAAGAAGCGTAGTGGGTGCACCATCTAGCATGTTGTGTGTGGTGCTGACTTGATCGAGGTGAATATATAATGTGTAGAACATGCTAAAGTTGATGGGCCGGTAGGAGGTGTAAGTACCTGAAGGTATCCACCCGAGGCCGTCATCAAGACCCAACATTTTTAACACTCCGTCTGATATATTCACAACCCCATTGTCTGGAACTGTTAGGGTAATAAACCCATTTGCAGCATCAACATCCAAACCGATACCTAATGGTGTAATCTGCTCCCGAAGAAGGCTGAAACTCCAGAGGCCCGGTTTTAATGAGACAATTTTTCCTCTCTCTCCTGAAGTCCTTGACCGCCATTGAATGGTCTCGTTTGATTCGAGATTGTACCAGCCCACAGTATACGTGATTGACCTTAGGCCAACACATAGATCGCCCGCAGTGTTGTCAATAGGTTTTTGCAGGGACACAGCGCCGCCGCTTTGAACATTTGACAGAGTGTGATACATAGCACTATGAATAAACAAGCCTTTAGTTTCAATAGAAAAGCTACCCCATATGGTGCGGGCGGGGTGTATCCAGCCTCATATGGTGTGGGAGATAAACTAACCCGACAAACAATTCAAGTTGTTCACAATGGTGGTACATTCACAGCAAAGTTTTCTGATCTATTCAGTAACTATAAGGTGCCGCCGGTAACAGCGGACAAAGTAGTAAAAGACTGGTTGACAAATCCAATGCAGTTTTGGCAGAACCAGTTTAACTTTGCAGTGTGGTGTGCATCAGCCGGCTGCGGCGTGTCATCCCACGACCACCTCGAGGCTGGGATTCCACTCGTGAAAGCTCTCTACACCTTTCACCTTTATTACACAGTGCGTCGCCTATTAGCAGAACTGCATGCGCCTCTACCTCAGGATCATGCCTATGACCCCTATAAACAATACATATGACAAGAGGGCATATGAGAGACTCTGCACTAACTTTGGTGTTCAACCAAACACAGATTGGCGC